>BSBM01000502.1:26595000-26822500 GCA_027924585.1 Larix kaempferi | reverse complement strand
TCTCTATCTCTCTCTTCTTCCAAATAACCCTTATCAACCCCATCTCTCACTCTATCTCTCTCACCTACTCCTTCACCTACAACTAAACCCCACCACTTCCTCTCCCAAAACTCTCTAACAACCCCCCTAATCCCCTTCACCCTATCACTTACCACCCCCCATCACTCTCTCTACCCCCCCTTATCCCTAATCACCCACACTCTCCTCTTGACATTGACTCTCTCTCTCTCTATATATATATATATATATCTCACAACCCCCTAACACACCCTTTCCCACTTGTTCTCTCTCTCTCTCTCATGCACACACACACCCGCCTATTCCTCCCCCTACAACTAACCTCCCTCCACCTCCTCCTCTCTCTCTCTACCTTCCTCTCCATAACCCTTATTAACCCCCTCTCTCACTCTCTCACCAACCTACTCCTCTGCTACCTTTAACCCCCCTCCTCTATCTCTCTCTCTCTCTCACACACACACACACCCGTGCACGCGCACATCTCCCCCCTAATCGTTACTAAACCCCTCTTACACACTCTCTACCCTATTCCTCCACCTACAACTAACCCCACCCCTCTATCTCTCTCCCAAACCACTAACACCCCTCTTTGTCTCACATTCCCCAACACATCAAATCCATATCTCTCTCTCCCTAAATCCCATCCTAAACCCCTATGCATAACAACCCCCTCCTCCCCCTTCTCTGTCTATCTCTCTTGCTCCTACTACCCCTAACCCCACTCCTTTCTCTCTTAATCCCCCTCCCCTATAACATACCTCTCTCTTTCTCTCTCTCTCTCTCACACACACACACCCTCCTCATCCCCCCAACATGAACCCCCCTTGTCTCTCTCTCTCTCTCCCCTCCTCATCCCCCCAACATTAACCCCCCTCATCTCTCTCTCTCTCCCCTACTCTCCCTAACCCTTACTAACTGCATCCCTCACTCTCTCACCATCAGAATCCTCCCACCCCCACCTCTCTCTCTCTATCCCCCCTATTCTCCTGACCCCTTACTATTCCCCCCTCTCTCTCTCTATCCCCCTTACTTCCCCGACCCTTACTAGCCCCCACCCCTCTCTCTACCATACTCCTCAACCAACACCTAACCCACACCCCTCTATTTTTACCCTAAACCCCTAATATCCTTGGATCACTCTCTCATTATCTAACTACCCCTATCCACTCCTCTATCCCTAACCCAACTAATATTCTCCCTAAACCCTCCCCCCCTGTCTCTCTCTCACTCACTCACCCCTACTCCTCCACCTATCACTAACCTGCATACTCTTTCTCTCATAATCTCTCTAATCCTTATTAAATAAATCTCACTCTATCTTCCCCATACTCCCTCCCCTATATCTAACCCCCCTTCCTCCTCTTCTCTCTCTCTCCCCCCTCTTCCCTTAATCCTTACTAAGCCAATGCCTCACTCTCTCTCTCTCCTCTAATCCACCTACACCTAACCTCGACCTCTATAATCCCTCTCTCTCTCTCACTACCCCTAAACTCCCTCTCTCTCCCTAACCCAATCCCACTCTCCCTATCATTACCACCCCCCTCCACCTTCCTATTTCTCTTTCCTACTCCTCCTACACTTAAACCCCCCCTCTCTGTCTCCTGATCCCCACTCTCCCTACCACTTATGACCCCCCATCTCTCTCCCTCTACCCCGATCATATACCCTAACTTCTCTATAATTGTCCTAATCCTTGCTAAACCCCTACCTCTCACCCAACCCCTATCTCTATATTTTTCTCTCCACCAAACCCATCCTCCCCCAAACCTTGATCTCTATCTCTTTCTCTCCCCCAAACCACCTCCCCCACCTACACCTGATAACCCAAACCATCACCTCTCTCTCTCTCTCTCACACACACACACACACACACACAGACACACCCTCCTACACCTCCACCATCCTCTAACCCCCACCCCTCTATCTCTCCCAACTAACGAACACCCACCCACTACCCCCTCATTATCTCTCTCACACCCCCCCTTCAACTCCCCTACCACTAAACGCCATCCCCTCTCTCTCTCTCTCAACCCCCTAACGCTTACTAACCCCCTATCTCACTCTCTAATCCCCTACCTCTCCCCTACCTATAAAAATTCCTCCACCTCTCTCTCTATCTATCACCTCTTCCGAATAAACCTTATTAACCCCCTCTCTCTCTCCCACCTACTCCTTCACCTACATCTAAACCCATCGCTCTCTCTCCCCAAAACCCCTAACACCCCCATAATCCCCTTCCCCCTACCACTTATGACCCCCCATCTCTCTCTCTACCCCCCTTCTCTCTAACTTCCCTAATATTCCCTAAACCCCCACCCCCTTCCCCCAACCACTATCTCTATCTATTTCTCTCCCCATACCCTTAATCACCCACGCCATCCATCATAGCCTTGACTCTCTCTCCTGCCCTTGTTCTCTCTATTTATGTCTCTCTCACGCACACACACCTACTCCTCCTCCTCCTCTCTCTCTCCTCCTTTCTCTTTCCAACCTTCACTAACCCCCTCTCTCACTGTATAACCACCCTAATCCCCCCCTAATCTAGGAGGATATCCAAGATCGATCAAAATAAAAGTATTCAAAATGAAAACAGAAGCTTCCAACTACATAGAGCTCCACGAGAGGTTTTCGATGACATTTTTTTCACGCAAAACAACCTCTGGATGAGAAAGTTATTGAGTTATGAACTTTCGGTAAAACAAGTAAAAAGTGGAAAAAAAGGGGCCACATCGCACACCCACATGGTGCCATGTGGCATCTATGATCAGCAAGAATGGTGATGTGGCAGAGTCCAAGACTTCCACATGGTAAGTACGTGGAATCTAGTTGACAGGTGGCATCCAGGTGTCATCTATTTGGCGTCCAGGTGGCATCCAGGGGGGACCAATTGGAGGTCTCCAAGTGGTGATCCAATTGGCCACAATATGGTTTTGTTTATCAAAAATTTTGGCGGTCAAGGGAGATCGAACCCATGACCTCTACCTCCTCCAACATCTCTGCACCATCCGCCTAGCCGTGATATCCGTCTGATGGTTCTTAACCATATATCACTTTACTTCTATTTGAATTTGAAGTGTTGGTTAATTTGAAAAGGGGCAGGGCCAAGGGCTTATCCCTCAACCCCATGTGTAATGTGAAATCAATAGAAAAAAATGAGGCCAATCGCATGGATCGTGGAACTATAAGCCAATAAAATGAGACAACACCACACAACGAGCCAAAACAACACCATAATATACCATATTTTCCAATGTATTTCCAATTCAAAAGGGGAAGGCGAGGCCCACGGGTTTGAACCTAGGACCTCCACTCCCACATTACAACGTGGTACCAATAAGCTATGGCCCTAACCCTTGTTTGGATTCAGCATGACTTTTTTAAGAGTTTTTTTGGGTTTCAAGGTCCCAAAAAGGGAATGTGGCCCATGATTTCAGGCTCCCAAACACACTATTTAAACTTTCAAAGCCACGAAAAGGCATGGAATCACTGAAATATTGCACAGTTATCGAGGTGAGTAATAGGTACAGTGGGAATGAATCCCAAGAAATGCACAGATCCTAAGGTGGAATCCATACCAGTCTGTATAACGCAGTATAGGAGTGTCTCGATTTGCATGACACGGGAGGTCTCAGGAAAAATAGGTTGAGATTATACTCATTTTAGTCAGAATTTCAAGAGGAACACAATGGCATAGATTTTTTCTGTGTTTGACTGACAGAACTCAAAAGTATCTCCATAAATCATGTATGTAATATTTTTTAAGACTTAATAAGATCGACCTTCTCATTGGAAGTGGCCCGGAGATGTAGACCAGGAGGGGTGAACTCTGTTATCATCTTCTGTCTGCAATTTTATGGTTTGCATACTTGTTTATATGCTTATGTGTTCCATTCAAGCATTTAAAATTATCTTTTTAAATTCTTTTTATGAAGTTAAGCATTCAAGTTCCTTACATGCAATTAATGGTTAAAAGATACTTTTTAAAATTCAAATCAAGTTTGGTATCATAGAATCTTAACCATTGTGTTGTGAGTTTGTGAATTTTTAAAGAGATCAAGGTTTAAGCATGGTGAAGGATAACTTGAGGAATTTAATCCATAAATTGGTTCAAGAAGAGGTAGAATGGATTCACCAAAAGGATAAGATGGGGCTTCTTCAATCCCTTATGAAGGAGAATTTCTTAAGGATTTTATGAGGATGCAAGCAATGGTGGAAAAAATTTATCAAGATCGAAAGAAGGGAGAACAAGGTGGCCCATATCATATTGAAGGTAAAGGAGAAGAAAGTAGTGAGGACCCTCTTGTTAAATTTTGAGCATTAATTCACAATACTCTAGGATCTTTACTGAGAGAATAACATGTACAGTATATCAATGCATATCAATCATAACAAGCATGTCAATCATCACAAGAAGCAAAAGCATGAGAAACAAGAGACACAGAGTTTTCATGGGGAAAACCCTAAGGTGAAAAAACCCACAACTTCCTCAGAGATAGAGAGAGCAATGGCTCAACCAAAGTACAACCAAAATACACAGAGATAGTCTCCTAGTAGTAGATGATCCTCCTACTCACATGTGCACCACTTTTCGAGTGAAGGAAGAATGAGTTTCTGAGTGATCCAAATAGAGATCTCCAGATCTCTATTTATACTTGATCTATTTGCCCAGTGACCTTATGGGGCCAACTTGTCTAGCTAGGTACATCAACCATATATTATAAAAATCAGGATCGACCCCACACATGGTGGTCTAATAACCCATCAGCAAGTTAGCATACTTGCGACACTTGTCAATACACATGACGACACTTCCGTATTGAGGAATGACACATCTCTATAGGAGTACAATAATATATAAATGAAATACATGGATGAAATACATTTCAAAGTTACATATACATCAACACTCCCTCTTAACTAGGAAGGTATTTCTCGACATAGATCTACTAGCACAAGTCTTCTTCTCTAGATCATCGTCACTGCTGCTTCTATCTCAATCAATCTCTGACTCTACTCATCATAGGAAGTTCTACAGATCCAGTACTTTTTCATATTGGATGTAGGCCCTCCACCTATAGGTCTTCATCACTGGCCATACTATGGAATCCTCAGGACTTATTATGTGCATCACAAAACCTAACGGTAGCAATCCAGGCTATTACAAGCACACAGCTCTACCCATCGGATCTCCTAGGATCACATTACATGTGACCCATCAAAAAACCTGGCTGAAGCATCCCAGGTTGTTACGAGCACACAGCTATACCTGTTAGATCTCCTAGGAGCACATTACATGTGATCTCACCACAAAACCTGGTTGAAGCATCTGAGGCCTTTTTCATCTTCTCCAAATCTCCCAGGATCAAATTACATGTGGTCCACCACAAAACTTGGCTAAAGCATCTGAGGCCTTTTTAATCCTATCCAGATCTCCCAGGAGAAAATCACATGTGGTCATGGCAAAACCTGGCTGAAGCATCTGAGGCCTTTTTCATCCTGTCCAGATCTCCTAGGATCAAATTACGTGCCATAGGACAAAACCTCGAAAGAGCATCCCAGGATGTTACGGGTACACAACTCCAACCTGAAGGATCTCCAAGGGCACTATTATATGTCCTCCCAAATCAATGTCTTGAAAGAGCATCCCAGGCTATTATGGGTACACAACTCCGACCTATAGGATCTCCCGAACATGCTCATATGCACAACTTGTTCCACGGCCATAGAGTATCATCCTGATACTCACCATACATCATCCCGATGTACACATGATCGTCCTGATCATCTTCTCTGCATTGTCCTGATGCATGTCATCTAAAGAAGCTCATCATCCACGATCATCTTGATCATACAATGCATCTACTTGATGCATACCAAGTATCTACCTGATACATACATAGATACATGATCCACACAATGTATCTACCTGATACATATCAACATACATGATCTACCTAATCATATAATGTATCCACTTGATACATATACAGATACATGATCCAAGCATCCAACATGATGCATACATACATAAATGATCCAACTAATCATATCCAACATCCAACATGATGCATACATACATAAATGGTCCAATTGATCATATCCAGCATCCAACATGATGCGTACATACATAAATGATCCAACTGATCATATCCAACATCCAACATTATGCGTACATACATAAATGATCCAACTGATCATATCCAGCATCCAACATGATGCGTACATACATGAATGATCCAACTGATCATATAGAGAAGAAACTAGAACATCATCCTGATGCTCATCATCCAGTACTTACATCCACAGCCATGTGAAGTATCCCCCTTCAACCATTCTAGGAATGGCTACAGCAAATGTCTCCATCACTTCTTCCTCGAAGTGTCATCAATCCGAAGAACACCAAGCCTCTCTCTGAAGTACTCGAACTTCACTCTGGCTAGTGGCTTCATCAACACATTTGTAATATGCTCATCTATTGCATCATATAGGAGCTTCACTATTCCCCTCTGCACCATATCCCTGATATAGTGATATTTGACCTCTATGTGTTTCAACCTGTCGTGGAACACCAGGTTCTCAGACAACTTCACACAACTCTGGTTGTCACAAAAGATACCAATAGCCTCCAACGATAAATCAAATAACTCAAACAGTAACTTCCTTAGCCATAATGCCTCACAACTAGTCGAACAGGCTGCAACATACTTTGCCTTAGTTGTACTCAGCGCTACACAGGACTGCTTCCTGCTAAACCAAGAGATCATACCTGATCCCATACTGAAGCAGCACCCAGAAGTGCTCTTCCTATCTGTAGCACTACCTACCCAATCTGAATCAACATAACCCTGTAGGTTAAACTTTTGATTCACATCATACTTGAGCCCATAATCAACTGTACCCTTCAGGTACCTTAGAATATGATTTACAGCAACCAGGTGGACACTCCTCGGATCCGTCAAGAACTGGCTCAATGTGTTCACCGCTAAGCAAATATCTAGTCTCGTATTCGTCAGGTACATCAAGGACCCAATCATCTGACAATACATAGAGACATCAACCGGCTCAGATGAAGCATCACATAGAAGCTTCAGATTCGATGCCATAGGTGTGGCCATTGCCTTGCAATCCATCATCCCGAACCTCTTCAAGATATCTACAGTATACTTCCCTTGTCCAAGGAATATCCCATCTGTACTCTGCCACACCTCCATACCTAGGAAATAGTGCATCATTCCCAAGTCCTTCATATCGAACTCGACAGCAAGCTTCCTCTTTGTATCGGCAATCAATCTGTCATCTCCTATTACAAACAAGTCATCTACATACAGGAGTAGAATCATAGGATTTCCTTCCTCAACCTTGTATTAAAGGTTGGAATCTGCTTTACTCTTGGTAAATCCCAAACTAGATAGGAAACTGTCCATCCTACCATACCAAGTTCTGGGAGCTTGCTTCAATCCAGACAAGGCTTTCTTCAATCTACACACATGTGACTCCCTATCATGTGTTTCAAAACCGAGTGGCTGCTCCACATACATTTCCTCTTCGACTACACCATTCAAGAAGGCAGTCTTGACATCCATCTTGTGTATCTTCCATTTCATCACTGCAACCAGGGCAAGTACTGATCTGATGGAAGTGTACCTAGCTACATGAGCAAAATTTTCTTCATAGTCTATTCCCTCTTTCTGAGAGAAGCCACGAGCTACGAATATTTCCTTGTATTTCTCTATGCTTCCATCTGCAGCATGCTTGATCTTGTAAATCCATCTGGAAGTCACAACAAACTTCCCTTTAGATCTTGGGACAACATCCCAAACATCGTTCTTCATTATTGATTGGTATTCCTAGCCATGGCATCCTTCCATTTTTTATTTTTCGTTGCTTCTTCGTAACTAGAAGGTTCTTTGTTCATGATATCACAGAGTAAAGCAACATAGCTGGTGTGAGATCTAGTTCTCTTCTTTGCTCTGTGTTCTTCTTCTGGAATGCCAAATCTTTCTGCATCTTGAATGAGCTCTCTAGCCCATGCAGGTTTCCTCTTGTGAGAGTTATCCTCACGTGGTGGATCTATAGGTTGTTGCGGATCTTCAATTTCATGATCAACATCTAGAATTGCTTCAGTCATGGTAGTGTCTTGAAATCTAGTTTCCTTGGGTTCTTCGTAATCTTCAACAGGTGCCTTCCTTGATTTGATGAATGCTAAGTTTTCATCAAATGTTACATCCCTGCTGACATCAATCTTCTTGAACCCTGGTAAGTTTATTCTGTAAGCCTTCGAGCTTTCATTGTAACCCACAAAGACACCCTTCTTTCCTGAAGGATCCAGCTTGGTCCTCTTTTCCTTTGGGACATGTGTATATACTGGAAAACCAAATATTATGAGATGGCTGACCTCAGGTTTCTTACCAGAGAATACCTCTTCTGGTGTCTTGTTGTCCAATATCTTGTGGGGTGTTATGTTCTGCACATATACAGTTGTCCTAGCTACTTTTTCCCATAGATGCATAGGTAGATCCTGGTCATGCAGCATTGCCCTTGCTGCTTCCATAATTGTTTGATTCTTTCTTTGTGCAACTCCATTCTGTTGTGGATTGTAAGGAGCAATCAACTCCCTCTTAATCCGTGAATCACTGCATAACTTCTTGAAGTCACCTGAAGTGAATTCTCCACCATTGTCAGATCTGAATGTCTTGATCTTCTTATCAGTTCGGTTCTCCATCAAGGTTTTGAATTCCTTGAACTTATCAAACACTTCATCTTTGCTCTTCAAAAAGTAGACCCAAGTCTTCCTGGAAAAGTCCTCAATGAAAGAGACATAGTAAACATACCCACTCAGAGAACTAGATGACGTCGGACCACATACATCGGAGTGGATAATTTCCAAGATATCTTTTTCCTTGCTTTCACTGCTTGGAAATGCTTTCTTTATGTTCTTTCCTTTTGCACATCCTTTGCAAACACCTTCATGTTTGGTCTTGATTTTAGGAAGACCCTCTACAGCCTTGCTTGCAATTGGAAGTGCCCTATAGTGCATATGAGCAAGTATTCTATGCCAAAGTTTACTTGGCTCCATGGATTCATGCACCATGGCATGTTCAAGTCGTCCCTTTAGTTTATACAATCCTCCCTCTTTCTCTCCAATCACTACTGCATCATCTATGGTATTTCCCTTTTGCCACATTAGAACTTGGCCATCCACATATGAAACCCTCATACCTTTTGCATCCAATGCAAATATGGAGAGAAGGTTATTCTTGAGCCCAGGTACATACAAAACATCTTTCATCTTCAACGACTTCCCAGAGTCTATATTGTAGGAGGCCTCATCACTTCCTTTGATAGGGTATTGGTAGGCATCCCCAAGTTTCACCTTATGGGGTGACTCATGTTTAGATAGATTAGCAAAGGATTCTTTAAACCCAATCATGTGTTTTGAAGCCCCACTGTCAATAAGCCAATCATTACAACCATGAGAGATAGTACCTGTGAGAGCAGAGATTAGAACATACTCTTCTTCGCTTGATGAGTCATTATCATCACTTTCTGCTCTAGCCTTCTTCTTGGGAGGTTCATCATCCTTGGCAGCATGAGAATGGTACCTTCTTTTGCTGCCCTTCTTCTTCTTGTTGAAGTTGTTGTTGTCCTTCTTGTTCTTGGGACAATTTATGGCAATATGTCCCTTTTCATTACAGGTGAAGCATATTCTCCTTTCTTTATGGTGATGTGAATATTTCTTGAAGTGAGATGGCTCTCTCTTGGACTTCCCTTTATTGGTGTGAGCTGTGAGAGCTTGATCTTCATTCCCCATCTTTTATTCTTGTGCCACAAGCCTTGCTTCTTCTTGTGAATATTCTTCCTGTAGTCTGCTAAAGGATACCAACTTCTTTCTTGCACAAATTCCTTGGATAAAGGAGACCCATGATCTAGGTAGGCCATTCAGAGTGGTCATGACAACTTCACCATTCTCCAACATTTCATCCACTGCTTCTAGTTGTTCCTTGATCTGAGAGACCCTAGAAAAATAAGATTGAATGGATTCTCCATTCTGAAGTTTTACCCCTTTCAATTGGTTTCGTAGAGTCATCTTCTGATTTATGTTCTTCCCTTCAAATAGCTTGGATAGGGAATCAAACATCTCTTTGGGTGTCTTCAGAGATGACACATGGGGGATGAGATGGTCCTTGATAGAATTAGCAATGATTCTCTTTGCTTTGACCAAGTTCTTCTTATGCAATATCTTAGCCTCTTCATCCTCTGGGATAGGGATGTCTTCTTTTACATATGAGTCCAACTCATTTTCTTCCAGGATTAACCCAATCCTATACTTCCAGGCTTGGAAGTTATCAACCCCTTCAAGCTTATCCTCAATCTTGGTGTGGTTAGACATCTTAAAGAGTACTTCAAATGGAAATAGAAAATATTTAGGCCTTACCACTTGGCTTGTTGAAAACTGGATCTAGTCCCGGATTAGGGTTTGTTAGAGAAACCCTAAAAATTCAAAATGTGAATTTCAACTTTCTGAAAGGATAGAAAGATGCGCCTTGATGAGTTATCATCCTGGTGTATTCAGAATTTGAGATCTACAAAGCTTCACCCTTCAGAAATGCCTTTTTGTCTTCCCGAGTTGACTGAGGAGGACCCTGAATTAGGGTTTGAGTTTCCCAGAGATCTACCTAGCCAAAAATCTCAATCCAAAGCTCTAAACTTCGATTTTTGCAAGGAAATTCCAGCTATGTCTTCAGATTCCAAAAATTCCTATTTTTGTGGAAACCCTAATTTTTAGGGCCAAATCTGAAAATGCTTAGAATTGAATTCTGATTAGACAAATAGATTCTCCTTGATGAGTAGAGTCAATCTACTATACTGCTTTTCCAAAATCTATGGAGAGAAACCCAATAAACAAGAAACCCTTGGTTTCCGTCACTGCACAATGTCTTCTTCTCATGTTAGCTTTGATACCATGTTAAATTTTGAGCATTAATTCACAATACTCTAGGATCTTTACTGAGAGAATAACATGTACAGTATATCAATGCATATCAATCATAACAAGCATGTCAATCATCACAAGAAGCAAAAGCATGAGAGACAAGAGACACAGAGTTTCCGTGGGGAAAACCCTAAGGTGGAAAACCCTACAACTTCCTCAAAGATAGAGAGAGCAATGGCTCAACCAAAGTACAACCAAAATACACAGAGATAGTCTCCTAGTAGCAGATGATCCTCCTCCTCACATGTGCGCCACTTTCCGAGTGAAGGAAGAATGAGTTTCTGAGTGATCCAAATAGAGATCTCCCGATCTATATTTATACTTGATCTGTTTGCTCAGTGACCTTATGGGGCCGACTTGTCTAGCTAGGTACATCAACCATATATTATATAAATTAGGGCCGACCCCACACATGGTGGTCTAATAACCCATCAGCAAGTTAGCATACTTGCGACACTTGTCAATACACATGACGACACTTCCGTATAGAGGAATGACACATCTCTATAGGAGTAAAATAATATATAAATGAAATACATGGATGAAATACATTCCGAAGTTACATATACATCAACACCTCCTAAAACCCCACCATCTTCACCATATTTTCTTGATGGTTCTGTACATTCCTCATATGGAAAGAAAAAAATTAATTTTAATATGCCTCAATTAAAGCTTGATATTAAGTTTGACTTACCTGTTTATAATGGAGAACTTAATGCTGAGAAATTGGATAATTGGATCTGTCAGATAGAATTTTATTATAGGATTCAAAAGTTCACCGAATATAGCATAAAAATTCAGTTGGATTCTCTTCGACTTAGAGGGACTACTCTCATATGGTGGTTGAGCAAAACCCAAAAGGATCTTGCCACAAAAGGAAACATCATTTCCTCTTGGTATGAGTTCACTTCAACATTAAAGAAGCAGTTCTATCTATTGGGCTACATGCATCAAGCCATGATGGATTGGCAGAATTTGAGGCAAGGTAAGGGGCAAAGTGCTCAGGAGTACACATAAGATTTCAGGAAAAGGGATTTAATACTTTGTATACCTCTCTACACTCAATAAATTCTTCTCAAGTTTATAGGAGGATTACATAGTTATTTGCATCATATGATACTTATGTTTAATCCGAATAACCTTGATGAGGTATGCATTCAAGTGAATCATATCGAGTCCAAGGGGAAGAATACAAATGAAAACGTTTCCAAGAAACCTTTCAAACCCGATGGAAAAAAATTCAAAGGA
Organism: Larix kaempferi; assembly: GCA_027924585.1. Taxonomy (NCBI): domain Eukaryota; kingdom Viridiplantae; phylum Streptophyta; class Pinopsida; order Pinales; family Pinaceae; genus Larix; species Larix kaempferi. The sequence goes on along the minus strand of BSBM01000502.1, from coordinate 26,810,238 downwards.
AAATGGAAACGTAAGCATACATCTACAGTGCACAAGGGAGGATATAAACCTACATGCTCACATTGCCATTAAAAGGGTCATGATGCATCCAAATGTTGGAAACTTCACCTAAAACTTAATCCTAAGAAGTTTCAGAATAAGGAGGACAAGAAGACCACTGTTGCAGCCATCCAACATGATTTAGGATATAACTTAGGGGATGAAACTAATATTTTTTCTATGGACATCCAAGGTAAAAATCCTTCTACTTCTATTTCATATCATGAACCTATTGTTAATGAAAGAAAGAAAAGTGAGCTATTTCATATCAAGGTAATCTACAAGCATACAAAAATAGATATCCTTATTTATAGTGGATCACAAGAAAATCTCATTTCAGAAGAGATAGTCAAAAAAATTCATTTGGAAACTAAGTTGCACCATAATCCTTATCCACTTGGATGTGTTTGTGATAATGCACAACTACAAGTTACAAAATAATGTATACTTATATTTGCTATTACTTTTGGATTTGTTGATGAAGTTGATCTGGATGTGGTACCATTTGATATGTGTGGCATTGTGTTGGGTAGTCCTTATCTTTATGATATGAAGGCTATCTTTTACAGGGAATATAACATGTATCAGCTCACTAAGGATGGTGTTGAATACATTGTTCATGCACACTACATGAAAACTAATATTTCTTTAGTTTCTGCAAGTCAAATGAAGAGGCTAGTGAATGCTAGTAAGAATTTTGTTCTTATGATAGTTAAAGCAAAGGATGTTGGTCAAAATGAATATTTTAAGGGATGTGATCCAAAACTTAAAAATGACTTGGCTAAAGTTGTATCTGATTATGATGTTTTATTTCAAGAACCAAAAGGATTATCTACTAAAAGAGAAATCCAACATGATATTCACTTACATCAGGATGCACCTCTTCCTAACATTAGCACGTACAAGTCTTCAGTAATTGAAAATGCAGAGATAAAGAAAAAGGTTCAGGAATTTCTTGAAAGCCGGGAAATTCGGCCAAGTTCCTCTCCATGTGGTTCACCGATTGTTTTGGTTCCAAAGAAGGATGGCACATGGTGTATGTGCATGTATTACAGGGAACTGAAGAAAATTACAATCAATAAAATGTATCATCTTCCCCGAATTAATGATCTTTGGATCAACTCAAGAATGCAACTTTATTCACTAAGTTAGACTTGCGAAGCGACTATCATCAAATTCAAATCCATGACAATGATATATGGAAGACTACTTTCAAAACTAAGAAGGGATTGTATGAATGGATGGTAATGCCCTTTGGGATTTGTAATGCAGCCACAACATTTATTAGGGTGATGAATGATGTTTTTAGGCCCTTTATTGATGATTTCGTCACAGTCTACTTCGATGATATTTTGATTTTTAGTCATACTTGGGAAGAACATGTCAAGCATGTGAAACAAGTTTTGGATGTACTTGTAAGTGATAAATTGTACTTAAATATGTCCAAATGTGAGTTTGGGAAGACATATTTAGTGTATTTGGGTTACATTGTAGGAGGAGGTGAGCTTAGAATTGATCCCTCTAAAGTAGAGGTCATTGTGAATTTTCCCAAGCCAAATAATGTAACCAAGGTAATAATATTCTTAGGAGCAGCCCAATACTGGAGGAAGTTCATTGCAAACTTATCCTTCATAGATTTTCCATTACATTCTTTAACAAGTGTGAACAAATTCTTTCAATGGGAAGGAAAAGCGCACAAAGCCTTCGACACTCTGAAATAAAAGATCAGCACACTAGTACAAATGAGAAATCAATGACTAAAATTCGACTATAAACGACTATTTTTGAGTCGGTGACTAATAGTATCCGATTTCCACTATCTTATCTCTAGTCGTATTTCACTAGTCATTAATTGGTTGACTTATTAATCATTGATAGTCACTGATTAAGTCATTGATTTAGTCATTGATACTCATTGATTTAGTCACTGATTTAGTCATTGATACTCATTGATTTAGTCATTGATTTAGTCATTGATACTCATTGATTTAGTCATTGATTGTCATAATTAATGACCAAATATACGACTAAATAAACTACTAGATGATAACATATTAATGACTAAGCTAAATACGACTAAACGTTAGTCGCGCTATAAGATACTGGAAATTAGCTACTAATAGTCATATATATGCGAATTTAGTCGTTTTCTTAGTCACTAATTTATGATAGGGTACAGAGGAATTGAACCACCAATCTCCTGCCTATGATTAGGCAGGTGCTATACCATTAAGCTAGCACCCTTTAAGAAGTTGTTATTGCTTGACAATGATGATATTCAAACAAATTTTGCATCATTCAAGCATACAAAATAATGATTACCAAGATACTATAGATCCATAATGGCTTACCTTGTACTAGTCCTGCAAGTCTTTCAACTGCATTTATTAAGTGCAAATATATTTTTGCACTTAATATCTGTCTTTGGGATTTCATGCCCAAACAAAGGTCATTTCCCTTACAATTATGACAAGAGACATGATTGTCATTGTTCCTCAGACCACCCTTTGTAGGATCCAATGCCTAAATGCCTTGTAATTGCATCAACAACATCAGTGTGTCTGTCAGATTCCTGTCTAATATCCATCCTAACAAGTGACAAACTGAATGTTGAAACTTGACACATGAAATCAAGAAGACTGCCATCTGCAATTGGTTGGTCCCCAGTAGAAGACAGGGATCGATAACAAAGTTCAAGTGCCTCCAAAAACTAAAAATTTGACACTGCAAAGGTGAAGGACAAGGTATCAGTTAATATTGAATTAAAGAATGCTACAAAATACCTATGAACTTAATATTCTTCTCAGTCTAGCATAATTGAATATAATGGATACCTTGGTATTGCTTTCAGTCTAAAACAAAACAAAACAAATGGGTAATTCATGGAAGTTTACTTAATTATTTCCCTTGAGAGGCCTACACATGGAAATCTCCATCAATTCCCTCAAAATATGAGGGCTTCATGGAAGAAGAATCTTGGTCACAATTCTACACCCAATTGTTTGAAAGACCTTATGCCTATCCTAAGATATCATACATACTCTAGTGTTAATAAAGATAACCTTATGCACCTTGTAATCATGTGGGATATAGTTGCATAATCCATAATGTAAGGTTTTGTATTTTTGAATATATGGGTTGGGCCTAAATCAGAAATGAGAGACAAAAGATTACCTACAGTAAACAGATCAGAAATGAAATATGAAAAGTTCACCCACAATAATCACAACAAGTTGTACAATTTTGTGGAACGAACAAATTTATCATTATGCCAATTGAAGTGCACAAAATATATTGTAGATACATAAAAAAATACAGAGCAAACTGAACTTTAAATTATTTGATTCAATTCTAGATTTTAATGCAGAATCTAAGCAACAAAATAACAATAGAATTTTGAAAGCCAAACTATTTTCAGAAAATCCATATCTAAACACATGTGATTTACATCCACAGATGGGCATTTCCTTTTCAAAAAATTATCATGATCTTGGAAGTAATGCAGATCAACATTGTTTCTGTATCTTGGTTCCCAATTCCTTAAACCTTAATCACAGAAAAGCTTCATGTTGATTTCCAATTTAAGCAGCTGAAGGGTGGAAAAATTTCCAATCGAATGGTGGCATTCAAAAATGTCGTTGCTATAAAAGAGAATGGGGAATATGATCAATATATATTGATTATCAATGCCCAAAGTGAAGAGCTACAATGAGGCAACAGTCAGTGAAGAATGCAATACAAGAAAATGAAATTACAAGACAATTCATGCCATAAAAGATAATAAAGCGTAGAACCAACAACAAAAAAGCGCACCTTCGAATGTTGAGATATTGCAATTGAGGGACCATGTTACTCTTATCTGTATGATTCTTCTTCACAGAGTTGAACACATTATTGCATATCTTATACTGATGGCATGATCCTGTGTTCCTTAAAGACACCTTGGATGCTCTTCAGTAACATGTTTAGCAAAGAAAATCAATTCACCATGTTAGATGGATCTTAAATGGCAGTGCCAAGTATAGCAACGCAAGAACAACAAATTAGACAATATCCTGTGTATGCTTGGAGGGATTGAGTCATTTATTCTGTGCGCTCAATATTTTCTCATGTTAGAATTGTAGCCACACAAATCAGAGTAGTATCTATGTATGTAATATGCTAGAGTGCATGATGGCATAGTGTACAATAGTACAGAAATAAACATATGCATGAGATAAAAATATAGATACAAAACAACTAAACCTTCTAAATTTATCTCAATTAATAAATTTCACAATAAGTGCCTTATAGCTAATGGAGATTTAAATAATTCAAGTATACTGTATTATCTACAACATTGAGCATCATCTTATCATCATTTCATGGCGGCCTCTTTATATATGTGAACGAGATACTTGTTCACATCCGTGATGTATCATTTTGGGAATATTCTTTGAAGTGCCAAAGACTTGCCAAAACCATTTTAAGTATTATCACGCAGTTAAGATCATTGTCTCACAAAGCTGTTTCAACATTGTCCCAACAAATGTTATTGAAAATAGTCCTATATAGGTTCAACACTATTTATTACAAATGATTTAACTAGGCTTTGCACTAATATCTTGGAATGGAAGAACTCTAATGTTGAAGGAAGATGAAAAGAAGCCAATTGAAAAAGTACAATTATATTGTTGTAGTATTCCATGGAACAACAAGAAATCACAATATATTTGAAGGCTGAGACCCCAAAACCATTCAAGATCACCACACAAATCTGCATCTTGGCTCAACATTACATTACCCATGATTTTTCCATGAAGAGAAGTGTTATATGTGAGCAACTAATCAATAAGGAATTTCCATGGACGTTTTTTGATGGCACTCAAGGGGAAGATGGGCACTGTGGATGGGGTGTATTTTTATTACCTTTGTATGGGAATGATCCAACATTTTCTGCGTATCTGTGCTCGTGTGGGTACAAATCAAACAACAAAGTGAAGATGTTGGCTTTGAAAAACTTTTCAAGCTTGCCAATAACACAAAATATACATTCCCTACAAGTCCTTGGGGACTTGTTGTTTGTCATTAAGTGGGTGGAGAATAAATCTACTGTCTGGGGCATAAATCTTCAAGCTTTAGCAAATCAATTAAAATTCATCTCTAGGTCATTTACTTACCTATCTTTTGAATATATATATATATATATATATATATATAATTAAATGGCCTTGATACACTGTCAAAGACAGGCCTTAACAGAGATCTAGGTAGATAATGGTGTTCTCGACCATTACTCTCTGGCACTCTGATAATGTCTTGTTAATACTCCTTTTGTCAATGACATTTTGCTATACTATCAATTATTTTTTTCTTTGTCAATGACATTTTTCTATACTGTCAACTATTTTCTGGCTCTGCAAGTTGAATTTGCATATAATCCTTTGAAGTACATAAATATGAACTTGGAAATGTGTTTCTATGGTGATAACTTGGTAATGTGGGATTTTATGAAAAAATACTAGCCATAGGAGGTGGATCTTAGCTTTTATTCAGTAGTCTTTTTCATTGTATTTGATTCTCTTTGGTAATAATATGTGTTTGGCTGGCTGGAAAAAAAAATAACGAACTGTTTCATGGATACTAGTCACTGGTCATAGAAGGTGGAATCAAGATAATTAAATTCCCTCGGGCATTTAGTAAATCTTCAACACATACACTAATGTCTTTGAAGAAACAAGGGGTTTGTTTCCCCTTAGGACCATCCAGCATTCCACTGATCCAATTTATTGGGTCTTCCCTTCCCAACTATCCTGCATAATGCACCTTACCTATGGACAATGTAGAGATAAAAAGGAAGACCACACAGTGGTTGGAGGACAATAAGATCTAGTGCAACACATAGCCATGTGGATCTCCTACCTTGGTTGTACCTAAGAAACATCAAGAGTAGAAACTTTGCATAGGCTATTGGGCTCTCGACAAGGTCACTATCAAGAATAATCAATATCTACTCCCTCAAATTGATGACCTTCTTTATTAGCTCAATGGGAGCAAATATTTCACCAAGCTGGACCTTGCTTCAGAACATCACCAAGTTTGTATGTAATCTAATCACATATAGAAAAATAGCATTCAAGATGAAATTCAACACTTATGAATGGTTGGTCATGCCTTTTTTCCCTGACTAATACTCCTGACACTTTCACACGGATCAACAACAATATCTTTCACCCACATCTTGCCAATTTCATGGTGGTCTACTTAAATGAGAATTTGGTTTTTAATAGAACTTAGGCAGGACATTTGCAACAGATTCAAACAATTTTGAATCTCCTCCACCAACATAATTTGTAATCCAAGATTATTTCTCAACCACTTAATCAAATCAGCAATCAAAACACTCTTCACTGGACTCCCTAAGCACACTGAGCATTTCAGAAGTTGAATAAAGCTCTCTGTTATGCCCCAGAGCCTTCTCTCCCAGATTTTCAATGACATTCCAAGATCAAGATAGATGGTTCTAAATATACCACAGGAATTATTCTTAAGCATAGAGGACATCCAATCACCTACCAGTCAGAGACCTTATCCCAAGCCAAGCTCAACTATAACACTTATGACAAGGGAAATTTTATGTGTTCGTCCAAGTAATCAAGCAATGGTAGCACTACATCTTTGGTAAGGAAACTATTTTAAATTCACGATTTTAAATTCAGGAACAAAGACACTTAATGTGGAATATGCACAAAAATGGAATATCTCAATTTGTCTTGAAGTTCACTTATGAATTGCAGCAACTTTAAATATCCTGGTTTTTTACAACAATTATTTGGTTGGAGAGGTTCCAACTGAAATTGGTAATCTGAACCATATGAGATATTTATTTGGTTACATGAATAGTTTAAATGGATCTACTCCAACTTAGTAACTACAATAAAACACTCAAGGTTAGGAGCCTTGGGAAAACAATGAAGATTCAGGGTATGAGGTGGGATGGGAAACTCCATTGTTGGATTCCAAGGCCCCTTTGATCTCCATTGATGGATGTATCATGATGTTTTTATGCTTCTTCTGTATTACTATTCTACCCTAAATGATCAATGAAAATATATTTATCCTTCAGCATCATATTCGATGGTCAGATTTAGAGACATTTACATTTACCTCTAATTTGAATTCATCTATAGAAGACTTCTCTCTATATTTGGGTGTGTTGTTGTTGGGAAAACAAAGGGTTTTGTCTTACTACTAGGCCACTAGCCGGAAACAATGGTTCAAGACCAGTAGAATGTTGTAGGTTGATAATTAGTAGTTAATGACATTGGATGTTTAGTAAGGATACTATAAAGTTTCAAGTTGAGCTATCACTAAGCATGCTTCTAGAAATGTATGCCTTCTTTGAGGATTATAGATCCAAAAGACTTGATATGCCTAGTATGTTAGATTGAGAGTCCATCTCTGATTACCTAACTATACTTTAATACCTTAACTACAATATGCTCCTCCGGTGTATGCCAGTTATACATTTTCTCTCTAATAAGACTGAATAAACCAATAAACCGATGAAGGACAATAGGCACACAATAGGAACACCATAGGCACACCATAAGCACAACATAGGCACACCATCAAAAGATACAATTTCTAAAATCTGGACAAATAAATCCAAATCAAAGTCCTGTGTATTAGTTTATTATAATGGGCATGATTTTATTCAATGGTATTGTCACTATAAAAAAGTGGTATGTCGAAATATCATACCTTGTAAAATAGAATGATATCTTGCTCTAATAGATCCACGACCCATTAAAGATCCCCCCCTTCCACCTCGACCTTGATTTCCAGATCTGGGTCTGGAATCCATAGAGTTTTGAATGCTTGTGTTTTGTACAAATAGAATGCATTATGAAGCATCAGATATTTGAATGTAAAAGTGCATTAACCTAAATCATCACAAGCAAAACTATGCTGAGAATCACCCTGGGTACCATCCTCAAAATGATAATTTCTTGCTGGGAATCCCTAGGGAATGTATTCAGGGTACCATACTTTACCAATTTCTGGTCAAGCCTTTGGCAAGGTCATCAAATTAAACGAACATATGGAGAAACTACCAAGATTGAATAAATTGCTACATCCATTTTTAAATTGTACAGTATAAGTAGGAAGAGGAGAATTCAATAGCATTTTTAGAAGGGCATAATAAAACTAAAATCAACATCAAATGCAATTCTGAGAACCTACACTATGTTGCTTCAAATGGGTGCAAAAGTTAGAGTTGCATCTCTAGCTGCATAGAACTGAGGAGCAAGTTCTTCCAACCAAAGTGCATCTATTTGTGTAACATTACAAACATAATTATTATTAGTACGAATTAATTCGTTAAAAATGACACAGTCTGGCTTTGTGCCAAACAAGAAAGATGAGGGTTGAACTGAAACTAGCTGGCCATTTGCCATAGCTCTGCAAGAAAGATAAATTCTATTAGGTAAAAAGATGCAGAAAATTAAAGAGAAATAATTTCATCGAAGACCAAAATACAAAGATTTAATGCTTAGTTTAGAGTTGTACCTATATGTTCCATCAGGTTGCTTACAAGCTACATTAAAAAAAAGGAAAAAGGAAGCAGCAAGGCATCTACGGAATTGAATCTAATCTTCTCCACATGAGAGTCTTGTCCAATGAGTCTCTTTTTGTTGTTTGCAACCTTTAGTGTTTAAACATTGTTTATCCCTAACTTATCCAAAATTTCACTAAGTTTCAAAAGGTCAATCCATGGGATTTGAACTAGTGACTTTGCGCATTCTCAACAATGATCTTATGCAACAGTAGTACAAAAATTCTCATTAGGAAACATAATTTCTCAACAACAATAACAACCATATCTTTATTTTGTAACAATTTCCTTATAGAAGCAATTTTTTGTAGAAAAGATTTAAATTTTTGTCCAATGCCTATTGTTCCCTTTCTCTCAACTAACATTTTTTTTTAGCAATAAGATCTCTACTCATGAAACTTTGATATTGTGCACGAATGGGACATTAGAGGTATGTTATTCATTCCAAAAGACTGCAACTACTTAAACAACATTCTTGAAGCTACTTTGTCATGTGCCCAACACTCACACTACTCTCGGCAGACTCAATGTAATGTTGTAGTAGCCTCTTTGACTTATGTTTTCCAACTCTCATAGTGGGCTACATTTTTGCTTTGCTGAAGTATATGTTAGAAATTCTAATTACTGAGTGGGCCTACATGGACTTTGCTTGATTACAAAGTTATTTTTGTTGCTCTCTTACTTGTTTCTCACACCTGCAAGTTATCAAGGCATACTGTTCTTTCATGTGGCCATTCATGAGGTGATCTGGAATGTTCTATTGTCAATGGAGCTTCACCTGGAATATGTGAATATTGTATCATCATTTCCACTGAAATCCTTACTTGGGCCAATCCCACCTTCAGGTAAGCTCATGAGCACCACTAAGGAAAAGACAATACAAAATTTGATAGCAGATTTAATCTAAACCTAAGCCGCTCCATGGAAAATATGTTATGAAACCGTGGCCTCGAATGACCATCAATTAGAGACAAATTTCTGTCTATGATTGTGATTCCTGGTAAAAAGATCGCACTGTGGCAACCCTAGAAAGTGATTGAGAAAAATGATGAAGGATCGGGGCTCTCTGAATGCCCACCAAGTGATCAAGTTCCATATCAATTGGTATGTAGTATTGTTGCAAAGCATGCAGGTTTTTATCAAAACTTATGCTAGAAAAGGGTGTTGTAATGTTAATTATACAAAATGATAATATGATGAATAGTATACCATTCTCCATTATCCATATTGTGATCTTTGAACCACATATTTCTGTATTAACAATTGTGTGTTGTGTACTAGAAATGTTAATGAACCTATAATCTTAAAAGGGGTAAATTTATTTTCATTCCAACTAAAAGAAAAGTAGAAAAAATTCTGGAACACATTTATCAACGTACACATAACATATTGATTAATGGTTTCTCTTGATCAATATTCCATAAAATCATTTTTGTTGAATCAAAAATCATTATTCATAATCCCAAGTAAAATGACTAAATATGCTATTGATGTACAACTGTTATAGCATATTTGTAAGCATTTCATACTTTGCAATGTCTTCATAAAATTGTGCCAGTCCTTGTCTAGTATCATACATTACTTATATAGTGCACATCAACTTGAGATAGGATAAGTTGGGTAACTATATTTTTTTATTATCAAAATTGGCATGCCTATTATGTAATTATGTGTATGTGTGGGTTGTGCACCGGTGTGTTCGTGAGATAGAGAAAGATGAAGCACTCACCTAATACCATATGCAGATGGTAGTCATAGGTACAAATAAAAAAAATACCTGCCATATTGTCTATGACATTACTTCCATAGTCTGCAAGAGTTGTATTATTGAAAAGGAAACCCATCCTAACCTCTGTTAACACCAAAACTGACCCCCAAGGATGAAAGAGGGTAATCTCAGGTAACCACTAACCAATATTTGGTTTACGCTTCTGATCAAACATAAACAGAGAGGGCTCTCTCTACAATCTCGTGAAAAAGACTGGAATAATCAAGATTGTCAATAATGAAAAAGGAACAACAACATTCATGGCTAAGATATTCAATTACGACAATTATACAGAAGATCAGATTTTCTGTTTTGGAACGAAGAAAAAGGATTCAGGAACCATTTGGTTGAAAACACATGAATTTCATTTGGGCAATGGAGTCACCTTTAACAAGTTCTGGAAAGTAGTATTCACAAAGATTCTACAAACGCATTCACAAGGGCGAGGTAGCAAGCAGCTAGTAGTCAAAGAGCTTTAATTTGTGGAACAGAAGAGAAAAGAAACAGTCCATCAATGTAAGGCATCTAACAAGGATGAATCCTATATCAACTTTAGCAAAATATATTTGGTGAAATACTTGGAATGAGCTAAGCAGAGCATAATCTCTATGAATTCTACTTAATTGTTACCCTGATCCTAGCATGAAGGAAATAACACAGAATGGAATAACAAAGAGAGAAACACATTTGCACATGGGAAAAATAAAGGTATAGACTACCAAACCGATTACACAAGAATCCTTGTCAAAACGCGGGCTTCAGCTCTGCAATTTCTATTAAACATAACTTCAAGAAAAAGTCTTACAAATTGATCATCAAAACACAAATAGTTTTTTCATAAGGTTTCCAACCCTTGTGCCTTCGATTACAAATGAATATATAGATGTCTTCCAGCTCTAGGCTCGGCTCCTCCAAAACAGAAAATAGTTACAGCCATATGCCATCTCATCAAAAATTGGTTTGCCATAACTGTTTTCAAACAAAAAACAGGTAAAGCCCTCCTAACTACCTTTACATTTGCCGATATTATTACTGAATGGAATTTGACATCATAGTAAAGTAAACATATTAAGTATAAAAGTTCTAGCTGGCTATCCATTTAGCCGCCTCAAAAAATATTACATATGAGTCATGCCTCAAACAGACTGATTAAGATAAGGAATGGAATATACAGACAGAGGATTGTTTTAACCCTGGGTTCGCAAATGACCTTGCGAGTCAAAGAAATCTTCCACTTTCAATGAGTTGTCGGCCTTTGATGTGCCCTCTAGCAGGATAGGTGTCGTTTCCTTAGTGGAGAGCACAAAATCGTGAACTATTTTTACACCCGATTGGTCGCTCTGTTTGATTTTGTGTCTCTCCTTCTTTGTTCTTTGTCGTTTTCCTTTGGACACTTGTCGTCCATCAGGCTGCTTGTCTTCATTGGCAGAACTGGATTCTATAAGGTCAAATACCATAAGAGGTGGAGGAGTAGAATTTTCCTCCATCTCATCCCATACTTGTTCTGGCATGAATACCACCTCACATTTCCACCTTTTCTCCATGATCAAATAGTAACTGAGAAGATGTTCGAACTGCCAGGTGCACCATCTTTCTGTTGTACCAACTGTAGATAAAAGACGGGAAAACCTTATCCATAATTGTTGTGATGATGACGGCAGCTTCCGCATGCTTAGCGATGTCATCCTAGATAGATGGCATGGCCAATGATGATGCAAAAAGTGCCTTCCATCATACCGGTAATCCTCTAGGATATCACTCGGCTTTGCGGGTCCTTCCTTCTGACGTCTCTCATGTGACAAAACTTAATCTCATGCTTCCCCACACGCTCTGAAAGACGTGAGTCACATTACCTATATCATCTTCCGAGCCAACCTCCAATCTACATAAGGGTGTTTTTCCCTTTTCACTCCTCCTATACAGACTTTCTCTGGTCTCCTCGTGCTTGCCAACTTCTTAGTCATAAGCATCCAGCACCTCTGTGATACATATAATCCTTTGAAAACTTCAGTCTTCATCTTAGTAAGGTTGGGATCTAGATCTTCTATGCCTACTTGTTCCAACCCTTCCCCTTTATCCAGAAACTGGGCCAGAAGCTATTAATACCAGGGAAAAATGTTACCTGTGGAAGGATACCTTTAGCCAGAAATTCTACCATATCAGGGTTTAATCTCAACCCACCTATGTTTTCGGACAGATCAACCGCTACTTTGGACATTCACGAAGTTGTGGAAATTATCCCTAATGCCCAAGCCAGGCCCATTGCAAGGAATTACAAAGGCCCAATGACCTTTGGACGAGCTTTGGCAAAACAAAGGCAACCACTGTTATTCCTGAGATGACCTCCGGGCCAACAAGGCCGAGGTTTTGAGGGATAGCTCCTTCACAGGCCATTATAGTTCGGACCGAAACAGATACAGGGTCTTCCGGAGACTTCCCTGCTAGGGCGTGACTGTACGGCATTCGTGTTTCTACCTAACCGCCTAGCGACCGACCATCAAACTCATGTATCGGTGTTAGAACATCACTTTTCTGGGAAAAAACCCTTTCCGTTCAGAAAGGCCTTGGAAAGGGTCAATCAGGGGCAGTCGGGTAACTGTGTCAAAAATATTATCATCCCTGTCCTCCAGGGCATTCCTAACTCTACTTATGCTCACGGCGGAACTTTCTTTGTAAACAAATGTCTCGATGAACTTGCAAATTGGGAAAGCATCACAAACCCTATTCAAGATCTGGCTTGTTGCTGTCATATCAAAAAATGACATGGGGGAATGGAAAATACTATGAAGCATGCCCGAAAAGGGTTTTTGAGATGTCACAAAGTCCACTATTGATATTAGTAATGCTTGGGACAACACACACAATGAGCATCATATTGATAATGCAGTGTACACTAGAATGAGGATGCGAGTACTAATTATAAGCTATGTATCTAGTGTGGGAGGACATGCCCATGCCATCCAATAGTTGCTTCCAACTTCTAGCACTTGAAAAATTGTCTATGACAACAATATAATTGAAACCAAGCCACCACCATATATTGCTGTTAAGTAAGAACAGTAAACCTTTTTGTTAACACTTCCTGATTCTCTGTCCTCATCACGTGTAATCTATGACTATCTAAAATGTGAGTCCTCATTAGTTTCCTATTGTATTACATTGCATGTTTTTTTTTATTGTTCTGATTCAAGACTATGGGAAACCCCATTGTTTGCACATACCCATGTATTTGCCTGAAAAGCATGAATATTAAAGAGAAAATTGAAACACAAAAATTTATCATTATAATTTATAACTAAATGTAAAAAATAGTAAATCAATACATACATACATATAACATTACCTGTGAATATTGACAACATGCCTGAAAGAATATTGACAATCTAACCATGCAATACATACACTTCCTAGCTAATAATGGAACTAAGCAATCCATACACTATTTTTTTGCCAAGCACATTGATGATCCAAGACCAAACTTCTCAAAATACACCCACAACCTACAATCAATCCAACCAAATACTCGACTGCTTACAACGAAGAATTCTCTGGGGAAAAGCAAAAACCTTCAAGTGCAATTGGTTGATCTGCATGGGCACGCTGGGAATCTGGATGAGGCAGAAGAATTCATTAAAAAGATGTCTCTAGAACCTAATATTGGTGTCTAGTTGTCCTTGCTTGGTGCTTGCAAAGTTCACCATAGTATTGAGATAGGAGAGCATGTAGTAGAGCAACTTTTGGCCATAGATTCTGAAAAAGTTTGATGTTATATGCTACTTTCAAACATGTATGGAGAAGGTTTGAGCATTTAAATTATGCTAGTGTTGATGTTTGGACCTGTTGTGTCCTTGCTATGATTGTGGGATAGTTGGGGTGACTTGCAGAGGGGGATGAGGACCCCTATCTGCACCATGTACTTCAGGCATGCGCATCTTTAGCAGCTCTGCAACAAGGTAAGAAGATTCTTGGATATGTGCTTAGAAGTGGGTTGGAATCAGATTTTTTTGTGGGTTCTTCGCTTATTGACATGTGTGCCAAATGTGGGAGTCTAGAGATTGCATGTCATCTATTTGATAAATTGGCTACAAAAACTGTAGTCTCTTGGAGTGCAATGATAGTTGCATATGGAAAGCATGGGTGTGGTGGCCATGTTGTTGTTGTTTTTGCTCAAATGCAGTAGACAGATGTGAAGCCTGACCATATACCCTTTCTTTTTGTTTTGTGTGCATGCAGTCCTGTAGACCTAGTAGATGATGGTTGGTAATATTTTTATTGCATGATCTGGGAATATGGTCTTATGCCTTGGATGGACCACTTTGCTTGCATGGTTGATTTGCTTGGGCATCCTAGGAATCTGGATGAGGCAGAAGACTTCATTAAAAATATGTCTCTAGAACCTAATATTGGTGTCTCGTTGTCCTTGCTTGGTGCTTGCAGAGTTCACCGTAGTATTGAGATAGGGGAGCATGTAGTAGAGCAACTTTTGGCCATAGATTCTGAAAAAGTTTGATGTTATATGCTACTTTCAAACATGTATGTTGATGCTGGCACGTGGGATGATGCAACAAAGGTGAGAAAAAAAATGAAAGAAAGGGGATTGCAAAAGATTCGAGGATGCAGCTTGATTGAGATAAATAACAAGATTCATATGTTCTTTGTGGGAGACAGAGTACACCCTCAATCAAAGAAAATTTATGCAATGTCGGATACCTTGCTAGGGCAGATGAAGGCAGCAGGGTATGTCCCTAGCAAATATTTTGTGTTGCATGATGTGGAGGATGAAGTGAAACACCTCACCATGGGAATTCATACTAAGAAGTTGGCTCTTTCCTTTGGACATATTAGTGATTCAGCACTAGCCCTAGAACCCCTGTTTGGATCACAAAAAACCTTTGTGTCTGTGGTGATTCTCATAATGCTACTAAGATCATCACCAAGATTATTAGGCAAGAAATTATTATGAAAGATTCTCACCGTGTTCACCATATCAAGGATGGATTATGTTCCTATGGGGATTTCTGGTGATGCTAACTATACTGTGAAAACTAGATTACATAACTCCAACATATGCATATTATATGCCTTTAAGCCGATTGCACACAGATATTATTTGGAACTATTTATGCTCTGACATGGTGTTCGGATGTCAAGAATTATGTAATACAGGAGGTAAGGCGCATTAGCATAGTAGTTCCTTACACAATGTCAATAAAAGCTCATAGAAGTGGATGGCTCTAAGTTCATAACAGAGAGAATCCTTCATTTTAATTATGAGATCAACCTACAAAGATAAAAATTGATGACCATGCATAAAGAAATTACCAAGAACAAGCAATCTCTTAATCACCCATCTTCCTATTTCATTGGTAAGGCCTAATCTTTTATTTCCTACTTGAATTTACCCAAAGAAAGTATCCATATGCACCCTACCATAATTGCATTACAATTGGTTTCTACAGAGCTTCATAGATTGATTAGCTGAGATGATGTTATTGTATCGAGAATTTGATTTGGTATTGAATTTTATGGCATTCTATACCTTCCCATCTCGATTATGAAGCTTATTAAGAAATGGATCATTAGAATCTCCTATCACACTAATGATACAGGCTTTGGATTGAAAAAATAACTGTATGTGCCCATCGACAAAGTTTCAACCACGATAACAAAGAAAATATGCATTTCACGGGAAAAAAAGGAGCATCTTACCCTAACTCCTAGCAGTTTGTTTTTCCTTGGACTAGAATCTTCAAAACCTTCTTGACAATCTTCTGTTCTTCTACCAGAAATTCTCGAATAATTCGGTCATGGACAGCTGAACCAGATAGAACACCTCCACAGGCTTTGTTAACAGTTCTCCTTTATCAATAACAGCTGACACAATAGGAGCTTAATTTTTAATAAAACGAACAAAACCTAACTCCTACCAGTCTGTTTTTCCTTGGACTTCTGAATCTGCAAAACCTTCTTGACAATCTTCTATTCTTCTACCAGGAATGCTCGAATAATTCGGTCACGGACAGCTGAACCAGATAGAACACCTCTATAGGATTTGTTAACAGTTCTCATCTTTCTACTAAGCCTCTACTTCTTGTAGTCAGCTGACCTCAAATCGGGGATCCCATGAATATTCTTGCTCGTGACGAGGCATTTAGGTCCACTGGCCCTCTTCTTTGCAGTCTAGTGTATTAGCCTCCCACCTGGAGTCTTCAAAACCCTAGTTTGATTATATTTCGTCGCATAGATGTGCCACTTGCTGTACGTCAACCTCTGCGCCATCTCTCCCTCTCAACTGGTACCTAAAGCGTGTTGAGTTATCTCAAACTAAAACCCTTTGTCGGGCTTAAAGAGACTTCTTAGCATGTCGCAATTTTTCCCGCAAACCGAATAAGCCATTAGCACCATAAGCCTTCAATTCCCCTAGAGCTATCTATATTATGCACTTTCATCGAACTAACCACTCTACCAGGTTCAGAAATATTTGGAACACAAACTACCTTAGGGTTTTAGTGAACGAAAAACACATATCCACATGAGCAACTGAAGACTGAGAAAATTTCCTTTTGCTGATACATCGAAGGATCGAACTCCCGCCGATGAAAATACATTTTACTCAGATCCATAACACAATGTAAGACATTTCTCCTATCCTTCTTTGGACACATGTGACAAGTAATAGGGATCTGACAAGGAGTACAATCTTTCAATCAAAATTCGTTGGTTGAAAATGATCGAAATCACCGGCCATTACCTGAAGAATAATTTACCCCACCATCATCATCATGATAACGATATTTGGATTCAATAATTCATTATTGAAATCATTAGCATCGAAGCTGTGATTGAAGTTCATTTCTGTAATAAAGGAAAGCTGCAGTACCCAACTTGGCGTTAGCAGCATAGAGTAAGCCATTTTCCCTCGGTGGGGAGCAATGGCAATAAGCCTGTGTTTGCATGATCCGTTCGCCACATAATGAAATAGTGTGAAAGCGAGTTATTTTGTTGGTATATGCTGGCCACATAATACAATACAGTAGCCACTTTATTTCATTTTGATTTCATAGGCCCTGCATTAATGGCAGTCAATTACAAAGTTGAGTACACATCGACATGCACACAGAGATGCAAGTTGCAAAGACACATGTTACAAAAGGATTTGAACGGAAAAAAGGAGATTCAATCGTATGATAGGTGAAAATAAAATATCCATGTTCAGAACTTTGACCAGAGAGTTTGTGGAGGTGATTCAATCCTATGACAGGTGAAAACATAATATCCATATTAACAATTTAAAGTATCATAGGGGTTGCGGTGGATATAACGTGTATAAGTGTACAAATTTTTCGTAGTTCGAAAAGTCTATGCTATATAAAGTAACTTGAATGATGATTTTGGATATTGCAATTAGTAGTTGAGTACTTGGGATAAATTTAACCAAGTCTCAAGCCGGCTTCAAATTTGAAGCCTTTAGGGCTCTTTAGAGGCCATTTTACACGTCATAGAAGACCACCTCAAATTTTACCATAAAAAAAAAAAAAATTTCATGGTAAGCCCTTCAATAATTAAATTAACCATTACTTTTTAAAATTGCAACATAAGGGCAGCTTCAAATTTCACCCATCGACAGTTTTCAGTGGGAAATTGGGAATGCGGCTACTAGCTAGGTGACTTGGGAGTGGGACTTGGTACTCAATTACTCTCCAATCTCCACGTGTCCTATCATCGATGGATCATGTGCCATTGGGCCTCTAATAATATCATTGACCAGTTTACGTGGATGGGCTTACACTGTGCAGCCCATGGCTTGAATGCTTCTAAGTTCTCGTGTTAGCGACGAGCGCTTACGTGTTTAACACATTTAATGGCAGCAAAAAATTTATTAAATATGGTTGGTGGCTCATACATGTTGCTGGCAGCGGGCTTACCAAGTTACCAGTTATCACATACCAATTCATGACTTCTGACTCCGTGAGTTAATTGAGTATTCAATATATAATATATTATGTTAATGTGCCCCAAATTTGGCATTTCGGACAAACTCCACAATCCATAAACTTCTTGTAATGTTGCAGGATTCCGCCCTAGCCCGTGGCCCCTTCCCACGATCCTTTATTTTCTTTGTTGTATCAAGTTAATCCTACCGTTTACGGCTCCCAGCCTCCCACCCTGTGTTTTCTTTGTTGTATCAAGTCAATCCTACGGCTCTTGAGTCCCACCTTGTGTTTTCTTTGTTGTATGAAGTCAATGCTCAAATTCCATGCTTCCATGGCTCCGACCATCAATATATAATATTACAAGAATACAAACAAGCTTTTTCTTATACCCCTTCTCCATCATGGTCGAGCTACTTCCAAGTTCCACCTACCCTATCTCCTCTAGTCCTCCAGGAGAGTTTGCAGAGCGAAGCTGCCAATGTCAGTCTGCCATAAACATATATAAAGAAATTTGTTTTCATTGAGGAGCTCAACTTCAAGGCTAACTGGATTACTGACATCCTATGAATGTACAGGCATGTACATCATTTTATCCATTCATGATCCCATCAATTATTTAAAAAAATTGTTATTTGATTAAAATTTTGTAACTTCAAAGTTCAAACACAATATTATTATTTGATTGAAAATTTGTAACTTCAAATGGGCCTTTAAGGATTCAAATTTGAAGCCTAGACCCGAGAGTGGGTTTCTCACAAATCTCCATTATAAGCTGTTCAAAACGACATTTATCGATTCCCAACCATAGAAACAACAACAATTGCTTCTTTCTTCATATGTTCTGTGTACACGCATATGATTTCATGTGCTCCTTGCCTTGCCCTATTTTCCATTGTTGCCTGATCGAAGCTCTTAAGAATTTGGCTGTCCTTTAACTTTCCTGAAATGGAGGGGACAAGGAAGACCATTGTTTTCACTCTGAAACTGAGTGCTTCCCCACGCAGCTTCCACTGGACATGGTTGCAGCCCTACGGGAAACATGTGTGCGCAATGCGTCCCCCATCTTTACCAAAATGCCTGGGGATTTGGGGAAGTTCCCACTCGGCCAGCCTCCATGCATTTAGTTAATGAGTCAGATCAAGAATCCAGAATTTGTATCTAAAACTGTATTGCATGAGCCATTTTCCCCAATTGCTTAGTCATCGACTCGACACCTTCCTCTGGTACACGGTTTGACCAACTAGCTATCGAATTTCAATATGATTGAGAATATGCAAAAACATCTGGTGAAGGACAATGCTGAAAGCTGACAATTTTCTTAGAATGCCCAGTGCCCACTCATGCGTTCGACTATATGAACTAGGACAAAAATATTTTTGCAATCTTGATTTTTAGAACGACAGTGCTACTTTACCTTTTGATTTTGTTTTCCTTATCGGCTGGTCTTGAATAAAACAAGAACTTCAACCATCTATGCATATCCTCTCTACTTGGTCTGCCTACGTTTTACTTATGCTTCACAACCCATCCTCTACTCCATCATACCATAGAGTTAGTATGTATAACGAGATCTAGGGGGAGGGCTATAAGGAAGAAGTATTTAGGGTCCTTAATAAACTATTGAGAACAAAAGCTTCTTGGAGTTGTATAGTTCTCTTTGCTCAAACCATAACATAGCATGTAACATGTAAGGAGTGCTTAAACTTATTCTATCCCAAGTATGTGTGGCATTCATAGTGTTGAATGATAAATTAGAACATATATTGTTGTCATTGGCATTCAATTTTGTTGTAGGGTACACAATTAGAGTGACAAAGAAACTTGCTATTGGTTTTCAATCCAATCCAACTTCTTTGTTGAATTGTTCTCTCTGATAGACTTGCGTGAAGGAGGATTATAAATGGCATAGGAAACACAGTGGTTTGATAGAGATGCATGAAAGTGAATTATGGTCCTCAATTCAACGAAGTAAAAAAAAGTCACCATTCAGATTCTTTCCCTTTACCTTTTTATTTCCTTTCTGCATACATCTCTATTGTTCACTAATTTAGCAACAGATACAGACAAGACTCAACGTCCAATATTTTTGGCTTCTGAAACAATTTATTCCTTTTTTGGCTTACATTATCATTTTTTTTCCATTGTTAAGTAGGCTAGAATTTATATTAGTTTGAAGAACACTAGTGATTTACGGAGATTGAACTTTGCCAAGAATAAGCATCGCGTTGCTTTTAGAAGAGTTGAAGAACCCAATTCTTCATCGAGCTTGTATTGTTCGAAGCAGCCTAGGAACCCATTTTAAGAGGTATTAAATATTATTAAACTAGTTAAAAGTTGGATTGGAATTGGATAGCAAGCTAACTGTGATGCAGAAAAAAAGATCTATAAAATTAGTTATGGAAATTCACAGTGAACATTTGGAAAGTGGATTTTCTCATTGTCTCCTAAGCTATGTTTCACTAATAAATTCCTCATGTTCAGGCAGATCATGAAAGAGTAAAATAATATTAATTTTTTCTGTAAGGATGAAAGTTGGATTGGAATGGGGTTAGCAAGTTAACTATATCATTATACTAGTTAAAAGTTTAAGAGGCAAGAAATAAAGCCTCTCAACTTTACTACGTAAGTAAACAATAAAATTTTGATGTACTAGTACATTTTCAAATGAAAATACAGACTTATTTTTACATGTCAGTATTGAAGGGTTCAATATCTCATAGCCCTTCAAAGTGAAATGGGACCCCACCCTTCAAAATTGATCCCTGCTGAAGATGATGAGGCTCGAACATGACTGTGACCCCTTTGTACCTAAAAGGAATTGGGTATAGAAACTAATAATCCAAACAAATAACACCATATGTGCATATCTCCTTTAGCATTGGTCACAGTACAATCTGTGTAGTATAGGTGGTATTTTTCCAAATGGCTTGTTTAGCCATTTTTGTTGTTTTATCAACCTTGGCAGTCAGGATGGACTCTTGCCTATAGAACTAGACCTTTTATGAAAAGACACCAATTTTTTAATCTAAACCTATGAATCAGGGCGATGCATGAACAGGGGCAGAAATTAGTAGCACTGGGTATAGGGAAATGCATGAACAAGGGCAGAAATTAGGGGCAGAAATTGGTAGCACAGGGTGTAGAAACAGAGCTTCAAGGTGATGGAAAATAACAATAAAATGGCAACTTTGATGGGGCGAATGGACGAAATCTTGTATATCCACTGTTGGACGCTGAACAGGGCCATTTGAAATTGTGATGCAGAAATTCCATGACAATGAGAGTCGAAATAAACTGGAGCATGGATCATTCAGCAACTCTAACCCGCTGCCACAACTGATTGTTATTTGAGTTTTATTCCTGATGAGAGTTACAGATTGGCCGCGATTAATTTGGAATGGAAATCATAACTGGAGTCTAGGTTAGATGAGAAAAGTGATGTGATATTAAAGCTCCAAAGCAATTACAACACTAACCAGTTGGCAATGCCTCTTGCACATAAAGAACCCAAGAGTTTTGATCACAGCACTAAGGAGAGTACTTTCATTTGGAAAAATGCAGGCTCACATCATTTCTCATTAATGCTTACCTATGTGCATGCCTAATCAAGAGTTGATATCGCCATTATCTCAGCCATATTCCATAAAAATGCCAACATTGGTTAATCTAAAAATATGGGTTCTTAACTTCTCATCAATAAAGGCTTCTAGTGGAGAGTGGCTGATAACATAAATATATATAATATAAAATTTAATTACACGGAATTTTTAAATATGCCCATAAATTTAAATATCAAGAAATTTAATTACACATCAGCAATGACGTGATTCTTGAAAAACCAGTTGTATATTACGGGTAAAAAAACCAAAAGCGGGAAAACACACGTCAATTTTAACCCCTTTGGAAGAATGGAATTTGATGACAGATTCATCCGAATAATTTTGTTTAATCATATTAATCAATTTAGTTTAATTTTCATGATTAATGGTATCTTGGATTTCTAAGTTTAACCTTGTGATTGCAATTTGGTCGTTAATTTCTATTTATGTTTTTATGTAGTAGCACATTCACTTAATTTGTGGTTGGTGAACACCGATAGGACACAAGTTAAGTGTCACAAATAAGTTATCTTTTACTTGTTCTCTATGTTTAGTTTTAATCACTAATTGTTAACAGGTTGTCTGCCACAAACTGCCCATTATCCATGTACCAACTAAGAGTTATTTCCATACATGAGCTACCAGTTATCCATATCCATGCATCAACCACCGATTATTTTTTATATTATTTTTTTCTTTTATAATTGTTTATTTCGAATTTGGAATGACTGTCATAAACTCAATCTCAATAGTACACTTGTCTCATCCTCATGAAATCTAGGAAATACATAGGTGTTAGTCTGCCCCAAATTCTAAGGGGCCGGGGTCTCTAAATCCATCTGCATTGTTAGAATTTAATAAATTGTAAAAATTCATTATCAAAATTCTAATTTTCCATTGTTGGTGTGACACAACTAAAAATGGGTAACATAAATGACTAATTCATATTCTTAATTGTTGTTAGCTAGTCATATTTATATTCCCATGACTAAATTAGTCATTTATGTGAGTCATTTTTATTTTAGTCACTTATTATCTAGTCGTATATTTTATCCCATGACTAAATTAGTCATTTATCTTAGTCTTTTTTAGTTGGCTTACTTAAAATTGCTCAATTTTAGTCATTTATCCCTTGAAAAAACTGTGGTGACTAAATTTTTTAGTCGCTTAGTCACTTATCTCTCATTTTGTACTAGTGGCACAACTCCAATAATTGCACTGCTAGATTTACACCAACCATTTGAGATAGAGACTGATGCTAGTGGCTATTCCATGGGGGCAGTCTTAATGCACCATAAAAACCAATATTCTATCACTCTGAAACCTTCTTTAAAGAAGTAATTAACTATCCTACCTATGATAAAGAATTGTATGCATTAGTACAAAGTGTGAATAAGTGGAAACATTACGAAATGGGTAAGGAAACAACTATACATATTGATCATCAACAACTACAATATCTTCAATCACAAACTAAGCTACAACAATCAAGGCATTTTAGGTGGATGGGTTTTCTACAACAATTTTATTTAGTTATTAAATAAAAGAAAGGGATTCATAACAAAGTTGTAGATATGTTATCTAGACCTCCAACAAATGCTTCTATTGTCATTCAACAAAGTCCTTTTGTTCATTCAAGCTATGTTGAACAATATATTAAGGATGAATACTTTAAAGAAGTATATGAATCACTAATGCATGGATCTCAAAATGAAGAATTGGATTATCATGTTCATGATAAGTTGTTGTATCACCTTGGAAAAATTTGTATTCCACAAAGTGAAAGAGTATATGTTGTAATAGAATCTCACACTTCTCTCATTTCAGGGCACTTTGGTGTAGGTGTTTGACGGACAATCCACTTGAGCGGACGTGAGCCGGATCTCCCTAGCTCAATGTGAGTCTAGAACAAATAGAACAGAACATAAACCACTTTCCTAGATCAAGTAATCAGATGTCTTACCTTAAGTTTGTATCCCTTTCTCCTGGATGTTGTTCCACGCCTCGCGGTCGTTAGATCTCAGCTGCAAGACCTGCCAAGACACATAGAACAAGACAAACAAGTAAAAAGCATATAACGATAAAAAATCTAAGTAAACAGTTAAGCAGGTAAGCTACACAACAATATTGGTGGAAAGCGTTTATATTACTATAAAAATAGGGAAAGTACATAGAAGAGAACGACTACAACTAGAGCTTAACGAAGTAATCCTTCTCCATCCAAGCCAATGCCATATCCTCCCAAGGAAGTGTGAGTCTCTCAATGGATGAGTAGAGATCTCTCTAAGATGATTTCACCAGCATGTAGACACTATAGACTTCCTCCCTTTGGAATGGGAGTGAGCTTCACTTATATAGGACTAAGTGGATAGGGTATGGAGAGGGTAGGTTGAGATATGGTAGGAGAGAGATAGGGGATCCTTCCAAGAGGTTAGGAACTGAGTTCCAACTCTCCCAAAAGGTCAGGGATAAGGATCCATGTTAGCTAGCTTCGAGAATGGGCTCGAAGGAACTATTTTTATCCATTAATTGACATCATCGCACTCTGCAAGAGATCAAGCTGTGATGTCGCAGGTTGCATGAGGGCAGCCTACGACGACCTCTCAAAACCTAGTATGAATGGGTTTATATCTCTTCCAATCCAATAACTTAGTCAAGGAAACTTGAATATTATGATGGTAATATTTTAGGTGTAATAGAATGCCCCCCAAAGCATGAAGCTGTTTGAAAATTGGACAGGTGAAATGATTTGACAGAAGGAATGGAAATGGATCATTGGAGGAAGGACGCTACTACAGTACAACTGACTCTGATTACACTATCTCATATGATGTACAACATGGATGCCAACCAATACATTGCAGATCCATTTGTAGTACACATGATAGATTAATATTTCATAGAAATTGTGTAGGTTCTAAGCACTGAGACAAATCCATTAGAGTATACATAAACAAATAGTAGTAAAAGTAGCTGATTATCAACTGATTGTGGGCATATTGTATAAGTTGGTCATACATGGGATCTTGAGAATATGTGTGTTAGAACACAAAATACCAATGATACTAGAAGAAGAACATGGAGGAGTTGTAGGAGGACAATATGTAGGAAAATAAATAGCACAAAATATATTGTGCATGGGACTCTGGTGGCCCACAATGCATAGGGATATAAAGTAATACTATTGAGCTTGTGATGTTTGTCAAAGAGTTAGAAAACCATCAGGAAGAGATGAGATTCCATTAGTCCCACACATTACTTTAAAATGCTTTGATAAATGGGCAGTAGAATTTATTGGACCTATTAATCCTCCAACAAAGAGATCAAGAGCTAGATATATCATTACTGTGAAAAAATATTTGAATAGATGGGTCGAAACATAACCAATTAAGGATTGTAGTGCATATACCACCGCGTGGTTCCTATTTGAGAATTTGGTAACAAGTTTTGGCTATCCGAGGATCCTCATGAGTGATCGGGGAACTCACTTTTTGAATAAGACAATTGATGAACTAGTAACAAAATTTAGGATATATCATCATGAGAGTACACCATATCATCCTCAAGCAAATGGGACGATAGAGACATTCAATAAAATATTGGAGTCTGTGTTGACAAAAAATTGCAATGTTAACAGATATGATTGGGATCTCGGCATTCATGTAGTATTATGGGCTTACAAAACTACAAGCAAGAAGTTGACTAGGAAAACACCCTTCAGATTAGTATATGGACAAGAAGAAGCCATCCCTATGGATTTCATTATACCTAGTTTGCACATTGCATCAATGATAGGACTGAGGAATAGAAATACAACAAAGAAAACATTAGAAGACCTGATGAAACTAAGAGAAGACCACTTGGTCACATGATATCATCAACAAGTCTAGAAGGCATGCGAGAAAGCATGGCATGACATGCACATTAAGCAAAAACAATTCCAGAGAGGATATCTAGTGTTATTGTATGACATTAAGTACCAAAAACACCCAAGTAAGTTAAGAATGCATGTTAGGAACCCATGTCGACCCTTCTATTTACTTTGTTAGTATATTGTTGTTGGATGCATATGCTTTGTAAGTCATCTTGTAGTATTATTGATCCATAGTTTGTATTATTGTTGTTGGACGCATATGCTTTGTAAGTTGTCCCGTAGTAATTGTTGATCCATATTTTGTATTGGCCCATGGTTTGTATTGACACATGGTATTGACCCATGGTATTGGTCCCTAGACTTAGTATATAAGTTTGTGTTGAGACCAATGAAGGTACCGTGAAGTTATTTGTATTGAGCTTTCTCAAAGGAGGTTGCCCCCTCGAAGTGGCCTACAATCAATATAAAAGTGATTCTGAGTTCTGTTATTTTTATTATTTCGTGTGTTTTCATTAATTAATTATTGCATGTTCTTCACATCTTGTATCAGATCACTTTCTTGGGCTCGTTGGGTGAAATTTATGCCAAATGTTTTTTTTCGCATCTGTTGCAGTTTTGGATCTGGGAATAATACATATCTGCTTAACTGTGGGAAGTACTTGGGCATAAGCCCTAAAACTCATTGTGAGGAGTACCACAGGAACCTCAAAGTAGCTGGCCCATTGAGAGGACCTGCCAGTGAAAAGGGAAACGACCCCTACCTGATTGACTAGTTCCCACCCATGAGGTAAACCAAGAGCTGTCGTTTGTGGCAAAGCAGTTATCAGTTTTACATGAGTAGTGGAGTGAGGGGTACTGCCCCAATACGCAAGCTGTCAGATAGCATTGGTGGTCGAGTGAATCCCCTGAACCAATAAGAAGCCGCACATACCTGGGGTCCATATCTTTTTTCAGCTGAACTGTTGCCGATCACTTCCGCGTTGTTTCGGCTCCATTTTGAGCCATTTCAGATCCAGTTGTTTCAGATCCATTCCGAGCTATTTCAGATCCCTTCTAATAGTCGTTCCAGATCCAGCCGTTTCAGATCTATTTTGAAAGCCGTTTCAGATCCAGTCATTTTTTATCCATTTGGCGTCGTTTCAGATCCATCTGTTGCCGGTCCCTTCCACGCTGTTGGAGATCTATCTATTTTCGATCCCTTCTGCGCCGTTACAGATCCATTTTTCATTTTTTCTCCATATCTCCCTTGTTTTAGCTTTATTTCCCTTGAAACTTCCTGGACACCCCTGCAATCCCATTATGCATATTTCATTCTTGAGTACCCTATCCCAAATTCTACTTCCCAAAGCTAGAAATCTCACATTTGTCTATTTTTAGGGTTTGCCATAACTTCTTCAATTTTCACCCACTCGCCTCCAAATTTTGCCACTGTGTTCATTCCCTATTTCTGCTTCTTTGTCCCTCTTTGACAAATTTTCTCATTCTTTCACCCCGCTTCTAAAATCCCCATTTTTTGCTTCCCTGTCCATCAGAAAGTGTCCAAAACCTATTCAAACTCCAATTACCCATCCGAGTTTTTCCCAAATCCAAATTTCCCTTTACTAAATAAGCTTTTGTTTGTGTTTTTCTATACATTCCCCCCACACAAAAAAAAGAACTCTTGGTTGTGGTTGTCACCCAAACAGGAGCAAAAACCATGGAGGAAGCACTTGCAACCATCCAAACCAAACTCCAAGATCTGGATGAAAAATTTCTCAGCCTCCATCTTCAGCATTCAGCCATGAACAATAACCAACAGCAAGAATATTCTACAGCCAATGGGTTCTCTTCTTCCAGCACTTTCCGTGGTCCGAAGCTTGAATTCCCTCGCTTCAATGGTACTGATCCGACTGGATGAATCTATCGTGCAGAACAGTATTTCAGTCTACATAATACTTTTGATGTCCAAAAAGTTCCACTTGCATCCTTTCATTTGGAACAAGAAGCCCTTCAATGGTACCGTTGGTACATCACGGCTCATGATGAGCCAAAATAGACACATTTTTGCCAAATCCTTTTGGCAATGATTTGGTCCTAGTGCTTTTGATGACTTCACTGGAGCACTCACTAAACTTCGTCAAATTGGCACTGTGAGAGAGTATCAAACAGAATTTGAGAAACTAGCCAACCACATAGAAGGATTGTCTGATGACTTCTACAGGAGTTGTTTTATCAGTGGTCTTAAGGATGAAATCCGCCCAGAGGTCAAAATGTTCTATCCCAACACAATGATGGAAGCCCTGGGATTGGCTAAGTTGGAAGAAGACAAGATTGCCGCCCAACAACGCTCCAAACCCACTTTTGTTCCCTTTCGAAATATGGGTTCTCAACGACCTCCAATCTCGCCAACTCCTTGACCAACTCCTATCAAGCATTTGTCCGAAACAGAGATGCAGGCATGCAGAGAAAAAGGGCTTTGTTATAATTGTGATGAAAAATTCACTCGGGAACATAGATGTTTTCAATAAAAGCTCTATCTCTTGGATGTGAATTCTCCGCCCGCCTCTGAATTTGGTGAAGAAGCTCCAGATACACCAATGATCAGGTCGACATTCAAGAGCCACCTATTGACCTTCCATCTCAAGAAGACCACCTAGAGATATCTCTCCATGCTTTATCTGGCATCACCACCCCCCAAACAATGTGGGTCAGGGGTTACTTCAAGAAGCTTCCTCTTACAATACTCATTGATTTTGGTAGCACTCATAACTTCATTGACCCTCAGATCACCAAACATGCTGATTGTTTTGTCCATCCTTGCTCCAACTTTGAAGTCATGGTTGCCAATGGGGGCACCTTACCTTGCAAGGGAAAGTGTCACAATGTGCATATCTCTTTGGAAGATTATAACCTGCGCTCTGACATGTTTTCCTTGTCCTTGGGAGGATGTGATGTGGTTTTGGGCGTTCAATGGTTATGCACACTTGGCCCCATCTTATGGGATTTTGCTGAACTTTGGATGCAGTTTTCAGTCAATGGGACACAACACAAATTTATGGTATTACAACCAGAGACTCTCCGCATCATCAGTTCACATTGTCTGGAAAAGATCCTTAAGAATAATTCACATGGTGTCATCACTCAGCTCCATTCCATTCAGATGCACCCACCAATGATCTCCACTACTTCCTTGGACAGATATGCAGGTGTCTTTGTTGCACCAATGGGCTTGCCGTCTTCAAGAGACCTTTCCGATAAGCATTTAGCTGCATCTACATCTCAGCAGGAAATAATGGCTATTTTGCATGCAGTACAGAAGTGGCAGCCATCCCTATTAGGAAATTATTTCTGCATCAAGACTGATCTCCAGAGTCTGGAACATTTTCTGGAACAATGGGTCTCCTCACTAGCACACCGGAAATGGGTTATCCAACTCATGGGTTATGACTATGCGATCACTTACAAGAAGGGTAAGGATAATATGGTGGAAGATGCTCCTTCTCGCTAATTTGATGACCCAGTTTCTCTTACAGCTATTTCTTTTCTTGTTCCAAATTGATTACAATCTGTTCAATAGGGCTATCTCTTGTATGAACTCCATGCTTCTTCATCGGCAGGGCACTCTGGGTTCCTCAAAACCTATGACCGGGAATAATATAACTTCATTTGGCAGGGACTGAAAATGAAAATTTACCAGATGGTGGTTGAGTGTGATACTTTCCAGGTCAACAAGGGTGAAACAACACTCCTTTCAGGACTGCTCGAACCCTTGCCCATCCCTACACAGATGTGGACAACTATTTCTATGGATTTCCTAGAAGTTCTCTAGTGGTATAATACCACATCTAAAAGGGCACCATATGAAGAAGTTTATGGACAGGCACTACCAGTTCTTCTTCCATACACACTTAGCAGCTCCCCAGTTCAGGAAATTGACTTGGTTCTTCGAAATCGTGATCAGATTCTTCTCATTCTGCAGGACAATCTTCACATGGCAAGAATTCGACTAAAACAACAAACCAATCAGCACCATTCTGAGCGCACTTTACATGCAGTTGATATGGTCCTTCTTCATCTACAGCCTTCTAAGGAATCCTCCCTGAAACTCAAAAGGCATCAGTGGGCTGGAATGCAACCCAAGGATGCCACAGGAGAACCACTCCTTCAGATTCTGCATCAATTTCCACATCTAAAGCTTTGAGGACAAAGCTTTTTCTAAGGGAGAGGGGATGTTAGCAACCCATGTCAACCCTTCTATTTACTTTGTTAGTATATTTTTATTAGATGCATATGCTTTGTAAGTTGTCCCGTAGTATTGTTGATCCATAGTTTGTATTATTGTTGTTGGACGCATATGCTTTGTAAGTCGTCCCATAGTAATTGTTGATCCATATTTTGTATTGGCCCATGGTTTGTATTGACACATGGTATTGACCCATGGTATTGGTGCCTAGACTTAGTATATAATTTTGTGTTGATACTAATGAAGGTGCCATGAAGTTATTTGTATTGAGCTTGCTCAAAGGAGGTTTCCCCCTCGAAGTGACCTGCGATCAATATAAAAGTGATTTTGAGTTCTGTTATTTCTGCTATTTCGTGTGTTTTCATTAATTAATTATTGTAGGTTCTTCACAATGCATTGGTTAGGACCCCGTGTCATAAATTTTGTCACAAAGGAAGGATGTGTTCAGTTGCAAAATTTGGATGGACAAATTAAAGGACTTGTCAATGGAATCCAACTGAAACTATATAGGGACAATCATCCTTTTGTGCACTAAGTATAGTAACTTGAAAAAGAAAAGGATAGACAAGAAATAAAAGAAAAATAAAGGATAGAAGGAAGAGAAAGAAAAAAGGAAGGAGAATGGGAAAATAAGTAAGAAGACAAAGAAGAAGCTATAAGAAAACTAGACATGTCACAGAAAGGGTTGTGCGTAGAAAGGGACTGTGACATACTAAAGGAAAATCTACGGGAAGCATTAACTACTGAAAAAGTAGCGAAAGGACTGAGATGGGGAAACATTAATGAGGAAATCGACAGCGACTGAGTTACAGTTGGATGGATTTCGACTGAATCAAGGAGAATCTAAGGCGAATCCATGGAAATCGAAGGATAATGATGGAAAATCTAAGGCAATCAAAATAGTAAGTGGCTCCAAACCTCTCAGACAAGCAAGTGGAAAATTATGAATGCGACTATGAGAAAGTGCGGAAGCCATCAATCATTAAATGCACAATAGAGAGTAAGGTTTAGAGCAAGAGGAAGGTTGGAAGTTGAATTTTGTGCCCAGAGACACCATGGAACACAAGAGACCATCTAGATCAAAGAAACCAGCACTAGGATTGCATATAGGGACCATTGAGACACTAGGAAATTCGGTATCGAAGCTTGTGAATCTCCCCCACTACTATATTCCACCGAGAAATATTACTAAGAAGCTGGTAACTCTACCAAAGATAGAGGTGACAGATATAACCAATACCAAAAATTTCGGAGGGGGTACTCTTTGAAGAAAATATGTTAGGAAGTCTACACAAGTTTCAGTTTGCAGATCATGACATTACCAATGAAGAAAATTTTTTGTATCTAGTGTACACCAATTACATGAACAAAAGGATCAGTTCAGACCTGAAGGCGCTAGTTTAATTGGAAAATCAAAGATGGGAAGTCGGATTGTAGAAGTTGGGTGTTCTAAATTTGTTGGACATTCCTTATTTTGGGAGGACTCTGCAAGTGAAGTTGTGCACAGAGATGTTGTTGTCATGCATACATGGAGGGTTCTTATGGATGGAAAAAAATATATCCATATACACCAAGTCGATAGAGAATATAATTGGATTTCCAACTAGGGGAATAGATGTGAGTTCCCTTCTAAATAAGAAGCAAGAGAAACACCTTGTGAAGAAAATGATGGAGAAATATGGTACCCAAAGAGCCAATAGAGGATTACAGTTGAACATATCAATGACAAATAAGTAAGGTTTGCAACTCAGATATTAGTCTGTAATATATTTTGGAAGAGTAACAAAGA
Source organism: Larix kaempferi (assembly GCA_027924585.1). Lineage (NCBI taxonomy): Eukaryota > Viridiplantae > Streptophyta > Pinopsida > Pinales > Pinaceae > Larix > Larix kaempferi. The sequence continues at coordinate 26,778,414 of BSBM01000502.1, read as the reverse complement.
CCAAGTATCAACAACAATTATTGGAGCCGCAACCCAGTGCATGGAGGGTGTACAAATAAACTGGTTGACACTCCTTTTGAACCAGTTTTTTACGGACTACCAAGATGCACAAGAGAAAGGTACACGCTTTCATTAAACTTGGATACTAATATGCATTGTACTGGTGGGATGGAAGGATATGGTAGATAGTCAATTCTTTGATAAGAACAGGAATCCCTTTTTAGCGGCAAGATATGCAAATTTATAGTTTTCAGAAAACAAGCACAAACATATAGATAATAACATAGAGTTCTTCCTATATAATGAAGAGATTGCGGATGTCATCAAGAGGTTTCTGCCCATACAACCACATATCATTGATGCATATAAGGGGATTTCTGACTTTAAGATAGGGATGCATCATATCTATGTACAAGTAAAAAGAGATCCCGAGAAGTAATGGTTAGCTATAATGTTTAGGATTTCATAGGGAGACATTGGTCACATTATAAATGACTGGGATTCGGCATGGAGAGTTCCAGTGATAGAGGAAGAAGAATCCACACAATAGTAGCAACCGGAATAGAAAGAAGACATTCCACCACAGAATAAGTCCATAGATGAAGAGACCGAGAGTGTAGAAACTTTTCCTGATAACACATAGAAGAATGCATATATTGAGAAAAGAAAAGGACATGCTTGAAGGATCATCAAGGAAGAAGAGGAATACATCAAATCCCAACTCTATTCAGGTGTTGATAGAAGACAATGTGGATCAGATCAGCTGGGAGGTCAAGAATGTCATTGAGGAAGTAATAGAGAAGGTAACCACAAGGGAGGAAATGCAAGAACTTGCAACCAAACAACAAGAGATATTCATGAATATTGAAGAAGAGTTTGTGATAATAAAGCAGATGTTGATGATGACCAAGAAGGAATAAGGAAAAAACAACGTGCAAACACACCTATCTGTACAGATGCAGGTTACAACTAAACCACAACAAGGATTGAATATTTTGGCAGCAACATTGGTATTTCCCACACAAGAGATGTAGGATTCAACGTTCACAATAATTATGGTAGAGATATTTTTGTCATGCTTACCTATGGACGAGCTGCTCACACTACATACATATATCATGTAGGATATCCGAGGGAGACATGAGGTGGCCACAACAAAGAGGTATAGAATCCAAGATGAAAAGGAAGCATTAATGGAGGAATTCCACAGAATATGAAAGGAGAAAGAGGAGACTATGCAGAAAACAACAAAACTACAGAAGGAAGCAAGTGGAAACCAAAAATAGTGATAAGCTAAAGAAAGAAGTAGAGGAAATGCAACAAAAGAATTCAAGATTGCAGAAGAAATTCAAGGAAGTATGTAACACGCTACCATAGGTACATATAGAAAATGATACCACTCCATAAGAGGCTCAAGTTACAAATATAGGTGAATCCATTCAAGGTTTATGCACTAAGATTGAGGATCTTGCAACAAAGTAACAACCAAGGACACCACCAGAGGTCAGAGTAGAGCACGAACAAAGAGAAGAGAGAGTGAAAATTGCAATAGGAAACATCAGGACCTTGGAATTAAAGTGTGAAAAAATGCACAAATAAAGTACTTAGCTATGGGAATAATTGGTCGCAAATGAACACTTGAAGGAAATGGACCAAAAGTTTCAAGTTGCGTAAGAAGAAAAACAAAAGATGCACCATAATTTGGCTACCCTACCAGTTGTGGAAAAGACAACCAAGATGAGAGAATACAAGAAACAACATATGGAAGTAAGCAGGATCCGAGAAGAGCGACAGAAGATAGCCAACAAGCTAGAGCCTTTACAAGAGCAATCTATGCAAGTCGCAAAACAATTTGCACAGGTACAAGGGAAGGTTGAGGAAACTGTCGAGGAATGCATAGAAACCTTGAAGCCAATTCTCAATGAACAGATAGAAGAAGCAATTGTTTCCAAGCAAAAATGAAGGAGAAGGTCACGATTGCATAGGAATCCCTATAGAAGTTAGCAACAATAGTGCAACCAGAGAAGTAAGCATAATTGTGAACACAAACAAAGACTCAAATTTTGGCTGAGTGAACAAGGTGGCTCAAGGCGAGCCAAAGGTGAGTGTTGGGGGCCTATTGGAGTAGGATCAAGGAGGGAACAGCTTTGGGAAGCGCACACAAGGATGTGGTCTACACACATGCAACAAATGGGCAGAACAGCACACAAGATGGAAAGTAGTTAAGGTTTTGTTCCATTAGGCATATTTTTGGTCTATTTGTGGGATTTTGCCCCCACTTAAAAAAACTATAAATAGGTAGTGGATAGAGGGATAGATGGATGAGAGATAAGAAGGAGAGGATATGATAGAAGTAGAGAGATTAAGATGAGCTAATTATGTAGTACTTTTATGTTTTTGGGTTTCTATCGCTTAGTGTGCAGGATATGTATGGTTATGGATGAATGATAATATATTGAAGATGATTTATCCTCTTTGTGTACTAATGAATGTTTCTTCTTTTGCACGCATAATGAATATGATGCTACTATATTTCTGAATATATGATTTGAATATGTTTCACTTTTTCTTTTTATTCTATTATAGATCTGATGTTTGTGCGCATAAGTGATAGAATTTCCTCCTAACCCTTCATGTCTATAGAAACCTAGTTCCTACAACCCCCCTCGAATGCCTCAGGTGAGACTTCATATGTTTAACAAGTGATGTCGTAAGGGCCCATATCTAGTGGTTTTGTTGGTATTTTAATGTTATAACTTGTGTCTTCCCTCTCACGTGCCAACACCAATTTTCTTTGTATGATGTTTTCTGGATTGAATTGATATTGATCTATGCAAATCAATTTACTTTTTTTATCCAAGAATTCAATAGTTTTTTTATTATTGTTTTCCAATAGTCAAAGGAATTTAAAGAGGGTATCTGGTTGTCTTGTGTGCAAGTACATAAGAGTTCCAGGATTGGTCAAAAGATAATATTTGGAGATTTGGAGCCATCCCCTTGTGAAGTTTTCAATTGTTAGGATACACGTGAGCGCATCTTTCTGTCTCTTTGAATTCAAGTTTGGTTGAATAAGTAGGAATTTAGAGTAGTATATTCCCTTTGATCTGTTAATATTCCACACCTTGCCTATTGAGTGTTTACCCAAAACATAAATGGAGACTCCACTGGAGAGTAACTCATTGAATGATTCCTAGTAGGGTTCATGTGTTCCTTCAGTTCATAAATAACTTTTGTTGGTATTTTTCATTTCCTGGACCTTTTTCTAGACCAAAATTCACTGGTATCAAGAAGAATTTGATTGTTCCTGCTCCTTTCAGTCATGTAGCTTTCCATATGCTACTTGTTCTCTGCATAATAGTGTGCATACGAGTATTGTTTTCTATACAATCGCATACATAAGCCCTTTCACTATGTAAAACTCACATGCATAAGCTTTTTTGTTGTGTACAAGTGTGTATGCATGAATTTCCTTCAAGAAATTTGAGTATGTACATTACTTGCCTTCAACAAAATCGCGTATATGTCCTAGTTGGCCTAAAAAAGGTAAAAACTTTCAACAAAAAAATTGGGTTTTTAGGTTTATCAGGTCTAGTGGAGATCTGGGTCTTTCTTAGATGTTTAAATTTTTTATTTTTAATCCTTGAAAATCATAATTTAGTGGTTTTTTCCATTATGCCTTGAATAAAAAGGAAAATTTGAATATTGCATGAAATTGTAGTTTTCTTTCGGTTCATTTAGGAATCTCTTAGGTATTTTGATGTCATTGGGAGTGTTTTCATACAAATTAAAAGAATAAATTTCGTTCAATATAATTCTTTCATGAAAATCATAAAGAATTGTTTTCTTTGGTTACAGTAATTTCCTTAAAAAATTGTATCTTTCTTATGTTTTGAAATGTTCACTACACAATTTACCCCTTTAGCATGGGTTTAGGCTTGCAAGGGTCTTTCCAAAATTGCCTCTAAAAGGTTTTTTAGAGATTTCGGGTTGGTTTTGAACCCCCCCCCAAAAGTCATGAAAATTGAACTTTTGGTGTTGGTTTTTTAATAGCCGCCTCTAAAAGTTCGATTCTCATGACTTTTAGGGGGGGTTTAAAAAGACCGCCCTTAAATGTGTTTTTTAAGGTAGTTTGTTTACAAGCCCCCCTAAAAGTCATGAGAATTGAATTTTTGGAGGTGTTTTTTTAATAGCCACCTCTAAAAGTTTGATTTGTATGACTTTTGGGGGGAATGACTGCCCCTAAATGTGGTTTTTAAGGTAGTCTTTTGACACCCCCCCCCCTAAAAGCCATGAGAACTTAACTTTTGGAGGCGGTTTTTTAACAACTGCCTTGAAAAGTTCAATTCTCATGCCTTTGGGTGGGGTTTAAAAAGACCACCCCTAAATATATTTTTGAAGGTGGTTTTTGACTACCCCCTCCCTAAATGTCACGAGAATTTAACTTTTGCAGGAGTTTTTTTCAAACCCCCCCTAAAAGTCATGAAAATTAAAATTTCGAAGACAGTTTTTTAAAACCCCTCCCAAAAGTCTTGAGAATTGAACTTGTGTAGGAGGTTGTTTTACAATTGCCTCAAAATTTTCAATTATCATAATTTTTTTTTTTGGAGGGGGGTGGGGGCAATTAAAAAAAATTCCCCTAAATATATTTTTCAAGTCGATGTTTTGAAACCCCCCCCCAATAAGTCATGAGAATTTAAATTTTGGAGGCAGTTTGTTAAAAACTACCACCATAATTCAAATTCTCATGACTTTTAGGGGGGTTTAAAAAGACTACCCCTATCTATTTTCAAGGTGGTATTTAGAAAACCCCCTTAAAAGTAACGATAATTGAAATTTTCAAGGTGGTTGTAAAACAATCTCCTGCACACATTTAATTCTCATGACTTTTGGGAGGGGTTTTAAAAAACAGCCTCCGAAAGTTAAATTTTCATGAATTTTGGGGGGGTTTGAAAAAACCACCTCTAAAAGTTAAATTTTCATGACATTTAGGGAGGGGGTTTTCAAAAACCCACCTTCAAAAATATATTTATGGGTAGTCATATTAAACCCCCCCCAAAAGGCATGAGAATTGAACTTTTCAAGGTGGTTGCTAATACTAACAACATTTAATTATTTATCTAGTATATTTTAATATTAATAACATAATTAAATTGATATTTTGCAACATAGAAAGACATAACATTTAATAAAAATAAAATTTGTATAAATTCTGCTTGGTTACATTAATCAACAATAGAATATATACATAGATACATTAATTATTAATGAATATTTACATAGATACTTTAATTAATAGAATATATATATATATATATATATATATATATATATATATATATATATATTAATTAATTAAAGTCGGCTCTCCAATAAAAAAATTTAAACTGAAAAACATAACATAACAATATAAATAATATAAAATCCATGCATCTTTTAATTGAGATATGTTTTCTCCTGAACATCGACTCAACTATGGAGTCCAAAATGCGTCAAGAACTAAAACTCTACATAGGTATCCAATCCCCCTTGAAGATAACTACAACCTGTGAAATCCTTAACAAAACCGCCTCTAAAAGTTAAGTTCTCATGGATTTTAGGGGGGGTGGGGGTTGTCAAAGGACTTCCTTAAAAACCACATTTAGGGGTGGTAGGTTCTTAAAACCCATCCTAAAATTCATGAGAATTGAACTTGTGTGGGTGGTTGTTTTATAACCTCCTTCAAAATTTCAATTCTACTAACTTTTTTTTGGGGGGGGGTATAAAACAACCACCCCTAAATATATTTCTCAAGGCATTGTTTTGACAATCCCCCCTACAAGTCATGAGAATTTAACTTTTGTATGTGGTTTGTTAAAAACTGCCACCATAAGTCAATTTCTCCTGACTTTTAGGGGGGTTTAGAAAGACTACCCCTAGCTATTTTCAAGGTGGTGTTTCGAAAAACCCTTAAAAGTAATGAGAATTGAAATTTTCAAGGCTACAACCACCTACACGAGTTCAATTCTCATGCATTTTGGGAGGGGTTTTAAAAAAATGTCTCCAAAAGTTAAATTTTCATGACTTTTAGGGGGTTTTGAAAACACCGCCTCCAAAAGTTAAATTCTCATGACATTTAGGGAGGGGGTTTCCAAAGAACAGCCTTCAAAAATATATTTAGGGGCGGCCTTTTTAAACCCCCCCAAAAGAAACGAGAATTGAAATTTTCAAGGTGGTTGTTAAAAAAAATGCCTCTAAAAGTTAAGTTCTCATTTCTTTTTGGGGGGGGAGGTTGTCAAAAGACTGCCTTAAAAGCCACATTTAGGGGTGGTCATTTGAAAACCCCCTTGAAAGTAATGATAGTCTTATAAAAACCATCTCTAAAATCCTTATTTAGAGACGATTTATATATGACATTTTTTATTGTGGCAGTTGCATCATGTGTTTGGGGTTATAGGGGCCACTAATGTGTGTGTGTGTGTGTGTGTTGAAAATATCACCAATATTGAGAGGGGGGTGAATCAACATTGAGCACTTTTTAACCAATTTATCCTTCACTTTAAATTATGTTAGCAGCATTCATAATTACTTATCATTCATGTATAAACATACCATAAAAGGAAACTAAACAATGCACAAAACACGTGGATTTTAAGTGGAAACTAAGCGGGGACAAAAACCACAGAAACGTATCTTCAAAGTTTCAATGTTTACAAGATAAGCTTGAAGGAGATTCATACCCCCTGAATTTCAGGCTCCAACCTAAAGGAAGATACAACTCCCTCGATGTTCCATATCCAACTGGAAGATGATCATACTTCAACCCCTTGAATATTGTTAGGATATTCCTATACTCCATTCTAGTCCTACCAGCCTCAATTATTTTCATTATCATTCTTGCATGCATTTCTGCATGCATCCACATGCTTCCCAGTCATCAGGTTGACACCTCCAGCACCTAATCCCTAGTCTTCCAGCACTCGGGAGCTTATTTCCACTCAGATTGAGCCCTCCTAGCTAGTGATGCGCCCACTTCTCACCCACCACTTGAGAAGGGCGCCTTTTCTCACCTACCACTCCTATTGTACTTCAGTTAGTTAAGTTATCATCAGTTCTTTCCTTGATTTAAGGCTAGACTGACTCTGAACTGATGGTGCCTCCATGTGCCAGTTACACCTACCACACTCAGTTAGACTCAGTTTGACTGATGGTTGACAGTTACTTGTGCATTGATGACTCCACTAATGATGAGATAGAATTCTAGTTGTGCTTGATGACACTCCACTGATTTTGGATCTATCCATGCAGGCTAATTCAAATCACACCTAATGTATTCGAATCATGAGCATTGTATATTTATTGTTTTACTATTCAGATTAATGTAACATGTCTAATTATTCTGCCTCTATCTGAGCTCCTTTGGATCTATGTTCTACTGCTCTATTCTTCTTCTATTATTCCTAAATTCTTTCATTGTGAGGTTTACATCATCTCTTGGATCTACTGTGAGCATTTTCACATGGTATCAGAGCTGAGGTCTCAGGTTCAATTCCCTCGAGCTACATGGGAGGGGGCTGCTGGAGTATCAGTACAACCACATGGTATAACCACTGCACCTCTAGGAATATAAAAATGTGGACTAACCGCCATTCCTGGTAATAGGACCTTGTGCTTGGTTTCAAATGTTCATCAACATCTACAGGTTTTGGTGTAACGAAAAACCTTACATGGTATCAGAGCCATTTGAGAGTATATTCTACCTCCATTCTTGAGAGTTTTTTGCAAGTATTTCTAAGTTCTAGTAGTTGCAGCAGCAGTATCAGCAATTTCACTTTTGTACTCATTCTAGCAGTCAAGATGAGCAATTTGAATGCTCTTTCCTCTCCTATAATCCTCACTCCCTTCAATTACTTTGATTGGAAGAGAGAGATGAAAATACACTTGTGGAATAAAGGGCTATCCAGATTGGTTTTTGAAAAAGATCCCATACCACATACAGTTGTGGAGAGAACCAAGCATCTAAATAAATTGGATGAAGCCTTTGGCTACATATGCATTCATATGTCTAGAGATCTGTTGTTTCATATTAAAGGATTGAAGTCTCCAAATGAGTTATGGACAAAATTGGAGAGTCTCTTTGGAAAACAAGATGGCATAATAGGCCACATTCTCAAAAATGAATTGGTTTCCCTTCAACCTAGCAATTTCGAGACCACTCGAGAATTCTTGTCAAAATTTAAGAACTTGGTTTTGCAATGCAAGCAGTGTGGCATCACTAAAACTGATGAACAATTGGTGCTCTCCATTCTGAGCAAACTAGGATCTCAGTTTTCATTCTTTGTATCTAACTTCCATTCTGGACGAATGTCAATACCTAGATGGAAGTTTCCAACCTTTGAAAACTTCACTGAAGCTCTCATTCAAGAAGAGGACAAATTGATTCAAATTGGTTCCATCAAGGCCTCTAAAGATCAAGCTCTTCTAGCTGGAGGAGAAAGTGGGAAGAATGTGAAAGGGAGGCAAAAAGACAAGGATAAGAAGCCATCTGAATCCAAGCTAATTGATAAATCAAGTCCATTAAAAGGATCCTCCAGATCCAAGAAGGACAAACATAGGAGATCTACATGTCCCTACTACAAGAGAGGATACCATTCTGAGAAAGCTTGCATGCACAATAAAATAGACCTACTAACCAAGCTTCTTGAACAAAACAAAATTGCTATTCCAAAAGATGCAAAGATGTCTAATTCTAGAAGTGGATCTGATGGTCATGAGGATTGCCATGCATTGATGGCTGGTTTTTCAAAATCAAAATCCCTCCTCATGGATTCCGGAGCCTCCAATCACATGGTTTCCTCTGAAGAATATTTTTCCTCTTTAGATATCAAAGATGGGCCTACTATTCACATGGGAGACAACTCTCAGATTTCTGCCAATGGATTAGGTACAGTACATATGGAGCATGGCAAGTTCAAGAATGTTTTATTCGTTCCCTCCTTGATAGCAAACTTGTTATCTATTTATCAGATGACTCACATCGGATCACCTAAGGAGGTGACTTTTGGTCCCAACATAGTTGAGATCACAGAAATCTCTACTAGGAAGACTATAGCAAAAGGGTTTGCAAATCATGCCTCCAAGGCATATGAGTTCTCTCATTTTCTTCCCTTCTCTCTTCCTACTCCTTCAGAATCTGATGAAGATTCAAGTGACTCTTGTCAAGCACTCTAATTGCATATAATTAAATATCAAACATACAGAGCGTATGAAATTTATTGTCAACCCGAGGAAGTCTTTTTATTTCAAAGGACAAGTGCACAATATATGCTTAAACACAAAACCATTAGAAGTGATACTTTTATCTTCTATCATCCATGTTCATCCCAAGAATCTATGCAATCCCAATTGCCTTCTAACTGCTATACTACAACTCTTTTCTATTATGCATCAAGCAGAATTAATATCAAATCTAATCAACGATTGCAGGAAGGAAATCTCAATTGCATTCTAAAATAATCAACTGTCTAATTTAATCAAGCTGGGAATCATAAAGCATGACCTGAACATTACTCTAGAATTTGATAAAAGAGATTAAAGCAACTGTTCTAAGAAACTGGATTGCAAAATATAAATCAATCAACACATAACAGGAAAGCCAATTTGTAAGAGCTCCTGGGATTACGTTTCAGCTGTAGGATGAACACAGCAGTGTGAACAGAAATTGAAATATATAAAACGAACCTAATTCAGTCGACTGTTATTCGATACCATTCACCAATCTCACGAATAAATCATTTACTGAGAAATCCACACAAGGAATGTTGCTGCTGCGTACAAAAGAAAGATCAAGCATCACACAACAAGAAAGATGAAATCCTAAATTAACACAGCAATCTCTGTGGAAGACGGGCCCAGTCTTCACACAGAGACGCTGGTTGAACAACACTCTCTTTAACTCAGAAGCAACTCAGTATATTAACAGAAGGATGAGTACACAGTTTTTGGCTCGACTGCTAATACAAGATAAATTAATTAATTGTTGTCCAACCCCTTAGTCGAGGCAATTCCCCATACTTATACATACAATTGCAACATCTAAACCTATAATTGGGCAGCCATGAAGATCTCTGATCTTCAGGCGCCCTAAATAATCTAGCTGTTACAATGCGTGGCAGAACTGAAATATGAGAGAAGTATAAATTGTCCCAAGAGTGACGGTCATTCCAGCTCACAGCTGGATTTGAGCAGCGACATACTTAATATAGTTCTTCTGTTACAGCTGCCCTGCCACGACTGTGCCTTGATTGACGAATTGAGCCCCAAGGAACCTTCCACAAGCGATGAACGTTCCTTCATGACTTGTTCAGCTCCGATCTTCCTGCAGTCTATTGTCTTACTACCTTCATAAATCGCATCATGTTAGCACAGATTAAGAGATGCACAGCTTTAATCATCACAATCATAAGTATTAACACAATAAAACAATAATCGGCCATACCTTGGTAATTTGGGGAATAGATAAGGACAATAAGTTGAATTGCCAAGGTAATTGGTGTAAGACAAGGGAAGGGAAGATGATAAATGATGGTCAAAAAGGGCCAATTCTGGGCTCAACATCTCCCCCCAACTATCCTGTTGCATGTCCTCATGCAACAACCTGCATTTGAATATTGTACTGAACTTTGCCCAGGCAAGAGGAAAGAATGTAGATAAATCAGGCATCCCTTCTATCTTTTTGGAAAGCTTCTGTGAGCAGCCCGGCATCTTCCAACTTCACTGTTCCCCTTCCACTGCTACTTACTAATATCTGAGAATGCACTTGATGTGGTGGGGACCTTTCTGCAGTTCTCTTATGCTATGCCTGGGGAAGTTGAAAAGACACACTCAATCTGAATCCAACTCAATGACACCTGTAGGAGGTGGAAGCACTGGTTCTTGTGGGACAGTGTCTTCCAGCGCATCTGATCTTAACAAGGGAGTTGCTGGTTCTTGTGTAACAGCAACATCCCTTAAACCTTCTTCAGCAGCTGCCTTTATTGCTTTTGGAGACACTGGTTCTTGTGTAACAGTGTCTTCTTTGTCATTTGGCTGCTGAGATTGGATATCCTTTTCAATTTGCAGCTCCTCCTCCAAGATTTCAGTGTCACCTGAGCAGGGTGTCTGTACCTGTTCATCATCACTCCATTGTGTATCAGGAATGATATCTACTCCCGGGTTATCTCCCAACTGCAATTCAGGGGTTCTTGCTGCAGTATCCAAGGATGTTGGTTCTTGTGTGACAACATCCTGGCTTACCTCTTCATCCTTCTTTTGCTGCAGCTCCTCTTCTATGAGTTCTGTATCATGAGAGTTTTCTGGGGTCACTACCCAGAGTTCATCGTTGAATGCCAGAATATTCTCTGTCCCAGCTTCTTCTCCTGTCTGCTCAGCCGGTTGGGCGGTCAAATTCAGGATTGCTGGTTCTTGTGTTGCAGCATCCTGTTCCAACTTATCACTGTCCTGCCTTTCCGTTTCTTTTTCTAAAATTATTGTGTCCTGGGAACGTTCTGGGGTTACAGCACAAAATTCTTCACTATCCTCCAGGGTATCCTTTGGCTCCATGATCTCTGTATCAAGGGAACATTCTGGAGTCTCACCATATTCTTTTATAAGCTCCAGAGCATCCTTCATTTCCTGTTCTTCTCCCATCTGCTCTATGATTTCTGTGTTGTGGGAGCAATTTGGGATTGCCATACATTCCTCATAAATTTCCAGGGCATCCTCCACTCCCTGTTCTTCTCCCATCTGTTCTATGACTTCTGCATCATGGGAAGTAGTAGCTGCAGCAAGGATGTTTAAAGGTGCTGGTTCTTGTGTTGCAGCATCCTCTTTCTCCACTGCTTTCCCTTCTGTGGCTACAGGCTGTTGTGCTGAATAGGTGCTAAGCAAAATTTTATGGCCTGCTTCCTCAAAGATCTCCCCACAGGTGGGGCAGAGTATTCGCTCATCCTTTTCTCCAGCTCCAGCAGAAGCTGATTCCTCCACTTGGTCTGCAGCCTCTATTAATGTATACATCTTCCTTCCACCCTGCTTTCTGCAGACTTCCTTCCATGTTTCCAGCTCCCTTCTAAGTGCTTGGAGGTCCTCTTTCAGCATTGCATTTTCATACAAGAGTCCCTCAACTCCCGGTTCTTCCTTCGCTGGTCCTTGTGGGATATCCCTCGGTTTTGGTGTAAGGACTGGGGGTTCAACCTGTGTCTCTAAGGTTGCCCATTTTGTTCTAGTTGCCTCTGCTGCTGTAATTGACCGAGTTCGCTTCCTTCTAATTGGTGCCACTAAATCAAACTCATTGGTGGCCCTCTTCCTTTTCTGTGGCGTTTTCTTTTGTGACTTCCCTTTCTGTAATGTTTCTTCTCGTGGAGCTGGAATATAGGGAGGTAAAACTGAAGTTAAAGGAACATTTCCCTGCCCCCCATGCTGTTCTTCTTCAATCACGGCTCCTCCTCCTACCCACTCCGGTGAAGACTCGATTGTGACCAGCTCAATATCGTCTTCCATTGCTCTGGCTCCGTCATCTTCAGGTTCCATTGTCGCAGCATTTGATGCTGCTCCAATTTCACCTTCTGCTGTCGGAGCTGCCCTGTTATCTAGGTTTTCCGCGAGGGTTTCATCTACATTGTCACCTGACAGCTCTGTTTGTGCTTCCCCTCGCTCTCCTTCAAATGCAGTGTCATCCCCCACTGGTTCTGCTTGTGCTGGGGATTCATACACTTCAAATGGCTCTGACTGTGCCCCTGTTTGTTCTTCCTCTGTGGTTTTGTCCATCCCGGATGGTCCTTCCTGTGCCCCCTGTTTATCCACCCCAGACGGTCCTGCCTGTGCCCCCTGTTGTTATTCTTCCATTTCATCCCTCCCCCCAACTTCACTGGAGGAACTCCGATCCTCCTGTTGTGGCAGAACCGGTAATTGCTGTAATGGGATGACCCTCAAGGGAACAGGTTGCTGTGGTCAGGTAATGAATTGCTCCCATGTTATATTATGTTGGGCCAGGGTTCTTATAATAATTAACTTAATAAGGCCATGGTGAGTGAGGGAGGATAATGGGTGCTTTGCAGATTGAACAAATGTTGCCATATGGCGCAAATCATGCAATAGATAAAATGGAATATTTAACAAAATGCCATGACGGAGATGAGAAAGCAAAGGAAGTTCAGAGTTGTACACAGTTTGGTATCTACCTTCGCAAGTTATGTATTTCTTGAGGAAGATAGCAACCTGGTCCCATGGCTGCGGCAGTGACTTCAATGCAATCCCTCGCCTGGATGCTTCAACTTGCTCCCCTGGAAGTAAAAATTCTTCCCGTGCAACTGTTGCAGGGACTCGACGGTTAAACCAAGGTTTTCCCACCAACGGGATAGCTGTAACCTCGGATATAATGACCTCTGAAACATCTATACACAGCCCCCACACCGTGGAGTGTGTTTTAGTAAGATTCAATGCGAATTGCAGGGCTGCGTCCCGATCGAATCCGTCCAATCGTTCAAAGAACTCGACCCAGCCAGCAGCTTGAAAAATGGCCATAACCTGCGGATTCCGTCTAAGTTCCCGGGTATTGAAAGGTTCATGGCGAACTGGAATGCCCATGGTCCTAGCTGCAAGATGAAACTACTGTTCGACAGAGTACAGGATCCCAGAATGGAAGTTGCAGCACGGAGAATGCACGAATCGTTGAGCGGAGACGTTGAGCGAATGAACTAATTCGGAAAGTTAAGCGCAGAGAAGAGTTTAAAATTTTCATGCCGAATTGGGGAAGGTGGCAGTTATTAGTATTACGTCGTACGAGGGAAAGGTTTAATCAGATATAAATGGTGGTACGAGTGAAGGTACGGCCAATCTCGTTTACATGATATCAATGCTCAATCACGTGATAAATGAAAGCCATACCTCATAAAACTGTGCGTCGAAAGGCTGCGGAAACTGGTGGAGCATGGAGTTGGTGACGTCACGGAGCCGAACGCGTGCACAGTCAGACGTGGGATCATGATGACTCGGATAAGGCACTGATTTCCTTCGCCGGTAAAACACAAGGCGTCGCATCCTCCGGGTTAAAATGATGAGGTCGCCGGCAAGACTGGGGTGAATCAGCATCATAATTAGCAGGTTGAACAATCCTTCTGTTAACACGGGAGTTACCACTGCAAGTTGCCAAAGAAATGATCACACAGCCGATGAAAAAGCTTGTTGCAGCTGGCAGGAAAGAAGTTACAGCCACCGGAAAGGAATTGGCGGCAACCGGAAAAAGATTTACGATATCAGGGAAAATTACGGCTGTCACGGGAAAATTTTACGGCGGCGGGAAAAAGCTTACAGCTGGCGGGAAAAGATTTTACGACTATGGAAAATATATCGCAGCCGCTGAAAAGAAATGGCAGCTATGTGGAAATGATGTGGAGGTGACTTGGTCAATGAGGTGGCAGCCGTCGAGAAATAAGATGGCAGCCGAGAAATGATGTGGCGGCTGGGGGAAAAAGATGTTGCAGCCGCCGAAGTTGCAGCTGCCGGAATTGCAGCTGCCGGAATTGCAGCTGCCGGAAAAGATTTGACGGCAGGCGGAAGATAACATTACGGCTACCGGGAAGTGAAATGGCCGTGGCTGGTAAGTGGAGTGGCAGCTGCGGAAAATGAGATGGCAGCCGTGGGGGATGAGGTGGCCATAGCTGGTGAATGAGGTGGCAACCATGGGGACGATGAAGTGGCAGCCGCGGAAGCTGGAGTTGCAGCCGCCGATGTTGCAGCCGCTAATGTTGCAGCCGCTAATGTTGCAGCTGCCGATATTGCAGCCGTTGATGTTGCAGCCGCAAATGTTGCAGCCGCGAATGTTGCAGCTGCCGAAATTGCAGTAGTAGAAAAAGATTGACGGCTGACGGAACGGGCATTATGGGTACCGGGAAATGGAGAATATGGTTGCCGGAAAAGGATATACGGCTGCCGGAAAATATGTTGCAGCCGCCGGAAAATATGTTGCAGCTGCCGGAAAATATGTTGCAGCTGCCGAATTTTTTTTTTTTTTTTTTTTTTTTTTTTTTTTAACACAAGGGCAGCATAGAGAGATTTTCATTACGGGCCCCAAACTGATCGTTCTCCTGGCGCTTCCCTGAAATTTTTTTTAAAAGACAACAGCAAGCAAAGAGATCAAATGCAAAGAGAAAGAAAATGACAACTATACGCTACAGCAAGAAATTATTTATGTACAGCGAATATAATTTTCATTTTAAGATTTGGCAAAGGTAGAGAAATGTTCCTGCTCTGGTGCCAATTGGTAGTTTGGATCAGCAGCAATCTGTGAAATGAATGCATCTTTCGAAATAGGCTTTCGATACAGTCGCAGTCTGTGGCCATTAGCAAGTAATGGTATACGGTTTTCATCAATGGTGACCAGGCGAACAGTGCCATTGTCAAATACCCTGTCAACCAAATATGGACCCAGCCATCTTGTGCGTAATTTCCCTTTGAAATCCTTCTTGAATCTGGAATCGTATAATAGTGCCCAATCTCCTTCATGGAAGATTTTCTTTTTGATGAATCGGTCATGCCAATTAGATCTCTGTTGCTGAAGCAGCCCAGTCTGGTCTACCGCAGCTAACCGTTTCTCATCCAATTCATTCAATTGATTCAATCTTCTTTTCTGGGCTTCTGTTACATCCAGGTTCATTTCAATGGCTGTTTTCAGGGTCTTGATCTCAAATTCAATTGGAAAGATGGCACTCTTACCATACACCAGATCATAGGGAGAAAAGCCCGTGGTGTTGCGCCAAGTCGTGCGATATGCCCACAGCGCTTCTGGAAGTCTGTCAGCCCAATCCCTTCGATGGCTTTTAACTGTTTTAGTAAGGATTGCTTCGATGACTTTATTAGTGCTTTCCACCTGGCCATTGGCCTGGGGATGATAAGGTGAAGCTATCTTGTGCTGCACATGATACTTCCGGAGCAAGGATTCAAATTGGTGTGAAATAAATTGTGGTCCCCCATCGGTGACTACTTCCTTTGGTACTCCAAAACGGGTAAAAACTTCACTGTACAGGAAATCAATCACCGCCTGGTCATTTGCTTTAGCCAAAGCTACAGCTTCTACCCACTTAGTCATGTAATCTGTACACACCAAGATGTAAACCTTCTGTTTGGAAGGAGGGTTGATAGGACCAACAAAGTCCAATGCCCATCTATCAAACGGTTCCAGTACCACTTGGGGCTGTAAAGGCATCTGATCTGTCTTATTAGGTTGGCCCATCCTTTGGCAGCTGTCACAGGACTGAACATATTTTTTAGCATCTCTGAACAGTGTCGGCCAATAATAGCCCATCCGCAACGCCTTATGTCCTGTTCTTTTATCTGCAAAGTGTCCTCCGCAAGGTTCATCGTGACAGGCCTTCAGTATATGAAAGATCTCATCTTCCCTTACACATCTTCTAATTTCAAGATCAGGTCCTGTGTAAAAGAGATGGCCTTTGAGCCAACAATACCTGGCACTTTGCTGAATAATTTTTCTTTTCTCTCTTTTAGACATATGTGGCGGAAGCTTCCCTGCAGCCAAATAATTAGCAACGTCTGCATACCAGGGTGAATGAGCTGAGAGTGCGAATAAATGTTCATCCGGGAAAGCATCCTCAACAGGTGAACTGTCATCACTGTTAGTAAATCGTGATAAAAAATCAGCAACAACATTTTCTTTTCCAGGTTTATCTATAATAGTAATATCAAATTCCTGTAATAATAAAATCCACCTGGTTACTCTGGCATTAGTGACAGGTTTATTCATTAAATACTTAATGGCAGAGTGATCAGTATGCACAAATGTAGGATACCCAGTAATGTAATGCCGAAACTTATTAATAGAATAAACAATAGCAAGGAATTCTTTTTCAGTAACAGTATAATTTAGTTCAGCAGGGGCTAAGTTTTTACTAACATAATAAATAGCATAAGGTACTTGACCATCCTGCTGTCCTAGCACTGCTCCAATGGCGGTATCAGAAGCATATGAAGAAATGTGGAAAGGTATGGTCCAATTAGGTCCCCTTAAAATAGGGGCTGTGGACAGTTTCTGTTTAAGCTCATCAAATGCTGTCTGGCATGCTGTACTCCATACAAACTGTGCGTCCTTCATTAACAATGAAAACAAAGGGGAAGCAAGTTTGGAGAAATTTTCTATGAATCTCCTGTAATACCCAGCATGTCCCAGAAAACTTCGCACTTCTTTCTGAGTTGAAGGGGTTGGTATATTCTTTATCACCTTAATTTTTGAAGGATCCACTTGAATACCGTCAGTAGAGATGAAATGTCCTAATACCACCCCCTCACTCATCATCATGTGGCATTTTTCAGTGCTCAGTGAGAGGCGAGCCTGTTCACAGCGAATTAAAACTTTCTTCAAATTTTCCAGTGCTTCCTCAAAATCCCTGCCATAAGGAGTAAAATCATCCATAAAAATTTCCATGCTATCATTAACCAATTCAGAAAATATGCCAATCACAGCTCTTTGAAACGTTGCAGGTGCATTGCACAATCCAAAGGGAAGCACCCTGTAGGCGAACGTTCCCCAGGGGCAGGTGAAGGTGGTCTTATCCTGATCCTCTGGAGCAATCTGAATTTGATTGTACCCACTGAACCCATCCAGGAAGGAGAAGAACTTCTTCCCAGATAGGTTATCAAGTACCTGGTCAATAAAGGGCAGAGGAAAGTGATCCTTCTGTGTAGCCTTGTTCAGCTCCCTATAATCGACACAGACTCTCCATTTACCATTTTTCTTGGGTACAATTACAAGTGGGGAAACCCACTCACTGTCTGAGATAGGATAGATGAATCCTGCTTCCAAGAGTTTCTGGATTTCTTCCTTCACTATATCCCTCAGATTGGGGTTCATGCGTCGTTGGGGTTGACATACAGGCCGGGAGTCGTTTTTAATATAAATATGATGAGTGCACAGACTAGAGGGAATACCCTTCATGTCTGTATACTCCCAGGCGAATGCCCCCTTACGTTCCTTCAAGAGATTGGTTAGGCGCTTTTGTTCTTCTGAGGAGAGACCAGGATTGATGTTCAAAGTTCTCCCAGGCTCTACCTCAATAGGAATGCTTTTCGAGTTTTTCAATACTGGGATTACGTTTGTGTCATTTGCTAGTGCTTCCTCCGTAAGCTGTTCTTGTTCTTCTTTACCGAGGGTACTGTTCAGGAGTTGATAAACTTCCTTGTCTACTGAAGCAGGTTCGCTAATGAAATTATTAATGGCATCGTCTTCTGTTTCGTTTTTGAAGGTTAGTGCCTTCCCTATTGTTAGTAATGGCTGAACATCTTCCTCTTCTTCCTGTTCTATCCAAAGGGAGGTTTCAGTTTCTAGACTCGGCCGTGCTGGAGGGTACAGGGTGAGGTTTTTGGTTTCCATGCCATCAGATATAGTCATGGATCCTGATCGGCAGCTGATACAAGCATCAGCTGTAGCCAACCAGGGCCTCCCCAAAATCAATGGATGTCCCCCCAGCTGTGATTTTGGTTGTAATACCAGAAAATCGGCAGGGTATTCCCATGAGTCTACTGAAATAACAAGGTCGTCCAAAATCCCTTCAAGTCTGATAGTGGATCTGTCTGCCAATTCTAAGATAGTAGGGGTCGGTCTAATATTGGTGAATCTGAGCTTCTTTACAGTCTCCATTGTTATAACATTGATCGCAGCTCCTAAATCTACTAGTACGTTGGGTATCTGTGTTTGTCCTATGTGTATAGTAACAGTAGGATTGCCGGGATCCTCATACTTGGTTATAGGGGTTTTTCCAGTCATTAAAGCGGATAAATTCCCTATAACATGAACAGTAGGAGGATCTCTGGGTTTCCTTCCCGGTCTTTTAGTGCACAGGTCCCGAACAGTTCTAGCGTAGATAGGTACATCTTGAAGAGCTTGTAAAAGGGGAATCTTAACATAAAGGTTCTTCAATTCTCCTAAGAGATTGAATTGAGGTTGCCCCCCTCTTTGTGGCAGCATCAATCTCTCAGGGTAAGGTGGTTGCCTTACCAACTGGGTAGGCTGCGTGTTATCCACTTCATCGTTTAATGTTTCAGCCCTCCCATCTGAGGGATGCTCAGCATCTTCAATGATAGGAACCGGATCAAAAGGATGCTGGGAACTCTCTCCTTTGTCATACACAGTTGGTGGAATATTTTCTGCAGTTCCACGTTCTACTATCTTTCCAGACCGTAAGTGAATATCATTACAAGGTACAGGGGAGAGAGAGTAGGCTGGCATATTGAGAGCTTCCAATTGCTGGACTGTTTTATTGTTTGGGTTAGGGTTAGGTTGGGCAGGCAGCTGAGGCCGTATTGGTATGTTAGGCACAGGATTATTTTGCAGCTGAAGCTGCGACTGCTGAGGTGGGTATTGAGGATATTGATGAAATTGAGGATATGGAGGATACGGTAACTGTTGAGGTGGAGGTGGTTGAGGAAACTGGTTCCCAGGATGGAAGTTCCTCCATCCAGGAGACCATGAAGTAGGTTGGTGTGGAGGCTGTGTCCAAGGACTCCATGAATTATATCCTTGCATCACAGGTTGAGGGGAATTCCACTGAGCATAATTTGAAGGGAATTGTGTATTCACATTTTGCATATTAGTATTCCAATTATTCAAATTATTCAAAAATGGAAATGAATCGGGAGACATACCTTGATTCCGGGGTTGCCAGGGTTTCTTCTGTGCAATGAAGTAGGCTGAATCCGCCTCTGGAGTTGATGCCTGCAGAACAGCCTTCACTTGGGGCAACGTGGGGCATTCTTTCATATCATGATTCAGCTCGCACAGCTGACACACTTGTACTTTGTCAAGAGGGCATTCCTTCAGTGGATGAGTCTTTCTACATCGGGGACAAAACACCCCTAGTGTGAGATCCTCCACTGCCTGTCTTTGCTTGGCCTTCAAGACGTCAATCTCTGAAGAGATAGAGCTCATCATTTCTGTTTTAAAGTTTTCAAGAAGATTGCCTATCTCTGCACGTGTAGCTCCCCCATTGGATGACTTCTGAGTTCTGTCGAAGACATCACGTTCCAGGTTATTTCGTTTATGCTGCTTATTATGCCTAGAAGATCCCCTGGAATATCTCTTACATAATTCCACAATTGTCTCAAAAGATTCTTTAGAGATATCCCCCTTTCCTAATAAATTTAGCATGTCTAAACAATCGTCCCTGATTCCTCGAAGCAGGATTATCTTAAGCACATCTAGTCCCATATTCGTCTGTCCAGCTCTCTGCACATTGTACAGCAACCTCTCCACAAAGTCCTCCAAACTTTCATCCTCCTTCTGTACCATCTTGAATAACTCCTCCCTTTTGTCCCTGGTGTTACAATATTCTTGATATTTTTCCAGGAATACTTGCTTCATCTTATTCCAATTAGCAACAGTTCCTCCCCCAAGGCTCATGAACCATCGTAATGCATTGTCCTTCAGGGTGGCAGGAAAAAGCTTCAACTTTTGAGCATCTGTAACATAATCATAGCTGCGACAGAGGATATCGAATTCAAACAGGAATTCGTCTGGATCCTCTGCCGCCCTGCCATGGAAGCGGGGTAACACCGACGGTGAAATGTTTTTCATAGGAGCTGTCCCCTCTAGCTGCTGTATTGGGAATTGCAATGTAGCCATAGTTTCTAGCGGGGAATTGTCTTCATGATGGTATTGTACCACTGCTTCTTCCTCTTCGTTCTCATGTCTATTATTCATCTTATCTTCTGTATCTTCTCCTTCGATTGTTCCTTCGTCCCTTACCTCAATTGTAACAGCTGCGTATTCTTCGGTCGTAACAGCTGCGTATTCTTCAGTTGTAACAGCTGCGTATTCTTCAGTTGTAACAGCTGCGTATTCTTCAGTTGTAACAGCTGCGTATTCTTCAGTTGTAACAGCTGGATCAGCTATTCCTTCTTTAGCAGGAGTATATGCAGGAATCACAACTGCTCCTGTATCTTCCACTGTAGATCCTGATGCTGGCGCTCCAGGATCAGCAGGGCCTCTTTTGATAGGAGTCTCCCGTTGACGAGATCTGACAGCTGAATCCGTTTTGTCAACAAGGTCGTCGATGAATGTTCTTCTGCCCAGTGGTGGACCTCGACCACGACCCGAACCACCTGCACTGTTAGTAATTTGTGGAGTTTTGGGGGTTGGGAGGTGATCGCGTT
The DNA here is from genome assembly GCA_027924585.1 of Larix kaempferi. Taxonomy (NCBI): domain Eukaryota; kingdom Viridiplantae; phylum Streptophyta; class Pinopsida; order Pinales; family Pinaceae; genus Larix; species Larix kaempferi. Next base: position 26,757,243 of record BSBM01000502.1, on the reverse strand, counting down.
TTACCCTCCTCGTATTCATGCGAAGCAGATCATTTCAAAAACAACCCAAAAGACTGGCTAAAAGCAAATATCAAATACGACTAATGACTAGTGTTTAATTTTCATCCTTCCCCGGCAACGGCGCCAAAATGTCAAGCACTCTAATTGCAGATAATTAAATATCAAACATACAGAGCGTATGAAATTTATTGTCAACCCGAGGAAGTCTTTTTATTTCAAAGGACAAGTGCACAATATATGCTTAAACACAAAACCATTAGAAGTGATACTTTTATCTTCTATCATCCATGTTCATCCCAAGAATCTATGCAATCCCAATTGCCTTCTAACTGCTATACTACAACTCTTTTCTATTATGCATCAAGCAGAATTAATATCAGATCTAATCAACGATTGCAGGAAGGAAATCTCAATTGCATTCTAAAATAATCAACTGTCTAATTTAATCAAGCTGGGAATCATAAAGCATGACCTGAACATTACTCTAGAATTTGATAAAAGAGATTAAAGCAACTGTTCTAAGAAACTGGATTGCAAAATATAAATCAATCAACACATAACAGGAAAGCCAATTTGTAAGAGCTCCTGGGATTACGTTTCAGCTGTAGGATGAACACAGCAGTGTGAACAGAAATTGAAATATATAAAATGAACCTAATTCAGTCGACTGTTATTCGATAACATTCACCAATCTCACGAATAAATCATTTACTGAGAAATCCACACAAGGAATGTTGCTGCTGCGTACAAAAGAAAGATCAAGCATCACACAACAAGAAAGATGAAATCCTAAATTAACACAGCAATCTCTGTGGAAGACGGGCCCAGTCTTCACACAGAGACGCTGGTTGAACAACACTCTCTTTAACTCAGAAGCAACTCAGTATATTAACAGAAGGATGAGTACACAGTTTTTGGCTCGACTGCTAATACAAGATAAATTAATTAATTGCTGTCCAACCCCTTAGTCGAGGCAATTCCCCATACTTATACATACAATTGCAACATCTAAACCTATAATTGGGCAGCCATGAAGATCTCTGATCTTCAGGCGCCCTAAATAATCTAGCTGTTACAATGCATGGCAGAACTGAAATATGAGAGAAGTATAAATTGTCCCAAGAGTGACGGTCATTCCAGCTCACAGCTGGATTTGAGCAGCGACATACTTAATATAGTTCTTCTGTTACAGCTGCCCTGCCACGACTGTGCCTTGATTGACGAATTGAGCCCCAAGGAACCTTCCACAAGCGATGAACGTTCCTTCATGACTTGTTCAGCTCCGATCTTCCTGCAGTCTATTGTCTTACTACCTTCATAAATCGCATCATGTTAGCACAGATTAAGAGATGCACAGCTTTAATCATCACAATCATAAGTATTAACACAATAAAACAATAATCGGCCATACCTTGGTAATTTGGGGAATAGATAAGGACAATAAGTTGAATTGCCAAGGTAATTGGTGTAAGACAAGGGAAGGGAAGATGATAAATGATGGTCAAAAAGGGCCAATTCTGGGCTCAACAACTCTTCTTCTAATGGAGATGAAGATGAATATTTTTATGTTGAGATCAAATTTCAAGAACATTCAGATCCAGAACCAACACATGTTCTCAATCCAAAGCCAATGCCAATATGGGCTCACACAGTCCTTGCACCTACTGAGAACATAGTTGAGGATTCGTTTCATCACAAAACTACCAGACTTCAACATCATGCCAACCTTGCATTATGCCATCTACCTCTCCATGAGAGATGCAGCATGATGATGGAGTTCTCTCTTCCATCCCTTGGGAAGACTCCTCATGATCCATTCGCTTCAGTTGCAGAAAGAATTCTTGAAAGTCTTGCTTCATCCAACACATCCTCTACACAGTGGAAGGCAGATCAGAAGACCAGATCCAAATCTAGTACCTGTTTCGAAATTCTACAGGGGATCAGCTTGCCAAGTTTTTTGCAAAAGTTTTCACTGATGAAAGATTCTTTATTTTCTACTCAGTATGATGGTTCTTGAGTTATTTACTGTTCTTTTGAGGGGGGGTATTTTTCCCATGAGGTTTTTCCCCATTTCCTCGGTTTATGGATAGTTCTTTTATCATTTACTTTGATTGTATGGGTGACCTTTGGTCCTAGTTACCAAGGCCCGGGATGGATTAAGGGGGGGTGTTAGGATATTCCTATACTCCATCCTAGTCCTACCAGCCTCATAGTTATTTTCATTATCAGTCTTGCATGCATCCGCATGCTTCCCAGTCATCAGGTTGACACCTCCAGCGCCTAGTCCCTAGTCTTCTAGCACTCAAGATCTTATTTCCACTCAGATTGATCCCTCCTAGCCAGTGATGCACCCACTTATCACCCACCACTTGAGAAGGGCTCATTTTCTCACCTACCACTCCTGTTGTACTTCAGTTAGTTAAGTTATCATCAGTTCTTTCCTTGATTTAAGGCTCGACTGACTCTGAACTGACAGTATCACTCCAATGGACCTCCAATAAGACTTGACTACCCATTCTGACTCTAGATAGCTCCTCATGCACCCTCTATTGAGCCTCCTTCATTCATTTAGTGCCTCCATGTGCCAGTTACACCTACCACACTCAATTAGACTCAGTTTGACTGATGGTTGACAGTTACTTGTGCATTGATGACTCCACCGATGATGAGATAGACTTCTAGTTGTGCTTGATGACACTCCATTGATTTTGGATCTATCCATGCAGGCTCATTCGAATCACACCTAGTGTATTCAAATCTTGAGTATTGTATATTTACTGTTTTACTATTCAGATTAATGTAACATGTGTAATTATTCTCCCTCTATCTGAGCTCCTTTGGATCAATGTTCTACTGCTCTATTCTTCTTCTATTATTCCTAAATTCTTTCATTGTGAGGTTTACATCATCTCTTGGATCTACTGTGAGCATTTTCACATTGTATCAAAGCTGAGGTCTCGGGTTCAATTCCCCGAGCTACGTCGGAGGGGGGTGTTGGAGTATCGGTACAACCGCATGGTATAACCGCCGCACCTCTAGGAATATAAAAATGTGGACTAACCACCACTCTTGGTAATAGGACCTTTGCTTGGTTTTAAATGTTCATCAACATCTGTAGGTTTTGGTGTAGCGAAAAACCTTACAAATATAAATATATATCAGAGAATATAAAAATGTCACAATCATTGCATGTCACTGTCCCTATCACTACCTATCATTGTTCATGTCACTTCCTGTCACTATCAGTATCACACTGTCATAACATCATCATATTTCCATTCTGTCGTCAATAAGTCTAGAAGCAATCATCCATATTCTTCATGTATAAATATTATGGTAAAACCCTAATTCAAGCCCAAAAACTCAAACCCTAGGTCATGAAACCCTAGGTCATGCATAGCCCAATAAAAATAATGAAATTTCATCTCCAAGAGGTCTCCTCATGAACATTATGATTCTAAAATTCTCCTCAAGGTATAGCACTATCATCCATCCCAAAAGATTTGGATTTTTCCCAAAAACCATGCACAAACCCTAGGTCATGATTAAGACCTCAACAAGAGAGAGAAAACCTTATCATGGTATTGTGAACCCTTAGAAAAAAAAGAGATACTCATTTTAAGTGTGGGATCACATATCCCTTACAATAAGATTTTCAACATGCTTAAAAGTTTGTGATTCTAATATTGTATGAGAAATTTATGCATGTTTCCGTGAATCTTATGCATGACAAAACCCTAGGTCAAGGTGACCTTTACAACTTCTCCTTGTAGAGAGAGTCCTCATGCAAGGATATAAAACCCAAGAGAGGTAACATAACCTTATAAAACCTTGCAAAAAAAATTCCTTGAGATAACTTGATTGCACATAAGAAAGTTGCTTGAGTTGATGATGAAATGAGGTAAAATGAAGGTGTATTTATACCCTTGCAAGGAGATGTTTAACTTTTAATGAGGCCGACCTATGAGCTTAATAAATACATAATGTAAGGGAATTTCACATATATTTATGTGCTCCATCATGTCCCTCAACCATAGGACCAATTACATACAAAATATTTTACATAAACAAGGAGTTTTGTAAACATGAAGAGGGGCTTTGATACCCACAAGAGGGGATTTTTGTCCTTAAACTTGCACATAATTTATTTGTCACATGGGTGAGGATTTGCTACATATTGTAGATGGTTTTATTCCCTGACTGAATATGTCATTGACCTTTGACATTGTCCCTTCCTTGTCCTTTGACCTTTTCTTTGTACTAGACCCTTGACATCAATTACAACTTGCTTGATCTTTGACATACAACTAGCTTGCAGCTTGATCTTTGACGTCAAGGACAACCTTCTTCAACAGATTATATATAAATTTGACAAATATGACATATTTAATTGTTGTTTTACACACATGTACCCATACAACATGCCACATAGAGGGGGATATTGCTCAACAATAAAGCATATCATGATGTTGTTAGATTTTATTCAAGAGGGAGGTGACTTATAAAGTATATTAATTTTCCTAAAGAAGATGTTCTTCATGAAGAAGAAGAAAAAGATGCAGAAGACCAAGAAGAAGTGTCAAACAAAGATGAGAATCAAGTATAATTTAGTCATTGGATCACATCCTATGCTTCATCTTTTCTTTTTTCTTCAGAAAAAAATGTAATTTTATTTCAGCGGAGGTGAATAAAATTACATTTTACAGATGCATTTTGTAAATGCATTTTTGTAGAGTTGTTTAGCCATATAGTGGATGTTACATTACAAGAGATTTCTTTTCCGCTTCATGTGAAAGTTCACAAACTTTTTTACATTAACTAGAGTTTGTTGTTCGAGTACATAGAAAAAATAAAAATTAATATCTGAAGGTGTTTGTGATACCGACTGAAAAGAGTTTCCATGATGTTGTAGAGTATTAACGGTTGTTGTTTAGTTTGTTTGCAATGGGAACCTGCCTTCTATGAATGCCCTATAATCGAATTGTGTTTTTTCCCCATCAATATGGGTGTCTATTTTTAATATATAGCATCACAATTGTACTATTGAACATGTACTATCACATTAACATCACCTTTGCATCATAATATGGATTTTTTAACTATTTCATGTCAAAGTAGCTGTGAGATCAATGGCTATTTGTTTCCTATATGTTCAATGATTTCATTTTGAAAAATAAATGTAATTAAACCATGAATTAAACAAGTAAGGGAGAGATGATTATGCCTCCCAAAATGTGCTTCTAGAGTATCTATGAAAGGTGCACAATGAGGTCCTGTTATCCCTAAAGTCTGCACCAAACTGCTATGGCACAAAGCTAGGGCACCTTAGTTGTTGCTAATGGTCTTGGATTGAATTTTAGGGGAGGGTTTAGAAATACCTCCCCTAGATATATGTTTCAAGGATGTTTTTGGAACCCCCCGAGAAGTCAATAGACTTTTAATTTTGGAGGTGGTACTTTAAACACTACCGCAAAAAATTCAATTCTCATGACTTTTGGGCAGGAAGAAATGTGCCTGTCTCCATCAGAATAGGAAATCTCTTCTGATGTAGGTTCCCCATCCTCTTGTGCCACAACTCGTGCAAGTTGTCACTATTATGAAGTAGGGATCGATTAGGTTCATCGTTTAACCCATATAAATTTCCATCCTTAACCATGATCATCTATGTTGATTTTCGGCGAGAATTGTTTTCCCTAATAAGGACTTGTTGGTTCTTGAACTCTACTGCAAATCCCTTATCTTCCATAATTGAAACTGAAAGCAATTTTTTCTTAACACTTGAAACAAGCAAAAAATTGTCAAAATCTAAAGAGTTACCTGGCTGGAGTTGGAAGGGAATAGTACCAACTCATGCTACTTGATACTTGGCATCATTACCAAGCTCAAGTCTAAATGGTTGATATAGTTGGGAGGGTGGTTTTGAGGAGTTACACCTGAAAAAACTACTTTTCCAACCATGCAGTTTTGTGATTTTTAAGTTTCTTTTTTCTTTTTTTTTCTTGATGCATTTCTAGCACACATACCCCTTTATTGAAGGAAAGGAGTGTGCACATGCACCTTTCACGAAAGGAGGGTGCATGTGCCCTAAAAGACTTAGATTTTTAGTGAAAAATAAATTGGAAAGAGTTGGTAGCTTGTCTTGAGGTGGAATCAACACTTATGATTGATTCCAACATTTGATTCAAGCATTGTAGAAACTAGTAAGGTCTCTTCAGATGAAATTAGGGAAATACGGAGGTCAATCAGGGACATTTGAACACCATTAGGGATGCTCGGATGCCATTAGCATTATCCAAATGACATTAGGGTCATGAGGTTTCCATTAGGGTCATTGAATTTGCAATTTGTGCTATAACAATGCCACATATCCCTATGTCCATTGTATTGAGGTTCATAACATGTTTCCTATTGTTCACCATATAACTAAATTTAAGGGATCGACCTATGCTTTGGAAGGCCCCCATTTTGTGTGAAGACCCTCTAGTCCAATTTGACCGCTTCATTGGAAAGCTTATCCATGATTGAGTTATTACATTCAGACATGGAAGAGATTTTATTCATGTACCTGGTTGAGGTTTCAATTGATAATTTTGAATGTTCTTGGCATATTTGGTCACCCTTTGACAATTTTTTTGTTTTCCTACTTGATGACCAAAAGAAAGTCACCCAATATTAATTTGTTTTGAATCTAGAGATGATTGATTATTTCCAATCCCATGCTTAATGCATACATCAATTCTTTATTGTTAGTCACCCTGTTGATACCCCAAGAGAAGGTCAATACTTTATTTTTATCAAAGTCCAAGAGCAATCCCGTTGCACCTGTTAAATTAAATGCTTTGTTAGCTGCCACAATTTCATGTCTTTATGAATTTATACACTTCAAAATAATCACAAAAAAATATATAAGTAATCAAGGCAACAACAATTAGATTCCACTCTATTCATGGCAAGTACGTTGCATACCCAACTATGATTCCTTTCCACATGCATGTCATGAAATTTTCCTCTATTCTCACATGGGGTCCATCCCATAGATGAAGCTACTATCGATTGGGTGTAAACAAGGAGTACATTCACATTCAAACTAAGGTTGTAGAGGACATGGAGGGAAGGCCTTGCAATACTTCCAATCACTTATTTCCCCATCCAGTTGAGCAAAAGTGAGATATGCAGTGGCATCTCTAATTGTTATAGTTGGGAAATGGGACACTTACAACCTTTAACCAAGTAAAGAGGATATATATGATAAAAGGAGGTTACAATGATTCAAAGGAATGCAAACCCTAAACCCCTCCTTTCATCTTTGGATGGTAGAGTGCTATGGTAGCCTATATAATAACTCTTGGTTAGAAATGAATCTGACGCTATTCACATGGGCAGAAACAATTTCTCAGTGAAAGAGCATAATCAATTCTTAGCCATAGCCAATGTGGGGAAGATAATGAAGAAGGCCTTTCCCACCAATGACAAGGTATTTAAGGACGACAAGGAGACCATGAAAAGTGCATATTTGAGTTCATTGATTACAAGATCTCATATAAGTTCCAATAGGAGAAGAGGAAGACAATCAACAATGATGATCAACTTTGTAAGATTGTGTCAGAAATGCTAGGTAGGGGCATTGCTTACTATTACTAGAGATGGAATATTCCTTGATAATTCCCTTGTTTTCAAAAAAATGACATAATCACATAACAACTCTAGATTTATCCTCACAACTCTAAATTTGATATGTGAAAATGAGGAAGTGAAATCTCGACCAAAGGGAGAGGAGATGTTTTCCCAATTCAAAGAAGAAATGGTTAATACTAACATGTTTCCAAGCATATTGGAGACTCACCCGTAATAATTTCACTTCACCAATGCCCTTGATAGCTTAATATTGTGATAAATAAAGTTATGTAGAAAAAAAATAGACCTAAAATGACATCAACTTCAAAAAGTTAGTAGATTTCCATAATCCCATAAATAGTGACGAAAGGAACTACCATAACTATAGTTAAAAAACATGTGACTCTATTAGCCCATTTGAGCTTTCCCTATAGCATAATATGGTCTTCATTTAGCCAATGTTTTGCTTCAATTTTCTTTGTGGTGGTCACTAGTTCAATTTGCTTTGCAATGGTCCCTACTTCATGACTATGCAAGCCAAGGAGGGACATGGCTGCATATTGCAACATCTAGCCTTGTCTTTACTAAGCCCCAAATTGTAAAATATGAGGGGGTAGAGAATTCATCTGGCTCATTTAGAAACATATTAACAAATAATATATAGATATCACTTTTAAAGGGTAGTAAAAGTGTCTAGATCTAGTAACACCAGTAGCAAATGCAGATGCAAATGTAGATGAGCAAATATTATTTTTATAGGAAAACTATAATATCTATTGTAAGATTGATGGCATAAGTTGGTGCACTGGGTACTAGTAAGGCAAGGCGATGCATCCAGATTAGTGATGGGGTGCCACCTCAAGGTCAGTGAGGAGGCATCTCTAGAAGATTCGTGAAGTGAACGTGACACTTGTTAAAGAAATTAAATGTATACTGTTAAATAAATTAAGGCGTAATTTATGAAGCAATGAAATTGATGCATTCAAAATGAGCAAATGAAAAAAAAAATTAGATAACAGAGTAACATGAAAAATGAAATTATCAAACTTTGGACAAAATCAAAGAATTAGTTTAGTGCATGGTGATGCTTGTTATTAGTGAACCAAGAATGGTGTAAAGAAAATGATGACGACATCTCCATAGTGTGACTATAATGGGAAGAAGAGGCAAGAAGTTGCCACATAGGAAACCAACTAATTTCCTTAAAACTTCTGTCATTAGTCGAAGAAAAATATTTACACCAATATATGTTTATATCTTAAATTTGGGGTGGACTAGAACCTATTCTTTTCCTAGATTGTACGAGGATGAGACAAGTGTATTGTCTAGATTGATTTTATGACAATCGTTCCAAATTCAAAATAAACAATTAAGCAAAAAAAGAATATAAAAAATAAATGGTGATTGATGCATGGATAACTCTTAGCTGATGCATGGAAAATGTGCAATTTGTGGCAGACAACCAGTTTAACTAGAAAAAGGAAAAAACAAATAAGAGATAATTGATTCATGGAACTTAACTTGTGACCTATCGGTGTTCACCAACCACAAGTTAAGTGTCTGTACTAGTTATTACACTGGAATTGAAAAAAGAAAAATCTATAATAAAATTTGAAATACAATACCTAAATATAAAATAAATTATATTTGACATATAATATAAAATAAAAAAATTTCAACTTTGGTTGATGCATAACCTATACTAATAACAAGTCCACTCTTGGCAAGTATAATAATGTCATTATTGGACTCCTTTCATCCTCATCCACAACGTAGGCATTGAAAGCAAAGTTCTAAAAACACCATTTAATAGAATCATATAAAGAGAAGAGTAAATCTTTCGAAGGGCATGAAACTCATGTCCACATTGTTATGGTCAAGAAAAATAAATAAATAATTACATTATTATTATGGAATTGTCAAATAAAAAAGTTATAAAGCATTATTTATATAAATAAAGTTACAATAAAAAAAGTTATAAAACATTATTTATATAAATTAATTAATTTTCGCTGAAAAAAAATCACAAAAATTGGAAGGTCGAGTTCCATCCGAAATCTCCTCTTTATGATCTCCTTCGACTCCTGGGTTTCAAACAGGAGTCGAATGTTATTTGGGCTTGAAAGTCGATTCCACAGATAGAGATTTTAGTGCATGCTCAATTATAACAAACCTTCCAAAAACAGTCAAATTCCGAAAGGGCAAATTTTAACAAGGCCTTTTAGGAACCACTTTTTCCTCTGGACAACTCACTTTAGTATATTTACTTGTTCGAAGGTTTGTAAGGTTGACATGGAAATTATTTTTGGACTTTTTGAGAAGACGTAAACAAATTTTCCCCTGAAAATCCCGTCGTCTCGGGCGCCAGAGGTTCTGGTTGGCAGTGGCGTTTATGCTTTTGCCTTTACGTGAATCAACGAAGCTACACAGATATTAATAAATACTTTCAACGAATCATACTTTCATTTAATAAATAAAAAATATATTAAATTAAAATTATTTCTATTCTTTTCTATTGCAAGTTGTATTTATTTTTATAGAAAAAGAAAAAACTCATTTAAGTCAATGATTTTTCCATTATTTTTTTATTTTTCTATTATTGCAATGAGCATCTGCATACTACAAATTTTAGTGCTCAATGATCATTGATTACATTAACATTCTACAAACCTACATTAACTAAATAACTTGGAAGTTGGGAGTTTGAAGTTGGCGCAGCCTAGAGTAGTGGAGACAAAAAACCTTGGAAAGCATTATCAAATAGTTGACATGATATTTAGTGGTTTATCTCATAATTTCAGTGATTTCAGCAATCTGTATAGATTTAGATGTTGAAATTGAAATGAAAATCTGGTATATTTCTATTATGATTCAATTTCAATGAGAAATGCAGAATTTAAATAAAGAAAGATACTAAATAAGATGTTAAGAGGCTAAAGTAATTTTGTTTTGACTCTCAAATAATAATAATTTTATTTTTATCAATCAAATTTTATTTTATTGTATATTTTTTATTAAACAACAAATTTCTTTAAATTTTTTTCAATCAAATCTTATTTTACTATTATATAATTTTTTTTATTAAATAAAAACACCATGTATTTGAAAAAAAACTTCAACCCAAACTTTCTCTCTAATTTTTTTTAGAGTTTGTTGAATTTTTATGAGAATTATACCAAATAGCATGCATAGGATAGCTTTAAAATAAAATAAATAAACAAATTTAAAATGTATTTTAGTTTATATATAAAATTGTTTTTTCAATTTAGTATTTTATTTTTGATAGGTTCAAAGTTATATATATATATATAAAAGTTTAGAATTGTTACTATTTGAATTTAGTATTTAGGTTTAAATTCTAAAGTCAAACGGTATGATTGATTTAATTTTATTAATTATCACTTTCTTAGTTTTGTATATATTGAAATTATTATAAAATAATTTAAATTATATATATATATAACAAATTACAAATATTTTAATAAAAATTGTTTAAAAAAAATAAATTATATATATTTATATAAAATTTGTATTAAAAAATAAAAAATATTATTTCATATTTATTTCTTTTTAAAAATATTATTTAAAAAAAAGTTGAAATCATAAATTTCAACTACAAAATTATACAATTAAAGTAAACTATTATGTATAACAATTATTATATATATATATATATATATATGATATTGTTGAAAATTTTGTTATAGAAAATTATTTTTATATGTGAGAATATATAACTATCAATTTGCAACATGAAAACCAAAACACTTTAATACCTTTCACCAAAATTATTTAATATATATGATTGTTTCTCTATCATTTTTATTAAGTCTAATTTGTAGCTTAGAAGCTTTATAGTTCATTATATTTTTTCAAAATAAAGAAAATTACTAGAACTTTACCATTCATAAATATAAACTATACAAAATTGTATATTTTTAAGAAAATCATTTTATTTTTAATTAATTGAATTTAAAAGTTATTTTAAGAGTGTTATTTAAAAAAAAAAAGTCGAAATCATAAATTTTAACAACAAAACAATGTAACCTACTTTGTATAAGAACTATTATATATATTTGTAGGTTATTGTTGAAATGAAGAATATATAGCATGAAAACCAAAACACTTTAATACCTTTCAGCAAAATTATTTGACATATATGATTGTTTCTATATCATTTTTATTAAGTCTACTTTGTAACTTGCAAGTTTTATATTTCAGTGTATTTTTTCAAAGATCTATTTTATAGAAAAAAGTTTTGGATTAAGAAAAAAGATGATAAAATTATCATAAATATAATCTAGACACATTGTAAAATAAATTGTTGGATTTAAAAGTTATTAAGGTGATTTATCCACTTTTTCTATTTCAATTTTACTTTCAAAAATGGTTTGCTTAGTCTTATTGTTTTTATGATTATTGTTTTATGTGTAGGTAAATTATAGAGCTAAATATGCGTCAAAAAAAAAAGAAAGGTCACTCAACTTTGGATAAATTTTTCGGATACTCTACTTGGAAACACCTCAAATATTCCTGATTTGAATAGTGAACTTAATGAAGACATAAATGAATACCTTTTTGATGATTTAGAAATGTTTGGCCATGATGATAAAATTCAAGAGGGAAAATCTAGTGGTCAACGAAAAATGAAGACTTCCATTACCACAAAACGTGAATTTTGAGAAGAGTGGAAGATAAAACACCCTTTGGTGTATAATATAAATGTTGAAGAAGGAAAGACTGACATGGAATGTAAATTGTGTGAGAAGTTTAAGGTTCAATACATTTCAATATGATGTTGTGATAACTCATTCAAAATCTACTAATCATCAAACATATTTTCAGAGAAACTTGTATGAAATAGAAAGGTTGGCAAAGCCTATTCCAGAACACTTAGTGAATATAGATGAAGCCAACAAGGATAGGGTGATAACCACCATGAAATCAGCTTATTTCATTGCATGAAAAGACATTTCCATGGCTACATATCACTATCTTTGTGAACTTCAAATGCATTTACAAACACCTAATATGCATTCTTGAGTGAAGTATTCTTCCTACATAAATAGGAAAGCTACAACCGAGTTTGTTCATTGTATCTCAGATTATCTTGAAGAGGTACAAGTTAAAAAAATGTTGGATAGTCCATTTTTCTCTTTCATGTTAGATGAGAGTACGAATCATGGTTTGGAACAACATCTTGTTGTGTACTAAAATTTTTTAGATTTAAAATGATTAGGCCCTCCAATCTCACAAGTTATGAAACTTATTAGGGTGCTTGATGGGAAATGGAAGATACTATATGATACAATAATCACTATGAAAGAAATAAGAAAGTTAAAGAATGAGAAATTGATATTATTTTCTACTGATGATGCATCATCAATGGTTGGAAATGAAAATGGGTTTGTTTCATTACTAAAAAAAGACCTACCAAATCTTATTTGTACCCATTGCATTGCTCATTGTGAGGCCCTTGCAACTTTTGATGCTTCAAAGAAGATATCAGAATTCTTATATGTTGATAAATTAACAAACACAGTGTATTCATGGGTTGGGAATTCAACAAAAATAAATAATGAACTCATTTATTTATTAGAAGTAATGGAGTTAGAATCCTTACAGGTTCTGCAAATCATGAGATTCGATGGCTATATAGGGGTGAAGTAGTTGAAAGACTTGTTACATTGATGCATGCTATACTGATTTTATGGAAAAAAGAAAAAGAAAAAAAGAACTCATGGCACCACAAGGAAAAGATTTTATATGTTCAATTTTGTTTGAATATGCTTGTTGATGTTTTGATGGATCTAAATAAGCTAAAAAAAATTCCAAGAGGATAATGTGGATGTCACATATCTTGGAATAGCCATTGAACATACATTAAATACTCTTAAAATAAATTTTTGCAGGTCAAACTCTTTTGCAGAAGGCACAATTTATCTTTCTAAATTTTTGAAAGATTCAGCAAATGGATCCCTTCAAAATGTTGATAAAGAGGTCCAACTACCCAAAGACATGATTTATTGTATATTCTAGTCCAGGATGAACAAATGTCACAACCAATGGTAAATTACATTGATGGATCTCTTGAAAGTTGCAAACAACTTATAAGGAATTATGTTCACGCATTGGTTGATAGTTTCAATTCAATATTTCTATATCTTCATCTTTTTAATGCAACAAGGATATTTAGTCCTTGTCATTATCCTTCAGATCTTTGTATAAGACAGACTAATGCAAAGCATTGGCTTGAAATAATTTATTTCATTTGCAGCATAAAATTATGGCAATCAATACTTATCATACCAACCAGCACTGTTGCATGTGAACATGAGTTTTCAATGCAAAATGTGATCAAAGATATAAGAAGAAAAAAAATGTCAATAAACACTCTTGATGCATTAATGTGTATATCATTAACAGGTCTAGACATATCATAAGTGGAGTGACAATGAGTTTATGAGATTTGACATAGTGCAAAAGAAAGGAAAATTCATGATATTTGCTAAAAATATCAAACTATATATTTTTTCCATTTCCATTTTATGATATTAATTTGAAAAAAAAGAATTATGTGATATTTATTATCTAATTGTGTGAAATTAAAGAACCATTTTTATGTTTATTTGTACTTTATTAAGATGTGTATTCATATTTTTTATTTTTAAGTTATATTTTTATATAATATTAATTTAGTATAAAATGATATATAAAATGAATAGAAATCAAATTAATGGATAATGATAGATATTAATAATGATCATTTTAATTTAATGTCAAAATATCAAGAAAAAAAATATTGTTTTGAAAAAAAATTAACAAAATTTAATTATTTAAGATTAAATTTTTTTACAAAACTTTATTGAAGAATAAAAATTTAAACAAAACTTTAGAGTAATATATACATCCAACACTCACTGCAAAAGTTGTCCTACGTTTTGCGTGATACCTATATTCCGTTGTCTTTCAGGTGATCGTTAAAATCTTTATGAGAGCAAACTGGTTTCCCGTGAAATTATATTAGAGAATTTAAGAAGCATATATGTGAAGGAAAGTAATATCAATCCAATGTAAAGTAATAAATGTTGTATAGGAAAGACTCGGGTGTACTAATTTACACTAGAAATGCTATAACGTTCTTCAGAAAAGTTGGTAAGATGTCAAAATTCAAAGCCTAGGTACTGGACGAGGCTTCCTAACAGCGCCAGCCTCCGCCGACTAATTGTTTTTTATAGTATGTAATCAATTCAGTGGCCACTATAGTGAGTAAAAGTGTGTTGTATCCTGAAGAAAACTGACATATTTTGAGAATATATGGGAAGATTTGGATAAATCTATGGTAACATACGTTGTTACATTTAGATTATATCGACAAGGCCACCATTTAGTTCACATTTGATGAAGACATAAATTCCAACGGCGCCGACATTTCCCCTAACTTTGTAATAGTGAGCCTTTTGGCGGTGATTTAACTGAGGTTTTTGTTCAACCTTGGATGATTGTAATGGAATCTTGACGAACCAGACTTTCAAATCCTCAGTTTTTAGGTAGTGCCTTTCACGTAAAGTTTTATATCTAAATTTTAATTTTAGATTTTTTTTTTACATACAAGTTTAACAAATATATTAATTTTGTATCGAAATTCTAGGTAAGAGTAGTCTTTGGTATCATTAACTATAACTCAAAGATATCTACTTAAAATCCATACCTTAATAGAATGAATGAGCTAACTAAAATTAATGATTTATCAAATATATCTATCTTTTTATAAAAGGGATTTGAATTTTTTTATGTTAAATAAATTTTAGGGTAATAAATAAATAAAATATATGTTTGATTCATCACATTGCCTTTCCTTGGTGATCAATTTTCTTCCGTTGAGTAAAGTAGATGTTTGCTTCTTAACACCAAATCACCCTCGTTGTTAAATAGGCTGCATACAAAGATTACATACCAAGTTGAAAAATCTTAATGAAGAATCTATTTGAAATAAATATTCAATTAAGTAAAATTGTCTAGGGTAGATAAATTTTATAAAGAAGCATTGATCTTAAAATAAAAAGAATTTTAAAATAAAAATTGATAAAAGATGAAAAAAAAAAACAAATAGTAATCTATTGAGTTATGATGAAAAATTATATAAAATATTTATAATAGTAGATCAAAAGTAGTCTTTTATTTAACTATATTTTTTTATTAAAATAAAAAAATTTAAATCTTAAAAATTTCACCTATTAATATCAATTAAACTTTTAATTTTATATATTTCAAAGATTTAAATAAATTTTAAATTTTACTTCAAGTTTAAAGAAATTTAATAAAAATAAGATAGAGAATAGCAACTAAATATTAATAAGAAAGAAGTGTAAAATTTTATTATTTTTATTAATTTAATTAATAAAAAATAGTTTTACAATATTATAAATTATTATTTTTATTTAAATATTTGTATTTTAAATTTGTTTATTAATAATAAATTGCATATTAATATATTAAAATATTTATTTATTATTTTAAAATCAAATCAAATATATAACTTATATTATTAATTATAAAAAAATTATTTAAATTTTATTAATTAAAAAAATCATGTTAATAAATTTAAATTAAATACATTGTTTTAATATTATCATTTTAAAAATATACATATGCATTGCTTTTAAATTTATATTAATATGATGAAATAAAATTGTATTCATAAATAAAATTTTATGGAAAATACAATTTCTAAAAAAGGATTTATTAGAAATACAGTTTCTAAAAATAAGATCATTTGAATAAATAATTTATATTATGATAGATTTTTCTTTGAAAATAAAAGCTAAATTATGGCTTTAATTTAAAGATATAACCAAATCACAATCTTGTTATACATTATGGATTTTCCATTGAAAATAGAATGTTTTAGTTTTAAACGTTTTAAAACCCTTAGCGCTCGAGTTGAAAGGAAATTTAAATTTAGATTACAATGGCAGGGGATTTAAATTTTGATTAGGGTTTGAAGGAAATTTAAATTTATTGACAATCCCACCGTTGGTGGAGAAAGTTTTGAAGTTCCAACGAATGTTTTTTCTTCTGGTCTTTCCTTTTCGGATTATAAATCAGCGCTATCTTCTGTGCTGCCTCCGGTTCCTGCCCTTTGTCTATCACGGAGAACTGAACATCATCCTCAATTATTGGTGGCACGCTAGTACTTACCAACAGGCTCTGAGCCTCTCATCGAATCCCTTCGTCTGGGTTGGGGATCCGCAGGTATACATATATTGGTTGTTCTTCTTCCATCTAAGTATTCCAGTTTGAATCCCCAATTGATTGAAACTCCATTAATAGACGTTAATTTCTGGGTTAATATTGCAGTCTCTATTGATAGAGGGCCGAGGAAAATACAACTGGCAGACAGCAGCATAGCTAATTACAACGCTACCAGCAACCAATGCTCGCCCTTCATTCTACCAGTGAAGCCTGGAAGGACATACCGCCTACGCATCGCTGCCGTAACCTCTTTATCGGGCCTCAATTTTTTTATTCAGGTGGGATAACATAATCATGGTCTCTGCATTCTTTCAACCTAATCAAATATTAAATGATGAACTGTTTGTTCCATGTTTTTCGGGCACACAAGATGATCGTTGTTGAGGCGGACAGGCACTCCGTGGAGCCAGTGGAATTGGAGAATCTGGACGTGTATTCGGGAGATTCGTACTCAGTTTTGCTAAGGGCCGACCAGGATCCATCGAAAAACTATTGGGCAGCTATGAATGTGAGAGGGCGGCAGCCCAAGACGCCGACAGGTCTCGCAGAGGGAAATAAAGAGGAGGCATGGCAGAGTTGGACGTCTGCATCGGCCTCTTTCATCAAGGCAGGTTAGGTTTTATTTACCAGATGTATTTGTTTATGATATTTGACAGATTTTATGGAGGCAGAGCAACCAGAAAACAGAGTACTTTAAAAAAGGCTGAAAACAAAACAGAGGAGAATTCTCTATGGAGCTCGACGGCTCTTCTACATCATTCCAGAACTGAAAAGAACACCCAAAAATACATTGAACATGCGATGCCTCTTCACCCGAGGCACATTAACTTCTACACCCTATGCATTAACTCTTTGTACAGCGGTAGGTGAATTCATCAAGTTGGCGGGAGGAATTATCTCCAACACTCCCCCTTAATTCCGACCATAAACAAACTACTAACATCTAAAGCATACATGCAATGCCTTCATGGGCTTTCAACAAAAAAACATAAAACATTAATGCCTGCTGGTCTAAGTCTCAGCTAGGCTTACATTAGTTCATGTCAAAGCTCAAAATTATCTTACCATTCTTGTCTGCTGCATGCTGATGCAGCGGCTTCTTTTTCTTTCATTTGCTCCAGACTTTGAACTCAGCGTTCTTCTTCACCTTCTTCTTCATTCTCACCTTCTTCTTCATGCTTTCTTCAAGCTCCTTGGGCTTGAATCTTCCATCAATGTCTGCAAGTTCTTCAATCTTTCTAATAGCTTGAGTAACATTCTTATCCTTTGACTCGTAGTTTACCACCTCCACTGGATCTGCAGGTTTGTGCTGCTCAGAATTTCCTCCACAAGTAGTCCCATCGTGTCCATTCTCCTTTTTCACATCCAGGGGCTCTTGGGGCTCCACATGAATTGGTACCTCACGTTCTGTACGTACACCATTTTCATATGCTTCCTCATTCTCAGCATTTATCTCTGCTGCTAAATCAGTTTTACCTTCTTCCACTGCACAAACTTCAGGTTCATTTGTTGCCTTATCCTCTGCATGAACTTCATCTTTGTTACACGACTTACATTCCTCCACGAGAACTTCAGCTTCTTTCCCTGTCTTATATTCTTGCACATGAACTTCTGGTTCCTTCACTGTTGTCTTTTCTTCCTTCACATTAACTTATGATTCCTTTACCAACGCATCTTCCTCTATCTGCACTCCAGGTTTATCCCCTGACCTGTCTTCTTCAACAGCAGCTTCAGTTTCCTTCACAGGCTTGTCTTCAATACTCTCACATGCCTCCTGCATTTGTACATCTTCAGCTTTAGATCCCTCGAGCGTGTCATCGTGCTTTATTTCCTTTTCCTCTTGCTTCACTTCTTCCTGTTCACCCTTTTTTCCACTATTGTCTTCATCGGCATGTGGGGTAGTCAACTCTTCCTTTTTTAAATCCTCATCACAGTCTACATCTTGCATTTCCTCTTCCTTACTAGCTTCTTTTTCTGTCGAAGAAGCTTCAGACTTCCTCCTTTTCTTTGCATGTTTGTTGTCTTCAGAACCTGCATCTGATTTCCTGGACCGATTTGGTTTCTTCTTGGCCTCACTCTCTGGAGTTTCAGCTTCTCCCTGTACTTTTTCACTCAACCTTGAGGATCTCCTCGGTGTCACCCCTGCGCTCCAATTGAACTCAGAGATGGGAGGACCACCAGGATGTGACTTAAGATAACGGTCCAGCTGTGCCCTTGATTTGATCTCTTCAGGACTCCATTTCATAAAAATGTCTTCCACTGGTTCAGCTTCATCGTCTGCATCTTCAATGCAAATTTCTTCATGGATGGTGCTGCTAAGCACTCTTGGCATGTCACAATGCCCATCATTACTGAATTCAAATGCTTCGTCTTCCATGTAGCTTTCGATAATCTTGTCAAACTCTGCAATAAAATTACAGTCTTCATCGTGCTTGGGCTTTGCTAGCCACTCTTCAATAAATTTCAAATCTTCATCAAAATTTCTTGGTACTTTGACTCCATGCTCCTTTTCTTCAGTTATTGTAGGCTGATTCTTGCTCTCAATACCTGCACACTCACAAACATCTAAACTGTTAGGAAAAATTTCTGCCCTCATGGGCATGCTCTTCATGAGCTCATTTTCTTCTTCACATTCAGCCTCTACTGGCTGTCCTGCAACTGCTTGAGTTGCTAATTCACCATTTTCTGTTGCTGCTATGGAAGCTTCCTCTTCAACATCATCTTTGTTATATCCATCCACCTGTGGCTCTGCACAGTGGGCTTCACTGTTCTCAAACATATCTAGCTCTGCTTGGCTGACAGAGTCCTCAACCATTTCATGTGACCATTCAACTTCTACTTCATATGTGTTTGGGGAAAGTGCTTCTGCTGATATAGCAGGTTCTTCAACTTCATTATCCACAACTGTGTGGGGTTCACCGAATTTCTCAACAGCTTCTATGGCTGGAGTTTCTATTGCTACAATAGCAGTTCCATCTTCATATTCATCCACAAGTGCCTCTACACCGTGGGATTCACTAACATCTTGGTTGTCTTCTGCTTCAACTGCAGGATTCTCAAGTGCTACTTCTTCAACATGCTGTGACATTGTTGGCTGCTTGCACATGTCACTCTCCTTTACTTCAAATTCATGTTTTAAAGTTTCCCAAGCTTCCTTGGCTATTTTAGCTGTTGCTACCTTCAAAAACATATTTTCATCCAAGCCCTGTTGAATGAAATACAAAGCTAATTCATGCTTCTGCAATTTTTGGTCTTCTGTCAGGGCCTCAAAAGCCTCTAGATCTAGGGGATGCACACATTCATTTTGAACTAAACACCACAAATCCTCTGCTCTAAGAAAACTTCTCATCTTAATAGCCCAAAATTCATAATTTTTACCTGAAAAATGTGGGGGAACAAAGAGAACTTTGCTGCTCCAATTATCCTCAACAACGACCTCCTTATCGACACTTTTTCTTGCACGTTCGTCATCCATCTTTTCTTCACAAAGAACCCTCTGTGCTTCTAACCCTGCCTCGGCTTTCACCTCTGCCCTTGTATTTCTTCTTTTAATCTGCTTGAGTCTCCTTTGGTAACCCATTTCTTCTCTTCTTTGTTGCAGGTGTTCTGTGCTGGCACTTGTCTTCTTCTCGCAAGTCTCCTACTTGCTTCTTCTTCCACAGGCGCCTTCTCCTCTAGCAATCAAGAGGTAGGCTTCTTCTGATTAATGCACCTACGGTGTCACGTGCTCTACGCTCCTGGTTCTTCACGACTATGAAAATAGATGAATCGGGCCCTCACTGCTCACAGAGTAGGTCTCTTTGCTGTTCACAATCCCCTTCAGGCGTCGTCGGCTCTCTTCACAATAGTCTCAGCCTTCCACAGATATTCACGGCCTTACCCGTTGAATTCGCCATTTTCCATGATTGCCACATTTTCCTCCAATGCTAGCGATGATGCCACGAAGATGATTCGGTCCCCTCTTAGAGAAATTACCCTACGAATTTGTCATATGCTGTAGCAGGAATTTTGACGGAGTGCCTCCCCTCTGCACAGGTGCTCTCCTCACTCGACCGACATTAGATTTCGACTGGTGGCTGCAACACTCGCGTCGATGGCTCTCTCAAATTAAAATGATGGGTCTCTTCAACCCTACTATCAGAACAATGGCTGAGGTTTCTCTTCCAGCGACTATGGCTGGGGTTTACTGGAGACGGCTGCTCCTACTCCTTCCTCTGCAACAGGTTGGCTTGGCTGACCAACACTGGTTGAAACCTGACAACGTTGGGATCCTTCACATGGATGGTGAAGGAGGATTCGTGACTCTAAGCTCTGATACCATGACAGATTTTATGGAGGCAGAGCAACTAGAAAACATAGTATTTTAAAAAAGGCTGAAAACAAAACAGAGGAGAATTCTCTATGGAGCTCGACGGCTCTTCTACATCATTCCAGAACTAAAAAGAAAACCCAAAAATACATTGAACATGCGATGCCTCTTCACCCGAGGCACATTAACTTCTACACCCTATGTATTAACTCTTTGTACAGCGGTAGGTGAATTCATCAAGTTGGCGAGAGGAATTATCTCCAACAATATTTAACCGAGATTTCATTTTCAATCCGCCCATCAGATTTATATTATGTAGGTTTTTAGTGTGATATTTTCAAGATAATCAGGTTTTAATAGATGTGTGTTTTGTGAGCCCATCAGATTTATTTTTTCTAGGTTTTTAATGTGATATTTTCAAGATAATCAGGTTTTAATAGATGTGTGTTTTGTGAATGATATTGTTCATTTAGATTTCATTCACAATTTCTTTCAATCGGCTGTGAGTTTTAGGATTTTAAACAAAATAAGCCCATCAAATTAAAAATAAGCCTATCAGATTGAGATTTAGGTTTTTATTATGATATTTTCAAGGCACTTAATAGTGGTGTATTTTGTGTGTTTTTTAATGTTATTGAATTTAGATTTCATTGTTAAAATTTCAAATTTTCATTTCATATTTATATTTTGTGGATTTTTAAATATGTATATTATCTTAATGGCCATTAGTTTATTTTTTTAGATTTTATAAGGTTAAAATCTCCTAGCTCTCGGATTTATTGTACTCTTTTTAGGTTTTATGATAAAATCTCCTACTAGGATTTATTTTATTTTTTTAGGTTTTATGATGTTGAAATTCCCTTCTCCAATTTAGTTTACTTTTTTAGGTTTTATGATGTTAAAATCTCCTACTGAGATTTATAGGTTGTGGTTTTCTAATTTTACATATCATTTTATTTGGATTGAGATTTGATTTATAGGTTGTGGTTTTCTAATTCTACATATCATTCTATTTGGATTGAGATTTATAGGTTGTGGTTTTCTAATTTTACATATCATTCTATTTGAATTTAGGTTTTGTGGGTTTTTAAGTAAATTTATTAAGTTATTTTCAAAACAGGTTGGTTTAACTTTCCATAAACTTTTGTGGGTTTCAAGTATATATTAGGTTTCAAGTATATATTATATATATTATTTAATTTTCAAAGGAGCTGGGTTTTTCAAAGTTTTTATCTCATCAGAATGCCACATATTATTTTATTTCATTTTCTAGATTAAGAAAAAATAAATACCGCGAAGAACGAGTTTGAGTACTCTTATATCTATCCAACGCTCAGGGCCTATTCATTCTGTGTTGATTTTTGTTACATTAGGTTTAATTTATTGTTTTATGCTTGTTTCTTTTAATGATTAATTTATTGTTTTATGCATCTTTTAATTGACTACCTCCCTTAGCTCTCTCCCTCCGGCTCATCAGAAGAATCTGAAAATAGCGTTGCGCTCTTTGAAATTGCAATGCACCAGAGCTTTATGACCGTTTCTAAAAGTAGGGTTTTTCATTTATCGACAAGATTAGCTAAAAATAAATAAATTGAGACGTAACTTATTTAATTATGCATGTTTCATTTATCGACATATTTTAGACCATGTTTTGAAGATATATAAATGCATCTCAGTTGTGATGCAATCAACAATTTATACATTATGTTTATTTAATCCGTTTTGATACTGCATTTCCATGTCTTTACTTGATTGAAAGCATGAACAAGCGGGCCGGAAATGGTAGCACTGCCGTGAAAGAATAGATCAAGTTGCCGATACACACTTAATCTGCATGAACAAACTACTCCGCCTCAGGTATTAACATGTATTTTGTGTTTTTATTTGTTTAATGTATTTCAGTGTATTTGTGTTTATATTGGTTCAATTTATTTTACTGTATTTAATATTTATTAACATATATTTTATCTTTTTATTTGTTTAATTTATATCAGTGTATTTGTGTTTATATTTATTTAATTTATTTTAGTATATTTAATATTTATTTGTGTTAAAATGTATTTTGTTTTTCTTTTTTCGCATTTCAGAAGAAGAAAAAAAGTACTCTTGTATTTTATTTTTCTTATTTCTTCAATCTTAATAATATTATTTGTGTTAAAATTTAGGATTTTTATTTATTAAATTTTTTCTTATTACTTAATTAAAAATTTATTTTAATTTTTTAATGATTTTAAAATGTATTTTATGCTTTATTAAATTCTACCATATTAAATTCTACCAAAGATATATTTAAATTATTTATTTATTTTTTAAAATTTATATTTATTTATAGTTTTGTGAAAATGCCAATGGCTTTAATGGATGAGAAAATTTTGAAGGTTGCAAACAATTAATATTTTCTTCTTATTCTCTCCTTTTTGGGTTTTAAATCACTGCGTTATCTCCTTTCATGTCTATACTGCAGGCTATGTCTTTAGATGTTTTACATGTTGCCCGTTAATATTGCCTGTAATGTGTAAATCTTTAAATGGGCGTGGCATATATCCAAGAGGAGGCAGAGGGTCACACTTTCACACTTTTCATCAAGTGGAAATGGTAGAGTTGGACATCCACATCAATCTCCTCCTAAGTATTGAATATCATTCATATTTAGTTTTTTTATGCTCAGGTATCAAGTTTATATTTAATATATATTATTCAGATTTAGAATTTTTAGATTTTTATTATATTATATGTCTGTTTAATGATAACTCCAGGTTTATATTTAATAGATAGAATTCAGATTTAGATTTGGTAAGTTTTTATTATTAAAATAGTTTTTTCAGTTTTAAAATTTTCTTAAAATTTTAACATAATATTTTGTAAAAATGATAAATATTATTTATTTTCAGGATTAAAGTAAAATGTTCAATATTTAATTGTAAAAATATGTTAAAATTATAAATATTTCAAAAATATTCAAAAAAATAAATGTTTAGAATTCTTATCAAGATTTAGAAAAGTCATTTGAATTCTTCCACTTCTTCTATATAAAATGTTTTTAAATTTTATTTTTATTTATTTTGAAACATTCATTTCATCATTCTATCATATTCATATTCGCAAATTTATATTGATCATTCTATCACAATGATCATTGCTACATCTGCAAACTATCCCGCTACAAACAAAATCTGGAAATTGCTACATCTCGAAACTATCCCACTACAAACAAAATCTGGAAAAACAATTGTTTTCAGTTTCCCTACCGATAATAGATGATCTTCTAAACAATCTCGTGGAGCTGGAGCCTCTTTAGTTAAATCACTGTATCGCATATCCTCTACCTATGAGCTAAACACTGCATTGCCTCTCAATGCCTGTAGCATCCTTAGAACCAGTCAGTCAGTGTAACAAAGAAATTTAAACGCATATAGCTTGAGATCATAATTCAGTTAATTATTAAAAAATTAACAAAACAATTTATCAATCTTAAGAAGCAGCATAGCTATATTTCTGCTTCAACAATTTCAGCTCAATTTACAATCTAAAAATATATCATTTTAATCACATAGAAGATCTGGTTTTCATAGAAATTTTCATGGAAAGGATGATGAAAGTACTCTGAAAACCCCTGCCTCCCTCCTCTGTTATGAGCATTTTCCCTTTTGCGAGCCTGTTGTGTTTTAGCATTTCTTTGCCCGTAGACATTTAAAATTTATTTAGAGTTTTAATTTTTTCTTAGGTTTTTATCCAATTATTATTATTTAATAATTAGACATTCATCATTGTTATTTAACAATCTCGACATAATTTTCAATCCTTCTTAAAATTAAATAATATAACATTGTTGACTAATTCGTGATTTTATTTTCTAAAATTTTATTGATTTGCTGAATCTTAATATTATGTCAATTATTCTATAATTAAGATTTTCTCAATTTCTATCCATCATTACTTAGATTACTTGCATCCATCTTAAATTACTTGCATCCAGATCCATCTAGATATCATCCATAAAACCCATAAACCAATGAATATTGTAATTGTAATATTTTATTTTAATTTTGGCTAAAACTATCACCAAGTTCTTGTCACTTATATCATTGAAATTATAAATTTGTGTTATTTTGTAACTGCACCTTTGCCATATAATTTATTTAAAAGCATTGTTTTCTTATAGACCTATGAAATTAAATCATTCAACCTAAACAAGCTAGGTCAATGAAAGGAAGAGGAGGCATGGGAGAAGATAATACTGTAGATGTAGATGGGAAGATTTTGATTGTGTAAGTTTTTATTCAATTCTCTTGTCAAAATTCGCCTATTCTAATTTAGATTTTATAAGTTTTTTAAATATATTTATGATAAAAATGTTTTGATTTTATAAATTTTTTAAATATATTTATGATAAAAATGTTTTAAAAAATATTTTATATTATTTTATTTTAGATTTAAATTATGTAGATTTTTAGATTTATTATTCGATCAAAATGTTTTATACTATTTCATTTTCAAAGCATGAAAATTTTTATTTAATAAATGTATTTATTTATGATAATGAATTGAGATTTCATTTTAGTGTGGGCGTTAAGGATAATTTACAATTTTTTAAGTTTTAATTATATCTTATGATCTAAGTCAGAATGGTGGGTGTGATCAAAATCTGCTCATTCTGATGATTAAGATTTCCATCAATAAGGCAGAGGGAAATAAAGAGGAGGCAGAGGGTCACATTTTAGATGGATTTTGACATCTTCATTAGACTTTTTGATAAAAAAAAGTAAGGTTTAATTTAGTCTATGTATTTATTTATAATAAGTATTTATTTATTTATTTATTTATGATATTTAATTGGAATTTCATTTTTAATCAGGTTATTTATATTTAGATTTTTCATTCAGATTTAGATTTTTAACAAAAATAAGTCTAAATCAAATTTATATTATGTAGTTTTTTTAGTATATTATTTAATCAAAATGTGTTATATATACTATTTTATTTTCAAGGCAGGCAAGTTTATATAATAGATATGTTTTATTTTAATGATATGTAATTAAAATTTCATTTTCAATTAGTCCCTATTTATATGTTTTAATATTTTTACGATGTTAAAATATTTTTTAAGATTTATATTTTGTGGAGTTTTAAGTATATATATTATTTTGTTTGAACTTAAATTTTGTAGTTTTTTCAGATTTATATATACCATGTTTATATTTAATAAATCTTATTTAAATTTAGAATAGTTTTGTTGTAAAATTTTAATATAATATCTCATAAACAAAAGATGTTAAATATTATTCCAGGATGAAAGAACATATGACAAGGCATCATGGGCACTTTTATCTATCCTGTATGTTTTTTTTGTTTTTTAATTATTTTAAAAAGGCTTCCAATTAGATTTTTTTTTGTTTACACACAGAACACAAGCAAGTTGGTTTATTACCATGAATTTCTGTATACAAATACAACCAAGGATGAGCCTAAGATCGCTATCATAGCGGACTACTAGGATGTGACGAATTCTATGAGAGACAGAGTATTAAAAACAGAGTATTACACAAAAAAAACAGAGTATCAGACACACAAGCTCACACGAAAACAGGGGAAGACATTTTCCACGGAGCTCTGCGGCTCTTCTACCATATTCTAGAACCCAAAAAGAACATACAAAAAATACATGGAGCAGATCGATGCCTCTTCACCCGAGGCTCATTTAATTCTTCAGCTAATTCTATTAATCTTCTTGTACGGTGGTAGGTGGATACAAACACCTGGCGAGAGGAATTATCTCCAACACTCCCCCTTAATTCCGACTGTACCTAATTACATTTATGAGGACTGACTATACCTAGAAGCTGTCTCTGAAACTCAAAATTATCTCGACTCAAAGGTTTAGTGAAAATATCAGCAAGCTGATCTCTTGAACCACAGAAATGAAGATTGATTTCTTCGTTATTGACCAGCTCTCTGATGAAATGAAAGCGAGTGTCAATGTGCTTGCTTTTTCGATGGAATACATGATTTTTAGATAAAGCAATGGCTGAACTGTTATCACAGAAAATAACAGTTGGTTTCAACTGAGGATGTTCAAGATCATTAACCAATCGACGTAGCCAAACTGCTTGACAAGCTGCTGAAGTCGCTGCAACGTACTCTGCTTCGGCTGAAGATAATGTGACTATGGGCTGCTTCTTTGATGCCCAAGAGATAGCACCTGTTCCAAGATGAAAGACATAGCCGGAGGTACTTTTTCTGTCATCTAAACTGCCAGCAAAGTCACTGTCTGTATATCCAACTAGCTGATCTGCTTCAGATATTCCATAAAGAATTCCATACTCTGTTGTTCCTGCAACATACCTTAAGATCCTTTTTCCCGCTTTCCAATGTGATTCCTTTGGATTCTCCATGAATCTGGAAATGAGACTAACTGCATACATGATTTCAAGCCTAGTTGCTGTTAGATACATTAAGCTACCAACAAGTTGTTTGTATAGCGTGGAATTCACTACTGAGCTGTTATCATCCTTGCTCAATTTCGTTCCTGTAGCAATTGGTGTACTCACTGTTTTACAATTTGTCATTCTGAATCTTGCTAGAACATCCTTAATATATTTCTTTTGACATATGAAGATCCCTGTTTCTGTTTGCTGAATTTCAATGCCCAAAAAATACTTCATTTGGCCAAGATCAGTCATTTCGAATTCTTGCATCATGG
The DNA here is from genome assembly GCA_027924585.1 of Larix kaempferi. NCBI lineage: Eukaryota > Viridiplantae > Streptophyta > Pinopsida > Pinales > Pinaceae > Larix > Larix kaempferi. Next base: position 26,729,365 of record BSBM01000502.1, on the reverse strand, counting down.
CTGTTTTAAAATCTGAAGGCTGCAAATTTCCAGTGTAAATAATATCATCCACATAAAGACATATAATTAACAATTTACCTTGCTGATCAGATTTTATATACAAAGTGGGTTCATGGTTACTTCTTCTGTATCCATGATTGAGCATGTAAGTATCAATTCGGCTGTACCAGGCTCGTGGTGCTTGCTTCAGGCCATATAAAGCCTTCTTCAACTTATAGACTTTATGTTCTTCTCCTTTTACTTCGAATCCCGGAGGCTGATCAACATAAACTTCTTCTTTGAGAATGCCATTTAGAAAGGCTGATTTCACATCTAACTGATAAACTGGCCATTTGTGTTGAGCTGCAATAGCTAAGACTGTTATGACTGTGTCTAGTCTAGCTACGGGGGCAAACGTTTCTCCATAGTCTATACCAGGATGTTGTGCAAATCCTTTTGCAACTAGCCTTGCTTTATGTTTTGCAACTTGACCTTGCTCATTATATTTAGTTTTATATACCCATTTCACTCCAATACTTTTCTTCTCTGCTGGAAACTGTACAAGATCCCAGGTGTCATTCTTTTCAATGGTTTCAATTTCCTCATTCATGGCATCAACCCATACTTTTTCCTTAACTGCTTCTTCAAAGTAAGTTGGCTGAAAAGATAAGAAGGAAAAGTGTGCTTGCTCATCGAAGGTCTCAAACTGATCATAGATATCACTTAGTCTTTTCGACTTCTGTTTTCTAAGTGAAGCAATGGTTGGATCTGATTCACTACCAGAAGATGGACTATGAGCTTGTCCTTCTTGTCTTGGTGATGTTTGTGGAGTCTGCATATGAGGAATTCTTTGTTCATTTGCATGCTGTTTCAGACTTTCATCAAATTCAGTTACATGTGGAGAAAGCTGAGAGCTAGTCTTTTCTCCAACATTGTCATTCCAGGCTTGATCTTCAAGAAACTTGACATCTCTAGTCACTATTGTCTTTTTAGTGACAGGATTGTACAGCTTATAAGCCTTGGAATGATCACTGTATCCCACAAAGATGCACCGTTCACTTCTGTCATCCAATTTCTTCCTTATATCTTCTGGTATGTGGGAATAAGCAATGCAACCGAAGACCCTTAAATGAGATACATCTACCTTCTGTCCAGTCCATGCTTCAAATGGAACCTTGTCTTTCACACTTCTGGTTGGAGATCTGTTCATCACATAAACGGAACATGAAACAGCTTGTGCCCAGTATTCATTTGGCAGATTTTTGTCTTTCAACATACTCCTGGCCATGTTCATAATGGTCTGATTTCTTCTTTCTGCTACTCCATTCTGTTGTGGAGTGTACCTTGTTGTAAACTGTCTGTGAATGCCATGTTCTTTACAGTATGCAGCAAACGGTTTAGAATCATATTCTCCGCCTCCATCTGACCTCAATACTTTAATAAATCTGCCACTCTGTTTTTCTGTGGCAGCCTTAAATTCTCTGAACTTTGCAAAAGTTTCAGATTTGTTTCTTAAAAAGTATATCCAGGTCATCCTACTATAATCATCGATGAAGGTTAAAAAATATAAGCTTCCACCTATGGACTCAGTTTGCATTGGACCACACAGGTCGGTATGGACTAACTCAAGTGGGGCTTTGGCTCGGTATGTGGCAGCAGTAGGAAATTTATTTCTTTTATGTCTTGACAGGATACAACTCTCACAAGGATTATGATGTACATCTATGACAGGAAGACCTTTAACCATGGAATTTCTTTGTAACTCATTCAGACCTTTGAATGACAAGTGGCCATATCTACAATGCCACAACCAAGTGTTATCTGAACTAATAACCGTTTGAGCATAAGACTGAGACAGACTTGCATTTTTCATGACTAATGGATACATTCTGTTTTTGGTCATTTCAACTTTGGCTATGACTCTTTGACTGGGAGGTTTATCTAAAATTGTACACAATGACCCTTCAAAAATTACTCTATAACCTTTTTGACTCAACTGACCAACACTTAACAGATTATGTTTCAAATCTTGAACGAAATAAACATTTGAAATATCTTTCTTTTCATTCTGCTTGGTCAAGACAGAGATGGTACCTTTTCCTGAAGCGTTCACTTTGAAGTCATCTCCAAGTTTGATTTCAGATTGAATAGAATCGTCCAGGCTGGAAAACAGGGCGTGATTTCCAGTCATATGATTGCTGCAGCCACTGTCCAGCAACCAGACATCTTTGCTATTATATTCTTCGCCGACATAACACGAAATGAACATGGATTGGGATGTTCCTTCATCAACATTTGTAACATTTGCTCTGTTCTTATGCAGATCTGACTGTTTCTTTTGACATTCACTCTCAAAATGCCCAAATTTCTTACAGTAAAAACACTGTTTGTTTGACTTATCAGTCCAGCGTGGCTGATTTTGGTATCTACCTCTTCCTCTGAAGTTCTGAAAACGGTTCTGTCCATGCTCTGTCTGTTCAGAATGTGTTTGAGTATTACCAGATTGGAAATGTCCAGATTGAAAGCATCCCCTGCCTCTTCTTCCTCTGCCTTGATGTCCACTGCTTCCATATCCACGTCCTCTTCCTCTGTTGTAAGAAGTCTGTGATTGAAAGGCATTTTCAGTTGATTCTGAATTTCTATTAATTCTGGACTCATGAGTTACTAATGAACCAGTAAGCTCTTCAACAGAAAGCTGTGACAGGTCTTTATACTCCTCAATGGCTGTAACTACCATGTCAAATTTCGCTGGCAGACTTCTGAGCACCTTCTCAACTATTTTCTGGGCTGATATATCTTCACCACGTGCTCTCAGTTGATTGGTAACATCCATAGTTCGAGTCATGAAGCTGTCCACAGTTTCTGTATCCTTCATTTGCAAGGTTTCAAAATTTCGTCTGAGATTCTGCAATTTGACATTTCTAACTTTAGCAGTGCCTTGATAGGCATTCTCTAGTATTTCCCAGGCCTGTTTTGCATTCTCAGCCGTGGCAATTTTAGGCAGAATTGAATCTTCTACACCATTGTGTAAAAACCATAAAGCTCTTGCATCCTTCTTCCTGCTATCTATCACTGCATTCTTCTGATTATTGGACATTGCTTGGTAATCTGCGGGGTCAGGTTCTTCAAATGCGTGTAAAACAAATTCCCAGCATTCTTGTGCTTTCAAAAAACTACGCATATTGAAAGCCCACATTTCATAGTTTGAGTCTGACAGAACTGGGCCCTGAGACAGGTTCATATTGCTGCTGAATGCCATTGTTGTTGCTATGTAAGAAGCTCCCCCTTTCTTTTCTAAAACGTAGCAAACTGTTCCCCCTTTTTGCTTCTATTGACAATTGACAAAGATTTACTGTCTAGCTGCTGAGAAATGGCCCTAAGGAAGCTCGGTCTGCTAGGGCAGATCTCAAACTGTTCTCGGCCTGCTGAAACGGTCGCTTTCCTGATTTCGGCTGAATGGGGACGCACTAGAAAGGAGATTCGTACTACTAGGGAAGCCTTCTTCAGTGATGGCGTCTCTCCTCTCGGCGTACAGCCCACAGCTCCAGGCTTTCAACAATGGTTGCACTTTGCCTCACACCTCCTCTGCGCATGCTCCTTCACGCGGGCTCCTACATTACATATCAAGGCGCTGGGAAAGAATTCACAGTGATTGAATGGCACAATAGAGCAAGTGACCTCGACCCAACGGGGCAGCAGCTGCGTACATACCACAGTGCTGGTAGAACCAGAAATATCAGCTTTAAGAACACGGATGGAAGGATGGCGATTGCCAATACTGCGATGTCTATTGGTTGTGAGGAGTACTCCGTGAGCCAGGCTTGTCTCTCTGAACACGCAGAGATGGATGCAAGATCTGAACAGGATAACGTCAGTGGCCCGGGATCTGAAGTCCAAGTTCAACCTGGTAAGCTCTTTGGGTTAGCAATGGAGGATCACGATGTCCGAACAGAAAAGCTCTGATACCATGACGAATTCTTTGAGAGACAGAGTATTAAAAACAGAGTATTACACAAAAAAAACAGAGTATCAGACACACAAGCTCACACGAAAACAGGGGAAGACATTTTCCACGGAGCTCTGCGGCTCTTCTACCATATTCTAGAACCCAAAAAGAACATACAAAAAATACATGGAGCAGATCGATGCCTCTTCACCCGAGGCTCATTTAATTCTTCAGCTAATTCTATTAATCTTCTTGTACGATGGTAGGTGGATACAAACACCTGGCGGGAGGAATTATCTCCAACAGGATGACCACAGTGTCAGGTAGATTGTAGCTCTGCTCCAGTAATATGCCGACCTATTTCCATGTAGCTTCGTGGAGATGAAAGGCATGGTGGGAGAGCGGGGAAGTTAAGATAGAATTGAAACATACAGGATATAGTAGCTACAGGCTATATAACCTCTAACTACAGACAGGATATATAACATTGCTACTCAGCCTAACAAAGCTCATACTAAACCCTACACTAGACCGTAAAAAACGTCATACTCCATCATTATATCTTTGCCCTTCTCTCTGTATCTACTGCCCTTTATATACTTTCTAGGCTAGTAATCAGATTCAGAATATCTCTTTGTCTTTAGGAATCAGATTAAGATCTTCTATTTGCATATTGAATACTATTTGTACTCAGAATTCCGAAATATTTTTTATCTTCTATTTTTGTTTTATTGATTTGGTTTTAATTTGTATTTGGAAAAGAAAGAGAAAACTGCATTTGCAAGGTAGTTCCATCTCCATATCCACTTTAGCTGAAAAAGATTGGTTATTCCATTTTCTGTTTATTTCAAGTTTGCTTAACTAAGAAAATATTGGACAACCATGTAGGTTCATGTCATGTATAGGTCTCAATAAAGGAAATTAATACAATTAACTTGTCTATATTTCTTCATCCATTAAATTTTATGTATATTTTAAAACTTATAACTAGATAACTTTACTCATTTTATGTGTTTTTTAAAGTATGAATTTAAATTATCTATATTTCTTGATTTTGTTTTTTAAATTTATGATTTACCTAATTTTGTTCATGAAATTTGATAACTATTTATTACTAATTTTCATAATTTTTTTCTATTAATTATAAAATTTTCATAATTTTTGATTATATCTACTTTTCTTGATCCAATAAATTTTGTCGTATTTTAAACTTATTATTTATGTAAATTTTCCCATCTTTCATCCATCATTGTGAAATTTTCATATTTTTTTACTACTCTTAGTTGTAGAATTAAATTTTCTCCTAATTAATTAATATTCTCATTAGATTTTTGCTAGATGTAAATTTTCTCTTAATCTCTATTACATTCGTATTGACATTTTGTATCTTTACCAATCTATCTAAAGATACTTATCTTTTCTTAATTTTAGAAATAGCATAACCAATTCTTGATAAGTTACTAATTTGGTTTGTGATATGTTAACAAATTTATTTAAAATTGTTGTTAATAATTGATTTTGTTATATAATAGTAATTGAGTTTGATTGGAATTGTTTTTTTTACATATTTTATGATATGATAGTGTGCTAAATTTTTTCATTGAATTTGCTAAATATCAGTAATTAAGTTTCATTGGAATTGGTTATATATATATATTTTATGATATGATAGTATATTGATTATTTTGTTGTAGGTGTTGAAATAGTTTAGAGTTTGTTAGATTATAATTGTTATCTTGTTTACTTTAATAATAGTAAAAAAAATTATCCTTTTTTAATAGCTAATGATGTCTTTCTTTTATATGCTAAAATATAATTAGAATATTTAAATGAGAATATTTTTATTATAGTGTTTGCATTAGTATGATGACCATAGGATTTCTATTAAAGTCTTGTGTAGAGTGTTTTCAAAGGACCATTTTGGGAAATTTCCTGGAAACAATTTCCTAACTTGGTATCTTGACACATGTGCCTTTTGTTGTAGCTGGGAACTGGGACACCGTTGCGCTAGTAATAGGTGGAGGGAGGTAACTCCCAGAGAAGCCCTCCCAGTACGCCCCAAGTTGGATGGTTGACCATGTATGCACAAGGTTTTTAAAGTGGTCTAACGAGGGACCCCCCTTTGTTGACACTCTATTCATGCAACCTGGGAGTTAGGATCACTTTCCTCAGTAATTATAACATATATGTATGCCTTATTATAACACCTACCCCCCCCTCTCTCTCTATCTATCTATTGTTGAATCTCCTAACACCCCCTCCTCTCTCTCTCTCTCTCTCTCTCTCTCTCTCTCTCTCTCTCTGTATATATATATATTGTCGAATCCCCTAACACCCACTCCTCTCTCTCTCTCTCTACACCTAACCTCAAATTTCTCTCCCTAACCCCACTCATACTCTCCCTAATCACTCCCCTCTCTCTATCTTTCTCTCCCCCAAATCCCTTCCTCCCCATATCTTTCTCTCCCCCAAATCCCTTCCTCCCCATACCCTTAATAAACCACACCTCTGCCCTCACCCCTTCTCTCTCTCTCTCTCTCTCTCTCTCTCTCTCTCTCTCTCTCTTCACCCTAACCCTTACTAACCTCCTTTATAAATCCTTCTCTACCCTACTCCTCCACCTATACCTAACCCCCAATCGTCTCTCTCTAATCTAAACCCCTACCACTCACCCCTCTCTCTCCCCTGCAACCCCCTAACACCCTTGATTCTCTCTCTCTCTCTCTCATAAACACACACACACACACACAGCCTACTCCTCCCCTTGCCACTAACCCTCCTCCTCTCTTTGTCTCTCTATAACACATATTAATTCCCTCTCTCACTCTCACCACCGTACTCACCTTACCTTCAACCCCACTCCTCTCGGAATCACTCTCTCACCTGTTCCCCCTTACCCTTACTAACCCCTTATCTCACTCTATCTCTCCCCTATTCTATGAGCTACACCTAAACCCAACCCCTCTCTCTCTACTCTAACCCACTAACACACCCTCTATCTCGCACACTCTCACAATATATAACCCCCCCACTCTCTCCCTAGCGAAACAAACCCCTCCTCTCTCTCTCTCTCCCTCCTAATCCTACTACCCCTAACCCCCCCTCTCTCTCACTCCCCCCTATAACTTACCCCCAATCTCTCTCTCTCTCTACCCCCATGCGATACCACCCTTTCCCTCTAATTACCCTAAGCTTCCTTATTCCCCTTCCCCTACTTTCCCCTACTATGATCATTATTTCTTTCTCTCCACCAACTCACCTCCTCTACCCTAACCCTAATCACACACACCCTACCCCTAATCTCTCTCTCTCTCTCTCTCTCTCTACCCCAACCCCCTAAAACCATCCCCTCTTTGACATAATGTCACTATCCCTAAGGCCCAATATCTCTCCCTAACCCCAATCATACTCTCCTAAATCCCCTCTCTCTCACTCTACCTCAACCCTATAATCCCCTTCTCTCTAAACCTATCCCCTCCCCCCACCCTAACATCTATATCTTTCTCTCCCCCAAATCCCTTCCTCCCCATACCCCTAATCAACCACACCCTCCTCCCTCACCCCTTCTCTCTCTCTCTCTCTCTCTCTCTCTCTCTCTCTCTCTCTCTCTCTCTCTTTTGTAACCCTTACTAAGCAATCTCTCACTCGCTCTACCCCTACCTCTCCCAATACCTATAGTCCCCCCTCCTCCTCTCTCTATCTCTCTATGTCTGTATTGTCCCTTGTTAGGAATTTTATTAAAATTGCAATTTTCCACTTTTTTCCTTGGTTCGACCTTTGACTAGTTTCGATCTCTAGGTCCCAAATTTGCCCCAAATGATCCCAAATCTTCTTAGAAGGTATATGAATGATATTAGAACATAAATATGTGTTTTAGGGATGCCTTTGGACCTTTGAAATACTTCTGCAAATCCTCTTTCAATTCTGATCCATGTAGGTAACTTTACTAGTGATTTCCCTTTGACTAGTATTGGTCTCTAGGTCTCAAATTGACTCCAAATTCCTTCAAATCTTCAAGGAAGGTGTATGAATGATATTAGAACTTGAATATGATATTTATGGATGAAATATGGCCACAAAAAGACCTCTGCAAACTCTCTTAAGATTCTGGACCAATTATGCAATTTTACTAGTAATTTGGGGTTCAAATCCCCCTGGGGTAAGTACTGAAAATGGCTTCCCAAATGCCTCCAAACCCACTCAAATTTATGAACAGAGGTATGTAATGTGTTAAGTATGTTATTAAAGTCTCATATGCACCATTAATGTATTATTACAACTGTTCTCACCCTCTCCCATTCAACTGCAAAAATCCCCAATTCGACCCTTGGGGAAATGGCACTATTTCACCTCCCAATATAACTAAACTGAGTAAAATTGCTTCAAATGCTCAAGTACAGTACATGAAACTTGTAGAATACATCCATGGCAGTATATTGATCACAAATATATCAGATAATCATCCATTCATTCGAAATCATCATCAATACATTGGTTCACAACAAGGTAGTGGGGAAATGGCATTGTTCTTCCATTAAAAATGAGATTTATACATTTCTACTTGGAATTTCGACCTGAAACTTTTTGGAGATGAAGAACAGAGTATTTACTTCATATTAAAAAATAAATGGGGCATTAAAATCTTCCCCAAAGAGTACAATATCTCACCAAAAATGCCCTCCCTCAAGGATCAAGAATATGCCATCAAAACCGGAAATGGTTGAAGGAGTGAGCTGCAATAGAAGAAACCATGAGATACCCTGTAGCTTACACCTGCAAATAAAGACTCCATTAAAGCTCCAATGAAAGGTATGAATGGCCTTTCCAATTACCAACTTGGATGGGAATCTTTCACCCTCGAAATTGGCTAAGGCAAGAAACTAGTCATCCACTAGCTCTCCCTCTTCACAAATGCAATTGCAAATTCTACAAATGATCAAAAGCTGGTTTCATTATTTGTTATTGACATTTATAAACTTCTAATGTCCTCCATGGGTCGAATTCATTCCAAGAGACTCATGCCAACTCATGTTGGGAAGAGATTCCAAAGAACGCCACTTGTACAACAATTCCTAGTCTCTCACTTCCACCAAATCACATGTGGAAGCATCTTAGCTGCCCTAACACCCTTGAGCGCCCTCTTGGAGTCTATTTTTAGCCCTGACATGTCATATATGTCATATGTCAGCCTTCAGGTCTGATTTGTGTCATAGGTGTCATAGCATCTTCATCATTGTTGTCATAGAGCTAGGGAATCTAGCCCAAGTGTCTCACTAGCTCCAAATTGCCTCTTCCTCTTCCATGGGAGTTACTCTTCCTCTATATTTCGACCTTGGATGAGTCATGCAATGAATAATACCTTTTGGACTCCCCCAAGTATGTTACCATTCACCTTGAATTCGAATTGGTGAGAGAATGATGCCAAGTGTAGTGGGGAAATCTAGCCATATGTGGGTCCCACTTCCTCCATGTGTCTTCATGATGAAATGCCACTTTGATTTTCACTTGTATATATTTATTTAGCTACTTTATTAAATATTTATGCCATTCTAATGTTCAAACATCATTTATTATCCCCATTATTCCAAATCCCAAAGCTTCCACCCCAAACCTAGGAAACTAGTAATTTTCCTCCTTGGCAATTATTTGACCTTTAGCATCAATTTGACAAACTCTAATGAATAGGGCCAATGTGATTAGGCCATTGTGACCCAATACCAAATTTGGGACATGACAAATCCTCCCTTCCCAATATTGCTTGTCCTCAAGCAATTTTAAACATGGGTGTTGAAGAACCTGCTTTCTGTATAATTCTTTGAAGTTGCCATTGAATTGCCCAACCTTGAGTCTTTGAGTTTCCATGAAGATTTTAGAGAGGAACCACCATGCTTGCTGCTGCACTACTCTGATAAAAATCACTTTATTAAGTGGGGAAATCCATATCCCATACTGCTTGTTTCCCCAAAAAATTTGAAACCAATGAGATAAAAATTATTCCAGGGTCCCATTGCTTGTATTGCACCCCAATAATTAAGAGTGCTCTCCAACCCACACCATTAGTTAAGAGGATTCCTGGATCCCATTTTCTTGTATGCATCCTTCCAAACATCATGAGTACCAAATATATATCATCAAAGTACATAACAACATAATGAAAATGTACATCAAAGATATGCTTAATCAAAGAGTCATGAAGGTGCTTATACCTCCAAGCAAGTAGACCACCATTTTCCAAGTGCATACAAGCTTCAAGTGACCAATCAAATCTGCTCCAATGACATAGGTGAGGATCCCATGTCCTATAATGCTGCTCCAAAAGGATGTGATATGCATCAAAATATTCAACCATGTATTCTTTCATCCAAGAAGTGAATGAAGAATCTCCACTAAAATCTGAACCAAATAATGAGCAGAAAAAACAAGGAGACTTCAAATGACTCAAAGAAGTCTCACCCATACATCCATGAATGTGAGAATCATAAAGATGTAACAAAGTATGTGGCTGCCAACAAAAATGTTCTCCCATCATAAATCTATTCACCCAAGTGTTGGATGAAGTTCCTCTAACATAAAATGAACCCAGTGTTGAGCAAGAAAAACCATGAGTCTTCAAGTGACTCAAATCCATATCATAGGTACATCCATGTAGATGTGAATCATCATAAAGTGACAAATGATGCTGCTGCAAATGTGAATAAGAATGTGCTCCAACCATGTCATCATAAAAGTTAAATCTAGGAGTTCCATGCTCCTCATGTGGCACCATAAAAAAGAACCCTTTCACCCATACTTCATTGAGACTAATGTTGCAAAACATGGAATTGTAGGAAGTAGGAGAATGAACTAACTCACCCAAATGATCAAAAAGTGTAGAAGTTTCATCATGGGAAGGATCCATATGGGTAGTATCATGCAGCTCCTTCAAAAGTGTGAACTCTTTGTCATAGTTTGGTTCCAATGTAGAGGAATCATGCTCTTCTTTAAAAATTGCATAACCTTCATCAAGAGGCAATTCAAATTCCTCTTCCACCACATCAAGTGTTTGGATCTCTTCAAGTTCATCTTCAAACACATCAAGAACATTCAAATTTTCACATTTCTCATGATCCACCATGTCATGAGAATCCTCCAAACAATCTACCATTTGACAATCTGAAACATAGGAGGAAAAACAAGTATCTTGCAACTTTTCAAGAAGTTGCTCATTTTGAATTGTGAGCTTATGAATATCCTCATTATTCTTCAAGTATGCATCATGTAACAATTCATTAAGCTCAAACAAATGGTTTCTATCAAAAAGCAAAGACATGAAATTACCTTTGATGTGGCACATTGCTCTTTGAATCTTCTCCATGTCTTCAAGGAAGGATGTTTCCTCCAATGAAGTAGCTCTCCAACAAGAATTTGACACCAATGCTTGAGTGTCATGGAGAATGCTGAGGGACTCTTGGATCTTCTTTTCATTCATCTTTAAGGACCCTTCAAGAAAATGAGGCTCTTGCAAATGAACCTCCTCATCTTCTTCATTTTTTCTTGGACCAACTTCATGAAGCTCAAGTGGTGATGGGGAAGTTGATCTTGGTTCTTCTTCAACTGCTGCAGGGTCTTCATTATCATGCTTAATGGAACTTGGGCTTGCAGCAACACTTTCAAAAGTGATCTCTATGTCACCAACATAGAGGTGTGAGCACCCATCAATAGGTACTCCTTCATAGTTTAAGCATCCATCAGTAGATGCTCTTTGGTTCATGTCTAAGCTAGAAGGTGTCTCGAAATGATCTTCCATATTTTCAATAGAATATTCTTCACTATCTTGTGATGTCTCTTCCTTTTGCTCCTTCAAGCAAGCTGTTGCATTTTGCCCCTTGGTTTCCTTAAAATCAATAATTTTTTCCACAAGTTCGATAGAAAACAATTCGAATCCTTCCTTAATTTTCTTGGTCATATCTTCAAATATTGTTTTCATAATTTTTATATGCTCCTCACCATCATATGAGGCTCCCTTTTCATCCCTAGTCATAGTTCCCTCAAAAAATTTGCCCTTCTTCTCCTACTTTTTTTTTTTCCTCTTCAACAAAAGCACTTTTGGTTTCAATATATAATGGTGGTACCTAAATTCTTTTCCTCATAGATATTATACCACATCAGGTGCCAAGATCATGCTCTGATACCACTGTAATGTCCCTTGTTAGGAATTTTATTAAAATTGCAATTTTCCACTTTTTTCCTTGGTTCGACCTTTGACTAGTTTCGATCTCTAGGTCCCAAATTTGCCCCAAATGATCCCAAATCTTCTTAGAAGGTATATGAATGATATTAGAACATAAATATGTGTTTTAGGGATGCCTTTGGACCTTTGAAATACTTCTGCAAATCCTCTTTCAATTCTGATCCATGTAGGTAACTTTACTAGTGATTTCCCTTTGACTAGTATTGGTCTCTAGGTCTCAAATTGACTCCAAATTCCTTCAAATCTTCAAGGAAGGTGTATGAATGATATTAGAACTTTAATATGATATTTATGGATGAAATATGGCCACAAAAAGACCTCTGCAAACTCTCTTAAGATTCTGGACCAATTATGCAATTTTACTAGTAATTTGGGGTTCAAATCCCCCTGGGGTAAGTACTGAAAATGGCTTCCCAAATGCCTCCAAACCCACTCAAATTTATGAACAGAGGTATGTAATGTGTTAAGTATGTTATTAAAGTCTCATATGCACCATTAATGTATTATTACAACTGTTCTCACCCTCTCCCATTCAACTGCAAAAATCCCCAATTCGACCCTTGGGGAAATGGCACTATTTCACCTCCCAATATAACTAAACTGAGTAAAATTGCTTCAAATGCTCAAGTACAGTACATGAAACTTGTAGAATACATCCATGGCAGTATATTGATCACAAATATATCAGATAATCATCCATTCATTCGAAATCATCATCAATACATTGGTTCACAACAAGGTAGTGGGGAAATGGCATTGTTCTTCCATTAAAAATGAGATTTATACATTTCTACTTGGAATTTCGACCTGAAACTTTTTGGAGATGAAGAACAGAGTATTTAATTCATATTAAAAAATAAATGGGGCATTAAAATCTTCCCCAAAGAGTACAATATCTCACCAAAAACGCCCTCCCTCAAGGATCAAGAATATGCCATCAAAACCGGAAATGGTTGAAGGAGTGAGCTGCAATAGAAGAAACCATGAGATACCCTGTAGCTTACACCTGCAAATAAAGACTCCATTAAAGCTCCAATGAAAGGTATGAATGGCCTTTCCAATTACCAACTTGGATGGGAATCTTTCACCCTCAAAATTGGCTAAGGCAAGAAACTAGTCATCCACTAGCTCTCCCTCTTCACAAATGCAATTGCAAATTCTACAAATGATCAAAAGCTGGTTTCATTATTTGTTATTGACATTTATAAACTTCTAATGTCCTCCATGGGTCGAATTCATTCCAAGAGACTCATGCCAACTCATGTTGGGAAGAGATTCCAAAGAACGCCACTTGTACAACAATTCCTAGTCTCTCACTTCCACCAAATCACATGTGGAAGCATCTTAGCTGCCCTAACACCCTTGAGCGCCCTCTTGGAGTCTATTTTTAGCCCTGACATGTCATATATGTCATATGTCAGCCTTCAGGTCTGATTTGTGTCATAGGTGTCATAGCATCTTCATCATTGTTGTCATAGAGCTAGGGAATCTAGCCCAAGTGTCTCACTAGCTCCAAATTGCCTCTTCCTCTTCCATGGGAGTTACTCTTCCTCTATATTTCGACCTTGGATGAGTCATGCAATGAATAATACCTTTTGGACTCCCCCAAGTATGTTACCATTCACCTTGAATTCGAATTGGTGAGAGAATGATGCCAAGTGTAGTGGGGAAATCTAGCCATATGTGGGTCCCACTTCCTCCATGTGTCTTCATGATGAAATGCCACTTTGATTTTCACTTGTATATATTTATTTAGCTACTTTATTAAATATTTATGCCATTCTAATGTTCAAACATCATTTATTATCCCCATTATTCCAAATCCCAAAGCTTCCACCCCAAACCTAGGAAACTAGTAATTTTCCTCCTTGGCAATTATTTGACCTTTAGCATCAATTTGACAAACTCTAATGAATAGGGCCAATGTGATTAGGCCATTGTGACCCAATACCAAATTTGGGACATGACAATGTCCTCTTCCCCCTAACACTTACTAACCCCCTCTCTCTCTATCACACACTCTCTACCCCTAAACCCTCCATCTATGACCCTAAAAACCCTTCGAATCTCCCTACACATAACCACCTCATACACCTCTCAATATCTCTCTCATACTCCCCCTACCCCTAAACCCCTCTATATTTTTATCTCCTACTCCCCATCCCCATAAAACATACAACCCCCTCTATCTCTCTCTCTAACCCCAACCTATAACCCCCTTCTATATATCTACTCTAATCATTTGTAAACCCATACACATCCCCCCAACCTAATCTCTATCTCTTTCCCTATTCCAAGTTCCCTCATCCCCCTACCTCTTCCCCTGACCGCCCTCCACCCACCCCCATCTCTATCTATTTCTCTCCCTTGAACCCCCTCCCAACCCACACTAGTAATACCTCACACCCTCCCCCCTCACCCCCCAAAACTCTCTCTCTCTCCCCTCCACTCCTTGACCCTTACTAACCCCATATCTCGCTCTCTCATCCCCTACTTCTAAAACATCCTAGACCTCTCACTTTATCTCTCACCTCTTCCCAAAAAACCTTATTAACCCCCCTCACTCTCTCTCCACCCTACTCCTTCACCTACACCTAAACCTGTCGCATTGTCTATCCAATCCCCATAACACCCCCTAATCTCCTTCCCCCTACCATGTATAATCACCCATCTCTCTCTACCCCCCTTCTCTCTAACTTCCCTAATATTCCCTAAACCCATACCCCCCTCCCCTGATTGTGATCTCTATCTATTTCTCTCCCACAACCCCCCTCCTACTTATACCCTTAATCACCCACACTCCCCCCATCCTCGAGTCTCTCTCTCTCTCTCTCTCTCTAACACAACCCATCCCCCCATTTACACACAACACACAAATAATCCTCCATTGAAAAATAGCCACCCTCCTCCTCCTCTCTCTCTCCCCCCTCCTCTCCCTAAGCATTACTAACCCCCTCCCTCACTCACTCACCACCCTACTTCTCCCCCTAACTATAACCTCCTTCCCTCGCTGTCTCTCTCACTCTCTCACCTATTCGCCCCAACCTTTACTAACCCCCTCTCTCACTCTTTCTCTCCCCTATTCATCCAACTTCACTGAACCCATTCCCCCACCTCCACCCATTATGATATCTATTTATTTCTCTCCACCACCTCCACCACCTCCCCCACCTCCCCCACTATGATCTCTCTCTCTCTCTCTCTCTCTCTCTCTCTCTTCCCCCAACCCCCTAACACCCTCCCCTCTCTAACATAGTGTCACTACCAATAATCCAACATCTCTCTCCCTAACCCAACTCATACTCTCCCAAATCTCCTCTCTCTCGCTCTACCTTGACCCTATATTTCCCTTCTCTCTAACCTCCCTAAACACCTATAACCTCCCCCCAACTAGAACTCTATATCTTTCTCTCCCTCTGTAACATCCCCAATTTTCACAAAAATTTTAAAAAAAATCTTATTAGTATATATGTCATTTATTTGTTGTGCGGAAGATATTCTTATTGACAGCTATCTCAGAAAGGACTATTCTATCCTAATTATGATGTTGTACTTGTATTTATTAATGCATCATCTCGATTCATTTGAAACTATAGTAGTGTTATAAATGTTTATGAAGTTACTATCGGACAATAAATGTTAAGACTCGGCAGATTTTATCTCATAAATGAATGTCGCTTCTTTTTGTCTCCAAAGTTTACAGCATTAATGTGTCGACTTTATTTTTGGATCAGCATTTAATCCAACGATATTAATGTAACGAAATATAATTTTTATGCTACTAACCTTTTTATTTTTCTTCGATGAAGGGGTCCTATGGAATCCCTGAAGTTTACTTAGCTATTTACATAGCTAATGCTCTTACTCCTATTTGTACAAATATCGCAAGTGAGGTTAGTATTATCAGTTGAGTATCCATTTACTGTACATTGAACATAGTTGTTGTAACTACTCTATACTTGGCATTAACAACATATAAGGGTAAAACCCTAATATGACCTAGGGTAATACCTACCCTAGCTTATCATGCTATTTCATTTAAAAGACTTGCATCTACATTTTTAAGCATATAAATATTTAACTATCTTTTAGCATCAAACTTTATTATAAAGTTGTCCATATGTAATTTGATGTTGGATAATTCATATGGGCTTCACGATGGCTTAACATCTCGTTCACCCTTTGTTAATATTATTGTGTTCATGATTATTACCATATAGTCGAAACTCATGTATTATATGGCACTTATAAGTTTAAACTTGTATGTGGCAGGGTTTTAACCTTGACCACAATTTAACTCTTAAACCCGAGCATGAATGGATTTTGGTAAGTGATAATGCGACTATGGACTTTTGGGACTATACTATGCATATCATTCTTCTATAATCTCGTAGTGGATCCTTCGCTGGCACGATGGCAGGTGACTAATTAATACAGTCTTAAATGAAATAGGAGTGGAAAGTCTAACTGGAAAGCTGTGGCAGTTGCTTCACGTGACCAACCTTGGGTTTTGGGATAAACCCTAACCGAGGTTTGAATGACTATCAACCCTTCAAAAGTTCATTTCGCTTGTTCATTGAGCAAGGTCGGTGGTGAAGGCCGACAGCCTGCCAAAATGGTAGGGTTTGAAAGCTTCACGCTGTTTCAGGGTTTCCATGGTGGATTGCACTGTGACAAATGGACGTTTGGTTGAAGACTCTTGCAATATAGGTAAGGCCATACTCACAGTGTAATGCATTCGTCGTTTTAATCATATTTTAATAACTTGTTACTAAAACATGTTTATTGTTAGGATGGTCGTGGAGTGACAGTGTGTCGTCGATGTTGGGTTGCTACTAAAATTCCCTGGCAACTACTCCATCGTGGCTTCCAACGTTAGTCACTGGTAAGCCTCAGCGATTATTTGTAAGGGCCTCCAAATGTAAGGTCCTTCATAACGAGTAAGTGAAATCTTTTTTTTTTAAATAACAATTTGAAATGTTAAGTGGGAAGTTCACCGAGTGCACTTATGTCATACTTTCGTCTATACTAGAATATCCTTCTAGGGGTTTAAACTCTTCGGGTAAAAACATTAACAATGTGATATTAATTTAATGTCTAAATGTTCCATAACATTTATACCATACACACAAATATATTGAACCCATAGTATTATCACATGCCGAGAAATCCCACTTTGACTAACCCCAACTTATAACTTTTAGACGTGAGGCATGTAATACTTTACCCAACACATATGTATTATGATGCTACAATATAATGCCCATCATACTACTAATATATATATAAATGCGATGCTACTTTCGTTAGCCCTTCACTTTTCTATAATTATGCAAAATTCTATGTTCGATACTACTCATTATATCTCCATAATACATCACAAGATAATTTTGTTAAAAACTTATATTCTCATCCTCATGTTCTTCTACTAACTAATATTAACATATATAAACCATTATTTTAACAATTTCATATTTTAATCATGCATTATTCCTTAATGTCACTTTTCCTTTAAATATATATATTCACCTTAAAAATAACAACCATAGTTATTACAATAACTTAAATTCTCAAATCAATACAAGATGCACCAGTCAACCTCTATCTTTTAACTATATGATTGAATGAGACGACGTTTCTTAAAGATGTTAAACCCCATGTATTTTACTCCAATCTAAATAAACGTAAACAATACCATTACGTATAATTCATGTATCTCAAATCAATTGTAACTTGTATTTATAAGCGGACATAAAACCCTTCACTTTTGCGGTTTTAGATATAACTTACATGAATAATAGCATTTCAACTCAATTCTAGCTTGTAAATATAAATTGACATAAAAGCATTTCACTTCTGCGTTATTACAAAAAGTTACTATGGAATATAATTATTTCTAAACCAAATATGGACAAAAAAAAGGATTAGTGAAGTAAATTGCAGTCCAGTTCACCCGTACGGCTGGGTTCATCCTTTCGATGCCAAGTCCTTGGGGCATACCATGCCCATTACGTTTGCTGGAGTTCTCGACAGGTAGTAGGTAACGTTTCAGTTTGTTCTAATTTAGATCACGCAGATGCACTTGTTCGAATTTCTGGAGATATCAGAAGAAAATTTAAAACACCGAATTAGATTTGGGCAGAGTTCGAATCAAGGAAATCTCGGTCAATAGACAGAGATAGATAACTCTAATCGTGGTTGTGTCAACAAAAAAATTTACAATTTTTAGATATCAGATGAAATGCAAATTAGATCGGTAAACAGAGATACATAGGAGCTGTGCTACAGGACTGAGGTGTCAGCAAGTAATATCAGTCTAGATCACAAAGCCGAGCCTGAGTATTGGTCGATCATTAGTGAGCTGGATAGATCATTCTGTAACCGGGGTGTGATCAAGGAGGTCAGAATGAATGTATTACTGAAGGATAACACACAGAGTGTATGTAGAAGTCGAGGTTCGATTTTCTTTATAATATGGAAACGCCATATTTTAGATATGCAAGGGTTTGAAAGGATACAGAGTCATAATCGCCTTCATACGATCTGGAAAATTACAATGACTTAAATACACAGAGACTCTAAAAAAAAGTCTAAATTAAATTCAAGCTAAGGCGTTCATTTTGGAATGTTTACGAAATTGGGATTTAATAACCGGCTCAGATTCAAGAACTTGCGTTGAAATCAACGCTAGGATCGGGTCAGGATGAAAGGTGTTTTGAATCCATTAAACCTTAATTCGAGATTTCCAATACTAAGAATATTTAAAATCAGAAATGCTATGGTTCAAGTTTTGAGGGACTCGAATGGGATTCGCAGAGTTTAAAGGATAAAAGAATTAAAGCCATTGTGGGATCAATACAGAGTTTAAAATCTCACATTACAAATCAATCAACAGATCTAGACTCATTACCAAAATGGGATCTATACAGATTCTCAAGAACTCAAATTGCAATTTAACTAGTAGATCTGGAGCGTTACCTGAATAGGATCAATACAGTGTTTCAAAAACTTGATTTACAATTTAATTGGCAGATCTGAGAGCGTTACCTGAATAGGATCAATAGAGGGTTTCGAAAACTTGATTTACAATTTAATTGACAGATCTGAGAGTGTTACCTGATGGTGATCAATACAGAGCTTCGAAACTCGAATTACAAATTTAAATGACAGATCTGGAAACGTTACCTGATTATGATCAATACAGAACTTCGAAACTCGAATTACAAATTTAAATGACAGATCTGGAAGCGTTACCTGATTATGATCAATAGAGAACTTCGAAACTTGAATTACAATTTAAATGGGCAGATCTGGAAGCATTTACATAGAAGCATAGGAAAAGTCGGGAGTAAGCATGCACCGTCATAATTAGATCCGGGACTCTCTTCAACTCAATTTAAACACAGGATTGATATACATAATAGTGCAGAATTGAAATTTCTTTACTCTCACAGGAATTTTGGAATTATATCCATGCTAAGACTAAATTATAAATTTATAAAACTATGTTAGTCCTTAATCATAAGCTGAGTTGTATGTCCTTACGAAATCAGGACGATTCATATGTACATGGAGAAATACATTATTAATCTTCAATACTGAACGAATTTAACTGAAAAACAAGGAACCTGATTTTGGGTGTCAAGCTCGCGAAATCATTGAAGTAGTGGCTGAATCATCTATCCAGCACAGTTCCGCTTTCACGTAGTTATTGACAGCCCCTCGGTTGACCACCTTACTGTATCGGGGTTACTCTCCTTCACTCCGAACCCCTGAACTAATGGGGTCGTAAGAACACACTAGCTAGCTTCCCGAAAAGATCTCCCAATCCCCGTTTCAGCTAATCCCAACTCTCAAGAATCATAACATAATCCGAGATTATGATGCCCATCCAGCATTAGGAAGCGAGATGTCATTTTCTCCTTCTCCTCCCTCATTATATAGTAAAAGCTTGTGTGCCATGTGTCTGTCCCTGTACATATTTATTTTAATTAATTTAATTACCATTATTCTCAATTACAAGTGTCTCATTATCTTTAGTGTGCACCTAATTCCCTAAATCAGTGGGAGTTAGGTGTAGAAGAGTCCTACTTCTATTTTGCTTCTCATTCAGTTTATTTAATACCTTCTAGTAAACTAGTTATTTTTATTTATTTAATTTCTTTTAAATAATGAAAACTTATAAAAGAAATTTGTTTCTTTTATTTATTATAATCTAATTCCATTAAAAAGGTAAAAGTTTATAAGATATTTATATATATATATATATTTATTTTATTTAAAGCTCCTATAAAGTATTTCCAAACTGAAGTTTAAACTTCTAAAAGTATTTATTTCTAATAGAACTTTAATATAATACTTTTAGTTTAGTTTTTTCTATTTCTTCTTTCCATAAAGTAGGAAAATAAAATAAATAACTAAACTAATTGTTTTTGTTTTGTTTCCTTTTTCATTTCTATTTTTCTTCTTTTCTCTTAAAATAATAAATAATGAATATTATTTTATTGTATTTGTGTTTTAATTTATAATCAATTGAATTTATCTTTGGTAAGGTTTTAATATTTTCATGTGTTAAATAACATTATCTTTTTCTTGTCCAGGTGCCTCTTCGGCAGGTCCTTCCGACAGTTCAATTTCTTTCTTCTTATGGGGAGCACTGCATAGCGATCAGGAGTCATTACCACGATCTCTCAACTACGCTCCTCGGAGACTAAGGGATGTTGAGGGATAAGGCTCTCCTTATTGCGCGCCCCTCAACTCATCGTACGCGACCAAATCATTATGGCATTTCCCGTATGGCATACGCTTCCCTGGGAGAGTTGAAACGGCTTCACCCGTGTGTGGATTGCTAATTCAGGGTTGATAGTCAGTCGTCGTACCCTTAAGTGTTCTTTCCGTTCTTACAATCCCTATAATTCCATTGTGGGTTAGTCAAAAAATCATCTTATCTGCCACTGCACACACTCAAGTGCACATTGGTAACACTGTGCTATAAAACATTTTTATCATTCTTTTCAGTATCTCGGTCAATCAAGTCTACTAAACATTCATCATTTTAACATTATGCTTCGGTCAGTCGAGCATGTTCATCATTCGTTATTTTATCTCAGTCAGTCGAGTATAAAATGAATCATCATTTTCATTTCAAGTAATTTCAACAATCATCATTTTAACATTATGCTTTGTCAATCGAGCATGTTCATCATTCGTTATTTTATCTCAATCAGTCGCGTATAAAGCAAATAATCATTTTCATTTCAAGTAATTTCAACATTCATCATTTTAACATTATGCTTCGTTAGTCGAGCATGTTCATCATTCGTTATTTTATCTCAATCAGTTGAGTATAAAACAAATCATCATTTCCATTTCAAGTAATTTCAACATTCATCATTTTAATATTATGCTTCGTCAGTCGAGCATGTTCATCATTCGTTATTTTATCTTAGTTAATCGAGTATAAAAAAAATCATCATTTTCATTTCACATATAAAATTTAAAGCAATCATTCATGGTCCAAGTTTTTATAATTCTGGGTCACTTCAAACCAGTGCCCTCACTAGTCAAATCAGTCGTAGGTCTCAAAATGGTCTAATCAATCATAAGTCTCAAATAATCTAGTCAATCATAAGTCAAAAAAATCAAATCAATCATAAGTGCTGAGGTGGGCATTACATATTTAACACCCTAAGTCGAAACTTGTGTTATGAAATGGTGATACCAGTTGCAAAAGACGGACAGTACTGTGCTAAGATGAAAGTTTCTATGGTGTTTGATTTTATACAATTTGTTTTTATATTTTAAAAGCCGAATGGCATTTGTAAACAGGCAGGATGAACCTTTGAGCCTTGGCCTACGTTGGGTTCTCAATGTTTTCATTTTAATAGTTCTGTAAAGACCGTTTTTAAGGATTAATAAAGAATTGGTTTTCAAGATTTTCAATGTATGTTTTGATTTCCATCCAGAAGGATGTTCTCTGCATTTTCGTTATTTTATTAAATGAATAGATTGTGTTGTAAGTTGTAAGTGCTTAGGGCTATGCGTGTCTTTTAAATATGTTAGCAATTACAGTTTTGTGTGGTTTAAAAAGGTAGTCGTCATTCCAAATAAAAGGATGCAGGGTCGAAACCTTATCTTAATTATTTACAATGTTGATGATTAGTATTTTAACTGTTAGGGGTTTTAAATCTCAACCTGAACAATGCATTTCATATATATTTTGATAGTTTAAAGATCTAAGGGTGAGTCGAAACTCAAACCCTGCATCTTTGTATTTTTACAATAATGTATGAATCGCTTATAAATTTATAATGTAATGACCATTAGGGTGAGCCTTCACAGTATTGAACCCTGGTCTATATTTGTTCTTTTGGCGTTTAAGTATCGTATTCTTTAAACCCTAGCGATGCCTGTCAATGGCTCGGCCTGTGTTGTACTTACTACTGTGTTGAAAAATGAAATAGTACTCATGTGTATATTATCTTATGAAGATTTTAAAGAGTACAGAAAATAATGAATATTTTCGTTACTGCGATTATTATGGTTATGATGGAACTTCCAGAGTTATGTTTTCGATGGTGGTTTTGATTTTCAATTTATCTTGCATTAATAATGAAGGTATACTACTAGGTTTTGCAAATATATTGTTTTTATAAATCTAAGGATTTGGTTTTAAATGGGTTCCTTTTATCATTTAAATGTTTATTTGATTATTGTTACTTATAAACAAAAAGACTATGCTTTTAATCTAAGTTTTGTTTTGAATATGAAAATTATTCGAAGACTATTATTTCTATAAAATGCAATGCGATGCTATAAAGTGTGCTACTATTTAAAAGTTCTATTTACTAGATGAATACTATGTTACTACATTTAGTACAGAAGATATTTACTAAAATATAGATAGAAGGGTTATACTGAAATAAAACAGAGTGACATCTATGATGGTCAATCATACAAATCTATCTTTAATTTAACTTTTCTATACTGGAATACGACACGTAACGTGTGTGGAAAAATACAAAAAAGTATTTTAAATCAATCATACTGCATTCCTAATTTTATTTCTTTATTCAAAGTACAGAATCACATTTATACTTAGTTCTTAAACTAACTCGAATAAACCTGCAAATTCCTATAATACATAAACACTTTCAGAAAGAGATATACCATAAAATAAACACATAAGAAGATAAGAACCTCAAAACTGAAGAGGAAAACAAACACCCAAGGCAGCCCGCTCCTCCCAACCTACTCCTGAAGACAGCCAAATTACTTGACTTAGGACCCCCGAGCCTACTCACTGAACCACTAGGGTGAAGATGCTGGGTGGATGCAAATGTTATCCTCTGCAACTCAACAGTGATGTTGACAATACTCTAGAATGAGACTTCTCCTTTTCAACAATATCGAGTTCTGCATAAAGCAGTACTAACTCAGATTAACAGTCTTAACTCAGTCAATCCCTCTAGCTTTCTCCTCATCGAATTCACTTGTTCTCCAACCAAAAATTCATCACAAGGTAAAAAGTGAAGTAGCCTCTTGCTCCCATTCGATGGTGTAATAGCTTGCCTAGGTCTTTGGTTAGTTTTACAATTATTGAGCCACCTGCTCTATTCAACTTTCTTGGGGAACGTGACCATTAATGTAGGGAAGTTGCCACCTGCAACAACTAGAGGTGCATTGATGATGCTTCCAAGTGTCAATTTGCTCTCCACCCAAATTCATTCCTCCTAGTGGGTCAATGAACACACTTTCAACAGTCTCCTTGGGATATTTGTCTCCTCTTTTATTTATAAATAATAAAATATTAAAGTATTAAATTACAGTCATCCTTGACCCCACTTGGTCAAAAATATTAAAACTTTACAATAACATATAACATAATGTTTTTCTCGTGAAATAAAATATTCACAATTTGGGTATGTGACAAACACCCCCTCTTAAATTCAACATTGTCCTCGATGTTGCTTTATTCATCATCCTCTACATCTTCCTAGAACAGAACTGGATATGCCACCCGTATATCACTTTCCAACTCCCAGGTTGCTTCGTCGGGACTAAGGTGCTTCCATTGCACCTTTACCTGTCCAATGGCGCGATTCCAAAGCAAAATTTTCCTCCTGTCGAGGATACAATCCGGTTCCACCAAAAACTCTCCTTTTGGTTCCACCTATACATCATTCTAATTAATCACATGAGAAGCATCGTGCACATACTTTTTCAAAATAGAAATGTGGAATACATTATGTACTTTAAGGTTTGGTGGCAAGGCTAATTGATATTCCACTGGTCCAACCTTGGACAGTATTTCAAAAAGTCCACAATACCTTACTGCTAGTTTAGCATAGCTTCTTAATTTTAAGGAACTCTTTTTGGGTTTTACCTTGATAAAAACATGCTCACCAACCTGAAACTCTTTCTGAGTTCGTTTTAGATATGCATGACTTTTCTGTCAATCTTATGCAATTTTTAAATTGCCTTGTACATGTTTCATTGTTAGTTCCATTTCTTTCAATAACTCTGGTCCTAACATCAACCTGTCAACTGGGTTACTCCATGAGATAGGTGTATTACATTTTCTACGATATAATATTTCAAATGGACTAAGTTTTGTTGAATCCTGATAATGATTATTATAAGCGAATTCAGCTAAGTGCAGAAAATCTTCCCACTTACCTGGCGGATCTCTAACATACATCCTTAACATATCTTCTAGAATTTGATTTACTCTTTCTGTTTTCCCATCCATTTGTGGATGAAATGATGTACTGAAATTTAAGGTAGTATCCAATCCTTTAAACAAAGACTTCCAGAAATTTTCCATAAATTTAGAGTCTCTATCAGAAATTATGACTTTAGGAATTCCATGTAAACGAAAAATTTGTTTCATAAAAATTTCAGCAATGTTAGCAGCCTTATAAGTGGTTTTAACAAGTATGAAATGGGATGCTTTACTAAGCTTTTCCACAACTACCATTATAGAATCATTATGTTTCTGATTTTTAGGTAAACCAATTATAAAATCAATACTAATTATTTCCCACTTCCAATCTGGAACTAGTAATGGCTACAATAGTCTAGCTGGGTGTTGGTGTTCAGCCTTTATCTGCTGACACTCCATACACCTAGCAATGTATTCAACTACCTCACTTTTGATATTTGGAAAAAAATAATCTTTCCTCGGCATGGTTATCATCTTTTGGTAACCAGGATGTCATGAATAAGGACTTTTATGTACTTCATTTAAAATCAGCAATTTAACTTTAGGTACATTGGGTACATACAATCTATTTTTATACATCATTAACCCTTGTTCATTCAGGCTGTAATTTGCTATCAAATTTTTTGATATATCCCATCAACTCTTTGCTGTAATTTTAAATAATTATCATCTAATTTTATTCCTTCTTCAAGATGATTTTCTAAATTTGTTTTATAAGTGTTGATTGCTGCTATAAAATTTACCCTTACATTTCTGCTTGAAGAATCAACAACTTTATTTTATTTTCTTTTAATGTGTTGAATCTCGAAATCATATCCGTTAAGGAAAGCTAGCCACCTAGCTTACCTTGCGTTCAGATTTCATTGATCCAACAAATATTTTAAACCCTTATTATCTGTCATTAATGAAAACTTCCTTCCGATTAGATGATGGCGCCACATTTTTAAAGCATGTATCACAACAACCAATTCTAATTCATAAGTAGCGTAGTTCTTTTCATGAATTTTTAGCTTTCTAGACTCAAAATCTATTACGTGACCCTCTTGTGTTAAGACTCCGCCAAGACCATCATTGCATGCATTCGTGCATACAATGAAGTCTTGGTTTGGGTCCGTTATTTTTAAAATAGGTGCAGTTGTTAACAGTTCCTTTAATTTCTTAAAACTTTCTCCACACTTTTGATCCCAAACAAATTTCTTACCTTTCTTTTGCAAAGAAGTTATAGGGTTAGTGATTCGCAAGAATCCTTCTATAAACTTTCGGTAGTAATCTGTAATTCCCATGAAAGATCGTACACCAGTTACATCTTTAGGGGCATGCCATTCATTAATTGTTTTTATCTTGTCCGGGTCCACTGTGATTCCATCCTTGGATATCACATGCCCTAGATATTGTATTTTATCTTTGAAGAAATCACATTTGCTGAATTTAGCATAAAATTGATATTCTCTTAACACTTGTAAAATTATCTTTAAGTGTTCGTCATGTTCTTCTTTAGTCTTAGAATAAATTGAAATGTCGTCAATGAAAATAATTACAAACTTATCTAAGTACCGATGTAAAAAATTATTCATAAGACACATGAAAACTGTAGGAGCGTTGGTTAGCCCAAAAGGAATAACCACAAACTTGTAATGCCCGTAGTGGGTTCTGAAAGCAGTCTTGAAGATGTCCTCATATTTAATTCTGACTTGATGGTTCCCAAACCTCAAGTCTATTTTAGAGAATATCGTTGCTTCGCGTAGTTGATCAAATAGATCATCTATGTGGGGCAGAGGATATATGTTTTTAATAGTCATTTTATTTAACTAACAGTAGTCTATGCATAAGCGCAATGTACCATCCTTCTTTTTAACAAAAATAACAGGTGCTCCCCATGGAGACACACTGGGCCTTATGTAATTTTTATCAATCAATTCTTTTAATTGTGATTTAAGTTCGTTAAGTTCCATAATATTCATTCTGTAAGGATCCTTTGAGTTTGGCACCACCCACAGTACCAGCTCAATTGTGAATTCTAATTCCCTTTTCAGAGGTAGTCCTGGAATTTCTCCTGGGAAAACATCAGAAAATTCTTTTAGAATGGGTATGTCTTCCAACTTTAACTTATCTTCCTTAGTTATATGTTCATCATTAATTACGTTTACAACAAACATTTTACAACCCTTTTAACTTGCAAAGCGGAAATTTGTCTAACTGAAGTGTTTCTAGGAATCCCTTTTACTGTTACTGTTTCAGATTCATTATTTTAAGCAAGTAAAAGATTTTTCAAAACAATTTAATACTACCCTATGCTTTTCCAACTAATCCATTCCAAACAAGACATCATATGATCCTAAAGGTAATACATTTAACTTTACTTGAGTTCTAAACTGATTCATAAGCAATTCACAGTTATTAACAAAATCAACTACCTTTCTTTTTGTACCTGTAGCTAGTTGAACCAACCAGGATTTGTCAAACTTTTCTACATGTAGTTTACGTTTTTCTACTATACTTGGAGATACATAACTCAGGATTGCCCCTAGATCAATCAAAATAGATATAGGTTTATTTTTCAGCGTACCTTCTACTTCAACCATGCAAGTTTGATGATCAACTTGTCTGTTTTCCAATGCTGCATTAATCCTAGGCATTTCCCTTGCTAAATCTCCAACTGTTGCTTCTCCTTGTACAGTATCTATGTTGTTGACTGCTCTCTTTCTGTTTGGGCAATTTGATGCATAGTGAGGCCCCTGACAGTCCCAACATTTTACAGTTTCCTTTTGTTCATTTCTTTTAACATAATTATTAGGTGGATCTCTGTTTCTTGCAGCTGTAAAATTTGGCTGTACATTATTTCTTAGATTATTTCCTTGAAACTTTCTGTTAGAAAAACTATGTGAATTATATTTCTGAAATTTCAATTAAATGAGTAATGTTTCTTCCTTTGTTCAAAGTTATTAGGCTTCTTTGCCTTTCAGCTTGGTATGCCTTCCCTCTTCTTGTTCTTTTCATAACAGATATTTTCCTTCCTCATGGCCTCTTCAAGAGTTTTAGGATCATCATACTCAATTATGTCCTTTATATGAGAGGGTAGATAGCTCAAAAACCTTTGTACCTTAGGCTTTTCTTCCGTAATGTAAGGCACATACCTTAATAAATTCAAAAATTTGCTGCTCAATTCCTTCATATCCATGGAACCTAACTTTAATTCATAAAATTCTTTAGCTCATTCTTCATAATATTGTTCCGACAGAAATTTTCTTTTAAAATACTTTTTAAAACTACTCCAGTTTACATTTCTCTCTTTCAAGCCTTTTACCCGCTTCAAATATTGCCACCAAATGTTAGCTTTACCCGTCATATTATAAATTGCCATTATAGTTTTTAACTGACTTGAGTAGTTGTAAATTTGGAAATATTTATTCATACCAGACAGCCATGCTTCGGCTTCCTCACTCTTTTTTGTTTCTCCATTAAAAGTTGGTGGTTTAATCTTCTTGAATTCTCCAGAAATTTCTTCATATGGTTTATATTTCTTCTTTTTAGTGTAGCAATCACTTTCGCTACTATCATTGGAATACTGATGCTTCTTCCTATGCGATTTAATATTAATCCCATAAGAAGAACTAGTTCCATAATCAATAAGTTTTAACGTTTTACTTTTTTGTTGGTAAGGCATGATTTCAAATTCAGAATTATTTTATGTTCTTTCATTCTTATCATTATTATGGAATGTATCCAACAAGATTTGATTCAGCTCCTCTTAAGCTTTTAGAATTCGTTGGTTCTCCTCTTTTACAGTGTTTATTTCTGTTTTTAAATCTTTTACAGTTCTCAATAATTCATATGACTTGTCGTTTAATTCAACAAATATATTTCCTGCATTAATGTGTTCCTGTTCATTATTATTCTGATCATTAGGGTGGGACCTGTCTTCAACTGACTCTTTTGGTCCTTCCATACCTACAAACTTAAATAAGTGCTGAAACTAAAAAACAAAATTAGTATATGTATTTTCTATTCTAAATTTTGTTTGCGCGAGTTGAACCACTTTCAGGCCTAGAGTTTGAACTTGTGCTCTGATACCACATGTAACATCCCCAATTTTCACAAAAATTTTAAAAAAAATCTTATTAGTATATATGTCATTTATTTGTTTTGCGGAAGATATTCTTGTTGACAACTGTCTCAGAAAGGACTATTCTATCCTAATTATGATGTTGTACTTGTATTTATTAATGCATCGTCTCAATTCATTCGAAACTATAGTAGTGTTATAAATGTTTATGAAGTTACTGTCGGACAATAAATGTTAAGACTCAACAGATTTTATCTCATAAATGAATGTCGCTTCTTTTTGTCTCCAAATTTTATAGCATTAATGTGTCGACTTCATTTTTGGATCATCATTTAATCCAACGATATTAATGTAACGGAATATAATTTTTATGCTACTAACCTTTTTTTATTTTCTTTGATGAATGGTTCCTATGAAATCCCCAGGGCTTACTTAGTTATTTACATAGCTAATCCTCTTACTCCTATTTGTACAGATATCGCAGGTGAGGTTATTATTATCAGTTGAGGATCCATTTATTGTACATTGAACATAGTTGTTGTAACTACTCTATACTTGGCATTAACGACATATAAGGGTAAAACCCTAATATGACCTAGGGTAAGACCTACCCTAGCTTATCATGCTATTTCATTTAAAAGACTTGCATTTACATTTTTAAGCATATAAATATTTAACTATCTTTTAGCATTAAACTTTATTATAAATTTCTCCATTTGTAATTTGATGTTGGATAATTCATATGGGCTTCACGATGGCTTAACATCTTGTTGACCCTTTGTTAATATTATTGTGTTCGTGATTATTACCATATAGTCGAACTCATGTATTATATGGCGCTTATAAGTTTAAGCTTGCATGTGGCAGGGTTTTAACCTTGACCACGATTTAACTCTTAAACTTGACCATGAATGGATTTTGGTAAGTGATAATGCGACTATGGACTTTTGGGACTATACTATGCATAGCATTCTTGTATTATCTTGTAGTGGATCCTTCGCTGGCACGATGGCAAGTCACTAATTAATACAGTATTAAATGAAATCAGAGTGGAAAGTCTAACTGGAAACCCATGGCAGTTGCTTCACGTGACCAACCTTAGGTTTTGGGATAAACCCTAACTGAGGTTTGAATGACTATCAACCCTTCGAAAGTTCATTTCGCTTGTTCATTGAGCAAGGCCGATGGTGGAGGCCGATAGCCTGTTGATGTATTTGTAACTTCGAAAGATATTCACTTGTATATTAAATTTGTACTTTAGTGTATCCCCAACGGAGATGTATTATTCCTCCGATTGGAAGTGTCATCATGTGTACTTGCAAGTGTCGCAAGTTATATTGTAAGTATCGTAACTTATATTTGATGGGTTATTAGACCACCTTGATGGGGTCGGCCCTGTATGAATCATGTGGGTCAAAGGGTTATTATACCACCCTAGAGGGTTCATCCCAGTCAACATTATGTTAAGTGGTTAAGTTGGGGCCAACCTAGTTGAGTAAAGGGCAAGTCAAGTTAGTGTATAAATAGAGAGTGTGTCTCTCTCATTTTACACATTCTATTATTCACTCACTTCGCATTAGTGAGAGAAGAGCAGGGTGCGCACAAGTGGAGGAGGAGCATGCTACTAAAGATATATATCTCTTGGGTTTGATAATGGTGATCATTGTATTGATGCTTATTCTATCTCTAAGGAAGTTGCAGGGTTTTTCACCTTCTTGGTTTTCCCTGGTGAAATGTTTTGTGTCTCGTCTCTTGTCTCTTATGCTTGATATGTTGTACATGTTGTTCTTTCAGTTAAGATCCTAGATATATTGAATTAAATGATGTAAAACTAACATGGTATCAGAGCTAGCCTGAAGGAAGGCATGGTATGGCATTTATGAGTCTCATTGCACTTGCGACAAATTGGAAGCTAGGGCTTGATATAGTAAAAAGCAGTTATTGTAGAAATTTTGCTATAAATACATTTTGGAGAAGGTTCAGGTTCTGAAAATTCTACAGGTCGTAGCTAACATCCCCATGTACCTTATTCCCAAATAACAACATCTGATTCGTTGTACTTTGTGATTTATGATCTGTACAAGTTAGGGTTTCTGCCTCTTCCAGATCTCAGTCATAAACAGGTGACCTAGGAAAAAAGGTCACAACTTGGGATAGGAAGCTCCAAATGAAATTCTATAAAAAGTGACAGTAAGAGAATGGACTGTAGTTTCTATGGTAAGTTTTTTAGAGGCCGAAGTTGAACCAGTGACACGTGGCACACCGTACAAGTTTGCTCTCCTGTTTTATCCCATAAACAGGTCATATTGTGACACTTGGAATAAATCTCTCTCAGAGAATCCACTTGAGGTCAGAACTGTGGGGTTGGAAAGATGACAAGTCAGGCTACCATAGGATGAATTTTTAGACCCTGTGGATTCGTAATTTCAAAGATGCATCAGAAACAATCAGGTGCATATTTCTGTCAAAATAGAATTGGATTCTGAGCACCTTCATTCTTGGCTTGTCACTGTTGCAGGAATTTAGGGCTTCGGAGAAAGTTGGAATTTTTGGAATCGGAGTCCACGGCTGAATGATCCTCATCAAAATCAAAATTTAGAGACCAAGATCGAATTTTTTAGTTGGGAAGAAGGTCAGGCTGATCAAACCCTAGTTCGGGATTTTGATCGAAAAAGTGGAAAATTAGGGCTTCTGCAAAAGTTGGAATTTTTTGAAGTCTGTGACCACGGATGGAAGCTCCTCAAAAAAATCAAATTTTAGAGATTTGGATCGAACCTTTTGGTTGGGCGGAAAAGTGGGCTTTATCAAACCCTAGTTCGGGATCCTATCTAGTGAATCCAAAAGTTTCAAAGGCAATTTTGAGGGGTCAAATTTTGCAGTTTTCAAAATTGAAGTATACCAGCTTGATCAGCTTAGCAAGCCACATCTTTCCATCCATTCAGAAGTTTGAAATTCAAAGTTTGAATTTTTAGGGTTTCTCTGACAAACCCTAATTCAGCTCTAGATCCAGTTTCAACAAATCTAGTTTTAGCAAATCAAAGTGGATTGGGTTAATCCTAGAAAAGAATGAATTGGACACTTGCATAAGTGAAGAAGTTCCAGTTCTAGAGGGAGATGAGGCTGAGGCTTTACATGAGAAGGCTACAAGCAATCCCGACAGGTATGACTTGAAGAGATATAGGTATGTTTTGAAATTTGTTCATGATTAAGTTTATGATATGTTTGTCTTCATATTATTGAGGTTAGTACAATCTTGATTAATATTAGACTTGTCTCATCACCCTAGTATGAATGCTTGTGAATGATAGAAGACATTCATTGATTAGGGTTATGACACTTATGATTGTACTAATGCACTGTGGTGTTGTATGAGGATGATGTTGTCCGCTAACATGAAAGGTACATCAAGAAAAGTTCTAGATCAAGAACATATGACCATGGTGACATGAAGACAAATACTCATGGATCACATAGAAGCTCTACTTATGAGGTATGTATAATTTGGATCTACAATGCTTAACCTATGAGATATGCAGGTTACTAAGCACAATTCATTGAAGAGAACAAGAAGACATTGTTTGGGTATGTTAGACATAACTAGCAAACATGATAACTAGGTATGTTTTTCCTATATCAAGTTAGAATCCTACCATGTGTTAGGATCTTATACTTTTGTATGAATGATTATTCTTGAAGTTAGAAGGTTAAGTAATCAACAGTTTATGCATATTATGTTTCTTACCTTGATTTATGATATGACTAACCAGAAGAGTCCTATGGTCAAATAAGAATATGCATGAGTAAAAGAAGTCTTCCCTGAAACCTTAAATACGAATGCTTATTATCTGTGTTTGAAATGATCATGACTATACATGTTTAAGATTATTTTGTATTATTATTCTAATGGATGTATGATTATGTATGAGATCTTGAGGATGGCACAATCATGACACTACTGCACACTTAAGCATGCATAGTGGTCCAGGATGAATGTAAGTTCAAGGACAGGTAATCCAAGAAGCAAAGATCAAGAGGGAGCACTGCTACAAATATTAAATGATGTATTAAATAAAACAATAAAATTATTAATGATTTAATTGAAGGGACGTAACCCTTCCTTAAGCACGCTCAAGCCGTATAAAAGGCGAGCTCTCTTGTAATACTTTCATCATCTATTCAATAATATTTTATCTTTATTCAAATATGGATTTCGTGTCCTAGGTTTTCTGCTGCATTTGGTATCAGAGCCAGATAGTAAGCTCGAACGCTGCTCTTGATCTAGATTTTTTTAGATCTGCAAGGTTTTGGAAGTTCTCATCATCAACGTCCACGTTCTTCCACTACTACACCTTCACGCTCCACACCTCCGCTCCTATACAACCACCCATCTTCTACTCCCACCTTCCCTGCTGCTCCACATTCGCCACCTTCACCATCCACAATGCAACATTTCCTGCGTCATCTTCCTACCACCTCCCCTGTGCATCCAACCATCCCTGCTCCTGCCCTCTCCCTTCTTCCCGCGCTCTCCCCCAAATGCTGCACTCTTTACCACCCAACCCATCAACACTCCACGCCCCATCCACTTCCGCCTGCATCCTCCCATGCCTGCGCGTCCACCTCCAACCTCATCCACCCTCCACATCGTCCACCCTCCTCTTCCCTTCTACGCTTACTCTTTCCTACACCGTCATCTCCCTCCTAGCCCACGACTCAACCCTCTCCACGGCCTACCATCCTCCATCTCCAATCTCCTCTCCTGTCACTCATCCATCTTCTCTTCCTGCACATCCATCACCGTAAACCCTAATTTTAATCAAAATTAAATATTATATTAATATTTAATTTTATTAAAAGTTACTTTCCCAAATTATAAATATATATATATATATAATATTTAAATATAATAATTATTATATTTATTTATTTTACCCATATAATAATTATTGTCCTTACAATAATTCTTATTAATTAATTAAGTCCTACCAAAATTGGGCCCAAATATTCACCTCCCCACACCAGGTCAAGAGCCATGGCCGAATTACGAGACCAATCGAAAAATTAGAGAAGGATTTCAATGATCGCATTATTAAGAGTCAAGAAGATTTAAAGGAAGAAATAAAAAATTGCAATGCAAAGCTGAAAAATGAAATCAGAGTGGAAGTCATTTCAGTGTTAGAAAGAAGGGGGACGAGATGAAGGAATAACAAGACCCACTGAGCGACAGGTTAAACAAGTTCATCGAAAGGATGGAAAAGAATGAGACAAATGACCGTCGCAAACAAAAAGACGATTCAGATATGTCGTGTGCTTCAACCATCAATTCTAGATCACCACCACACAACAAGACAAGAGGCAATTAGTATCAACATTATGTAGTGTATCCTCCCAAAGCAAAAATAGAAATGTCAAAGTTGAGTGGAAATGACGAACAATGCATTGCGTGGTTAAATAAATCAGAGGAATACTTCAATATCTATAACATCACAACAGATGAAGAAAAAGTGAAGTATGCATCTATGCACCTTGAAGGATATGCCTACAACTGTTATATGTGGTGGAAAGGTGACCATTTCACATACACAGGGAATTTTTTTAAAAATGATTTCCTCAAAAGGTTTCAAGGAATCAACAAAAATGAATTTTTCTCGAAGCTTACCAGGTTACAGCAAAAAGGAAATGTCGAAGAATTCACACACCAATGGGAATCACTCGCTACCAGAGTATTTGGGTTATCAGACAAACAATGACTAGAAACTTACTTGGGTGGACTAAAACCATACATACAAACAGAGTTAAAAATGCATGACATACCGAATGTCGAGGCAGCAAGACTAAAAACAAAAGCAGCCGAGGCCAAATTTGACAGTTTCCAATCAAATAAAGGGAAGTCATACTCACAAAAAAACATCCAGTCGACTCTACAGGATGATACAAACAAATACATCCCTCCTCCTAGAAGGGAAGACAGGAAGAGCCTCAAGAATCAACGAATGAGGGAAGGAAAATGTCAACAATGTGGAGACAAATGGAATCCTAAACATAGGTGTCACCCCGAGGACAGCTCAAAGAAATTATATACTTGTGAAGCAGAGGAGAATAGTGACTCAGAAGAAGAAGAAGAAGAGCCAAAAGATGAAGAGGAGGCAACCACAAATATGGCATCTAGAAATGACAAGACCCCCAAAATCTCCCTGGCAGCCATGACAGGCATTAGTCAACCACAAACTCTCAAGTTAAAAGGGCATATAAAAAATGAGAATGTTACAGAGCTAGTAGACACCAGAAGCACTCACAACTTTCTTAATATAAGAGTTGCAAGAAAACTCAATTTGTTTGTACATCCAATTCCAGACATGAAGGTGATGGTTGCAGATGGAAAGAAGCTCGAAAAGTTGGAAAGTGCCACAAGGTGAGACTTCAAATACAAGACTTCGAACTAGAATCGGAAATCTACGCCTTACCGTTGGGAGGAGTAGACATCATTTTGGGAGTCCAATGGTTACAAACATTGGGAACATATTCCGCCAATCACCAAAAACATTTCATCAAGTTTAAATGGAAAGGGAAAAATTTTAAGCTATATGGTTTTCAACCACCATACACACAAGTAGTTTCATCTCAGCATATGGAAAAACTCATTCGAAAAGGAGCATCAGCATACGTAATCCAATGCCATCAACTGGAAGGAAAAGAGGAGGAACCAAATGAGTTCAAAAAGGAAATCCAAAAATTACTCCAGAAACATGAATACA
Organism: Larix kaempferi; assembly: GCA_027924585.1. Lineage (NCBI taxonomy): Eukaryota > Viridiplantae > Streptophyta > Pinopsida > Pinales > Pinaceae > Larix > Larix kaempferi. Next base: position 26,693,668 of record BSBM01000502.1, on the reverse strand, counting down.
TATTTCAAGACTTACCCATGCAGCTACCACCAGAAAGGAGTATAGAACACATAATCGAGATTAAACCTGGATCAAATCCTATCAAGGTTAAACCATATAGGTATCCCCACCACCACAAAACAGAAATAGAAAGGTTGGTTTAAGACCTATTGAATTGTGGTGTCATCACCAAGAGTATAAGCCCTTATGCAACTCCAGTCGTGTTAATACAGAAGAAGGATGGATCATTTAGATTATGTATAGATTATAGAGGATTAAACAAAATAATGATTAATAACAAGTTTCCAATCCCTTTCATCGATGATATGCTGGATGAACTTCATAACGCAAAATATTTTTCAAAACTCGATTTAAGGTCAGGGTACTATCAAATCAGGGTCAAAATAGAAGATATCGCAAAGACTGCTTTCCAAACTCATGAAGGACATTATGAATTGAAAGTAATTCCTTTTGGGTTAACTAATGCCCCTTCCACATTCCAGGAAACTATGGATGAACTATTTCAGCCATACCTAAGGAAATTTGTGTTAGTATTCTTCGATGACATCCTTATATATAGCAAGACATGGAAGGAACATTTGACGCATCTGGAAAAGGTTCTATCTCTTCTGAAGGAAAACCAATTCTCTGCAAAAAAATCAAAATGCACATTTGGGAAGCAAGAAGTAGAGTATCTCGGTCATACAATCTCAAAAGAAGGAGTTAAGGTGGACCCAAGGAAGATCCAAGTGATGAAGGAGTGGCCCCAACCAAAGAATGTTTCAAAATTGCGAGGATTTTTGGGATTAATAGGTTACTATTGAAGGTTCATCGGGAACTATGCACACATCATTGCTCCGCTAACAAATATCCTAAAAAGAAATTCTGTTCAATGGTATGATGAAGCAAGAAGATGCTTTGAAACGTTGAAACAAATTATGTCTTCAACTCCTGTTTTGGAAACACCTGATTTTGCAAAACCATTTGTAATCGAATGTGATGCTTCAAGGTTTGGGATAGGAGTTGTGCTAATGCAAGAAGGTCATCCAATCGCTTTTGAAAGCAGGAAGTTGAACAAAAGAGAATACCTACAGTCTACATACAATAAGGAAATGCTTGCCATCATGCATGCATTAACTAATGCCAGCAGAAGACATTAACAACCGAACAACAAAAGTGGATCGAGAAAATCTCTACCTTCAATATGGAGATCTTACATAAAAAGAGGAAGGACAATGTAGTAGCTGATGCTCTATCAAGGAAAGATTAAGAGGTACAAGTTTACGTCGTATCAATGGTGATCCAAAAATTTTTGGACGAAATTCGCAAGGAATATGCCAAGAATTCATAGGTTTACTCCATAATTAACTACATAAATCAGTATCCGAAGTTTGAATGGAAGAATGAACTCTTATGGTACAAAGGATGTATTTACTTAAGTTCCAACTCCAGTTTTAAGACTAAGGTGCTTAAAGAGTCAGATGACTACCCAGCCGTTGGTCATGTAGGATTTTTAAAACCTACTATAATGCAAGGTAGTCATTCTTTTGGAAGGGTATGAATGCTGACATTCACAAGTATGTTGCAAATTGTGACATTTTTCAGAGGAATAAAAATGAGAATATTTCAAGTCCGGGGTTACTCCATCCGTTACATATCCCAAATCAGAAATGGGAGGAAATTTCAATGGATTTCATTGAAGGTCTACCCATATCATATGGAAAGACAAAATACTAATTGTGGTAGATAGGCTAACCAAATATCACATTTTGTTGGAGTGAAGAAAACTGATTCGGCAAAAGAAATAGCCGAAGCTTTCTGTAAAAATGTCTACAAGTTACATGGTTTTCCCAAGATTATAGTAAGTGATAGGGATGCGAAGTTTAAAGGGAACTTTTGGAGAGAGTTTTGCAAGAAAATTGGGACGTCACTTAACATGAGCTTAGCTTATCATCCCCAAACAGATGGACAGACAGAAGTCGTCAATAAATGCTTAGAAACCTACCTCTGTTGCTTTGTAACTGATAAGCAAAATAAATGGTTCCAATGGCTACATCTTGCGGAATGGTGGTATAATTCTACTTATCATACATCTGCAAGAATGACACCATTTCAAGCCCTATATGGATATGAACCCCCAAAATGGAAGGATTTCATTACCAACCAAGCAAGGGTCGCATCAGTAAATGGCCATTTAGAAGAAAACCAAAAGGTTGTCCAAGTACTTAAAGAGAATCTGAATACTGCCATGAATAGAATGAGACAACAAGAAGATCGACACGGAATAGAACGAGAATTTGATGTTGGAGATTGGGTATTTGTAAGACTACAACCCTATAAGAAATTATCACTTAAAAGGGGTGGAAATAATAAATTCACTCCACGTTTTTATGGCCCATATCAAATCAATAAGAAGATTAGTCATGTGGCATATGCGTTGGAATTTCCAACTACAAGTCGCATCCACAATGTTTTTCATGTTTCATGTTTGAAAAAGATGATAGGTCAACACCAGAAGGCACAAACAATACTTCCCATGCTAGATGAAGAAGGAAGAATCATATTCGAGCCAGAATCTATCATTGCTACTAGATAGAAGAGATTAAGAACGCGAGTCATTAAAGAGTACCTCATGAAATGGAAAAATCTTCCCGAAGAAGACGCAACATGGGAATCAGAACAATTTCGACAGCTACATCCCTCATTACCATTGCTTTGAGGACAAAGCTCCTTAAAAGGGAGTGGAAATGCTACAAATATTAAATGATGTATTAAATAAAACAATAAAATTATTAATGATTTAATTGAAGGGACGTAACCCTTCCTTAAGGACGCTCAAGCCGTATAAAAGGCGAGCTCTCTTGTAATACTTTCATCATCTATTCAATAATATTTTATCTTTATTCAAATATGGATTTTGTGTCTTAGGTTTTCTACTGCAAGCACACTCCAGTAGCTCTTGCAAGGAAGCAAAGATTGAGAAGGAGTCCACCCAACAAACAAACAAAGATAAATATTTAAATTGCTATTTCCTATATACATGATTACTTAAATGATGTTGTTAATGGATGTATATTATGCATTGTAGAATAGTTGCATTAATGAACAAGATACTACTAATATGCATGTAATGGGTAAGTGGCCTATGGTACTGTACAACATTCCATTGCTACTTATGTAGAATGAAACCTCTTTGCTGACTTGTTGGGACTTGTGCACACTCTTAATAATGTTTTGGTAGAGATGGAAGGCATCTAGAAAGTTACGGGATATGGATAAATGTTGTATTGAAGCATTGGCTAAGATAATTGCATGACTGTATGACATATGTCTTTATGTGTAAGTTTTTGTTCTGAAAACTATGAGAAGTTTCTAATCATGCAATTGAATTTGACTTGTAGGAAAGATCGTGTACAATCACCTACAAAAGAAGGACTACAACATTTGTTCGAGGAACGAAGTTCAAACTATCTATTGAAGATATTGAAGAATCTGAAGTTCCTAGGATATGGGATACAATAAAGAATGCCATGATTGAGGAGTACTAGTCAATCATGAAGAATGATGTTTGGGATGTAGTCCCAAGACCTGAAGGTAAGTCTATTGTGACTTCCAAGTGGATCTATAAGATCAAGCATGCTGCAAATGGTAGCATAGAGAAATACAAGGCAAGGTTTGTAGCTCGGCTTCTCCCAGAAAGAGGGAATAGACTATGAAGAGACTTTTGCTCCTGTAACTAGATACACTTTCATCAGAACAGTACTTGCTCTGGCTGCAGTGATGAAGTGGAAGATACACCAGATGGATATGGTGTAGTTGAAGAGGAAGTGTATGTGGAGAAGCCACTTGGTTTTGAGACACATGACAAGGAGTCATATGTGTGCAGGTTGAAGAAAGCCTTGTATGGCTTGAAGCAAGCTCCTAGAACTTGGTATGGTAGGATAGACAGGTTCCTATCTAGCTTGGGCTTTACTAAGAGTAAAGAGGATTCCAACCTTTACTACAAGGTTGAGGAAGGAAATCCAGTGATACTACTATTGTATGTAGATGACCTATTTGTGACAGGTGAGGATAGATTGATTGCCGACACGAAGAGGAAGCTTGCTATCGAGTTTGAGATGAAGGACTTGGGTATGATGCACTACTTTCTAGGCATGGAGGTGTGGCAGAGTGCAGATGGGATCTTCCTTGGATAAGGGAAGTATGCAGTAGAGATCCTGAAGAGGTTCGAGATGATGGACTGCAAGGCCATGGACACACCTATGGCATCGAACCTAAATCTTCTGTGTGATGCTTCATCTAAGTCAGTTTATGTCACGGTGTATCGTCATATGATTGGGTCCTTGATGTGCCTGACAAACACGAGACCAGATATTTGCTTTGTTGTGAACACATTGAGCTAGTTCCTAACAAATCCAAGAAGTGTTCACATGGTTGCTATAAATCATATTCTGAGGTACCTAAAGGGTATGATTGATTATGGGCTTAAGTATGATGCGAATCAAAAGTTTAACCTACAGGGTTATGTTGATTTCGATTGGGCAGGCAGTGCCATTGATCGAAAGAGCACTTCGGGGTGCTGCTTCAGTATGGGATCCAACATGATCTCTTGGTTTAGCAGGAAGCAGTCCTATGTGGCACTGAGTATAGCTGAAGCAGAGTATGTTGTAGCTTGTTCGGCTAGTTGTGAGGCAGTATGGCTTAGGAAGCTACTGTCTGAGTTATTTGATCTCCCATTGGATGCTACCTGTATCTTCTGTGACAACCAAAGTTGTGTGAAGTTGTCTGAGAACCCAGTGTTCCATGACAGGTCTAAGAACATTGAGATCAAATATCACTATATCAGGGATATGGTGCAGAAAGGAGCAGTGAAGCTCCTGTATGTTGCGATGGACGAGCAAATAGCCGATGTGTTGACCAAGCCACTGGCCAGAGTGAAGTTTGAGTACTTCAGAGAGAGGATTGGTGTACTTTAGATCGAGATTCCCTCTAAGGGGAAGTGATGAGTCCAGAGACACAGATGCACATGAGCCATTCTCACATGGTGGTAGGTGTGTCCTCCCATGGTGCAGATATAAGGGTTGGGGCCATTCCGACATGGTTGAAGTGTGTCTTCCCATGGTCGTTGATGTAAGAGCTATGCCATTCGAGCATGGTTGAAGTGTGTCTTCCCATGGCTGCGATATAAGTATTGTTCCATTCCTAGCATGGTTGAAGTGTGTCTTCCCATGGCTATGGATATAAGTGTGATGCCATTCTCGCATGGTTGAAGTGTGTCTTCCCATGGCGTAGATATAAGTGTTGAGCCTTTCACGGATGGTTGAAGTGTGTCTTCCCATGCCGATGTATGTAAGTGTTGTGTGATGTGCATTTGGGTTGTGCTCCATGGACTATGAGGTGATCTAAAGATGATGAGGTGACAGTATGGTACATAGGTTTTGTAGAGGCATATAATTAGTCCTGAGATGCTCTTACAAGTTTTGCAGAGGCAGTGTAATCAGTCCTAGGAGATCTTGTCGGTTTTGCAGAGGCAGTGTAATCAATTCTGAGGTGTACCTACTTGATGGCTAGCTCGCAGAGATGATGAAGACCTACATGGAGGCTAGGAATACATCCAGTATGAAAAGGGGATGGCTCTGTAGAACTTCCTATGACGATTAGATTAGAGATTGATTGAGATAGCAGCAACAGTGACGATGATGCTCCGTGATCCAGTGATGATGATCCAGCTCCAGAATTGAAGACTTGTGCATATATGTATTGATGACTTGTGTCAAAAGAATACCTTCCTAATTAAGAGGGAGAGTTGATGTATTTGTAACTTTGAAAGATATTCACTTGTATATTACATTTGTACTTTATTGTATCCCCAACGGAGATGTATTATTCCTTCGATTGGAAGTGTCATCATGTGTACTTGCAAGTGTCGCAAGTTATATTGTAAGCATCGTAACTTATACTTGATGGGTTATTAGACCACCTTGATGGGGTCGGCTCTGTATGTGTCATGTGGGTCAAAGGGTTATTAGACCACCCTAGAGGGGTCGGCCTAGTCAGCATTATGTTAAGTGGTTAAGTTGGGGCCAACCTAGTTGAGTAAAGGGCAAGTCAAGTTAGTGTATAAATAGAGACTATGTCTCTCTCATTTTACACATTCTATTATTCACTCACTTCGCATTAGTGAGAGAAGAGGAGGGTGCGCACAAGTGGAGGAGGAGCATGCTACTGATGATATCTATCTCTTGGGTTTGATAATGGTGATCCTTTTATTGATGCTTATTCTATCTCTGAGGAAGTTGCGGGGTTTTTCACCTTCTTGGTTTTCCTCGATGAAATGTTTTGTATCTCTTGTCTCTTGTCTCTTATGCTTGATATGCTGTACATGTTGTTCTTTCAGTTAAGATCCTAGATCTATTGAATTAAATGATGTAAAACTAACACACCCTGCCGAAATGGTAGGGTTTGAAAGCTTCACGTTGTTTCATGGTTTCCATGGTGGATTGCATTGTGACAAATGGATGTTTGATTGAAGACTCCTGCAAAATAGGTAAGGCCATACTCACGGTGTAATGCATTCCTCGTTTTAATCATCTTTTAATAACTTTTTACTAAAACCTGTTTATTGTTGGGATGGTCGTGGAGTGACAGGGTATCGTCGATTCTGGGTTGCTACAAAAATTCCCTGGCAACTACTCCATCGTGGCTTCCAACATTAGTCACTGGTAAGCCTCAGCGATTCTTTAACACACTAAGTCAAAACTTGTGTTATGAAATGGTGATACCAGTTGCAGAAGTCGGACGGTACTATGCTAAGATGAAAGTTTCTCCGATGTTTGATTTTATACAGTTTGTTTGTATATTTTAAAAGTCGAATGGCATTTGTAAACATGTAGGCTAAACCTTTGAGCCTTGGCCTATGTTGGGTTCTCAACATTTTCGTTTTAACAGTTCTATAAAGACCCTTTTTAAGGACTAATAAAGAATTGGTTTTCAATATTTTCAATGTATGTTTTGTTTTCCATCTAGAAGGATGTTCTCGGCATTTTCGTTATTTTATTAAATGAATAGATTGTGTTATAAGTTGTAAGTGCTTAGGGCTATGCCTGTCTTTTAAATCTGTTAGCAATTACAGTTTTGTGTGGTTTAAAAAGGTAGTCGTCGTTCCAAATAAATGGATGCAGGGTCAAAACCCTATCTTAATTATTTACAATGCTGATGATTAGTATTTTAATTGTTAGGGGTTTTAAATCTCAACCTGGACAACACATTTTATATATATTTTGATAGTTTAAAGATCTAAGGGTGAGTCGAAACTCAAACCTTGCATCTTTGTAATTTTACAATACTGTATAAATCGCTTATAAATTTTATAATGTAATGACCATTAGGGTGAACCTTCATGGTCTCAAACCTTGGTCTGTATTTGTTCTTTTGGCATTTAAGTATCGTATTCTTTAAACCCTGGCAATGCCTCTCAATGGCTCGGCCTGTGTTGTACTTACTATTGTTTTGAAAAATGAAATAGTACTCATGTGTATATTATCTTATGAAGATTTTAAAGAGTACAAAAAATAATGAATATTTTTGTTACTGCAATTATTATGGTTATGATGGAACTTCCAAAGTTCTATTTTCGATGGTGGTTTTGATTTTCAATTTATCTTGCATTAATAATGAAGGTATACTGCTAGGTTTTGCAAATATATTGTTTTTATAAATCTAAGGATTCAATTTTAAATGGGTTCCTTTTATCATTTAAATGTTATTTGATTATTGTTACTTATAAACAAAAAGACTATGCTTTTAATCTAGGTTCTGTTTTGAATATGAAAATTATTTGAAGACTATTATTTCTATAAAATGCAATGTGATGCTATAAAGTGTGCTTCTATTTAAAAGTTCTATTTACTAGATGAATACTATGTTACTGCATTTAGTACAGAAGATATTTACTGAAATATAGATAGAATGGTTATACTGAAATAAAAAGAGTTTCATCTATGATGGTCAATCACACAAATATATCTTTAATTTAACTTTTATGTACTGGAGTAAGGCACATAACATGTGTGGAAAAATACAGAAAAGTATTTTAAATCAATCATACTGCATTCCTAATTTTATTTCATTATTCACAGTACAGAATCACATGTATACTTAGTCCTTAAACTAACTAGAATAAACCTGCAAATTCCTATAATACATAAACCCTTTTAGAAATAGATATACAGTAAAATAAACACATAAGAAGATAAGAACCTGAAAACTAAAGAGGGAAACAAACACCTAAGGGAGCTCGTTCCTCCCAACCTACTCCTGAAGACATCCAAATCACTTGTCTTAGGACCCCCGAGCCTGCTCACTGAACCACTAGGGTGAAGATGTTGGGTGGATGCAAATGTTATCCTCTACATCTCAACAGTGATGTTGACAATACTCCAGAATGAGACTTCTGCTTTTCAGCAATATCGAGTTCTGCATAAAGCAGTACTAACTCAAATTAACAATCTTAACTCAATCAATCCCTCTAGCTTTCCCCTCATCGAATGCACTTTTTCTCCAACCAAAAATTCATCACAAGGTAAAAAGTGAAGTAGCCTCTTGCTCCCATTCGATGGTGTAATAGCTTACCTAGGTCTTTGGTTAGTTTTACAATTATTGAGTCACCTACTCTGTTCCACTTTATTGGGGAACATGACCATTAATGTAGGGAAGTTGCCACCTGCAACAGCTAGAGCTGCATTGATGATGCTGCCAAGTGTCAATTTGCTCTCCACCCCAGTTCATTCCTCCTAGTGGGTCAGTGAACACACTTTCAACAATCTCCTTGGGATATTTGTCTCCTCTTTTATTTATAAATAATAAAATATTAAAGTATTAAATTACAGTCATCCTTGACCCACTTGGTCAATAATCTTAAAACTTTACAATAACATATAACATAATGTTTTTCTCGTGAAATAAAATATTCACAATTTGGGTATGTGACAAAAACCCCCTCTTAAATTCAACTTCGTCCTCAATGTTGCTTTATTCGTCATCCTCTACATCTTCCTGGAACAGAACTAGATATGCCACCCGCATATCACTTTCCAACTCCCAGGTTGCTTCATCACGACTAAGGTGCTTCCATTGCACCTTTACCTGTCTAGTGGCGTGATTCCGAAGTGAAATTTCCATCCTGTTGAGATTACAATCTGGTTCCACCAGAAAATATCCTCCTGTTTCCACCTGTACATCATTCCAATTAATCACATGAGTAGCATCATGCACATACTTTTTCAAAATAGAAATGTGGAATGCATTATGTACTTTAAGGTTTGGTGGAAAGGCTAACTGATATGCCACTGGTCCAACCCTGGATAGTATTTCAAAATGTCCACAATACCTTGCTGCTAGTTTAGTAGAGATCCTAATTTTAAGGAACTCTTTTTGGGTTTTACCTTGATAAAAACATGCTCACCAACCTAAAACTCTTTTTGAGTTCGTTTTAGATCTACATGACTTTTTTGTCGATCTTGTGCAATTTTTAAATTGCCTTGTACATGTTTCACTGTTAGTTCCATTTCTTTCAATAACTCCGGTCCTAACATCAACCTGTCAACTGGGTTAATCCATAAGATAGGTGTATTACATTTTCTACCATATAATATTTCAAATGGACTGAGTTTTGTTGAAGCCTGATAATGATTATTATAAGCGAATTCAACTAAGTGCAGAAAATCTTCCCACTTACCTGGTTGATCTCTAACATACATACTTAATCTATCTTCTAGAATTTGATTTACTCTTTCTATTTTCCCATCCGTTTGTGGATGAAATGATGTACTAAACATTAGAGAAAATTTGGGTAAAAAATGGGCCTCCTAAGGAAAATAATAAAATAATAGCAGAGAGAGAGTAAAAAAACTATTTTTTTGGATCATATTTTCAACTTATCTCCTTGTAAGTTTACTCAAATTTCAAGTGGGAGGACTCATTGGATGCATAATTAAATTATGCATCCAACGAATACCCATGTTTCATACTTTTAACAACACCCACACCATGAAAAATTGAAAATACATTTAAAAACGTGCTTCTAGTGAGAGAAAACACATTTTTTGATGTATTTTCGATTTTTCATGGTGTGGATGTTGTTAAAATTATGAAACATGGGTACTCATTGGATGCATAATTAAATTATGCATCCAACGAGTCCTCCCGCTTGAAATTTGAGTAAACCTACAAGGAGATAAGTTGAAAATACGATCTAAAAAAGTAGCTTTTGTTTTTTCCCTCCAATTTTTTTTACATGCACCTTGTTTGAATTTTAAAGCATTTTGATTGGCGAATATGTGATGACAAGAAATTGTACTTTAGGTTTAAAAGGCCCATTTTTCATCCAAAATTCCTCTAATGATTTAAGGTAGTATCCAAATCTTTAAAGAAAGATTTCCAGAAATTTCCCGTAAATTTAGAGTCTATCAGAAATTATGACTTTAGGAATTCCATGTAAATGAAAAAATTGTTTCATAAAAATTTCAGCAATGTTATTAGTCTTATAAGTGGTTTTAACAGGTATGAAATGGGCTTCTTTACTAAGCTTTTCCACAACTACCATTATAGAATCATTATGTTTCTGATTTTTAGGTAAACCAGTAATAAAATCAATACTAATTATTTCCCACTTCCAATCTGGAACTGGTAGTGGCTGCATTAGTCCAGCTGGGTGTTGGTGTTCAGCCTTTATCTGCTGACACTCCATACACTTAGCAATGTATTCAGCTACCTCACTTTTCATAATTGGCCAAAAATAATCTTTTCTCAGCATGGTTATCATCTTTTGGTAACCAGGATGTCCTGAATAATTACTTTTATGTACTTCATTTAAAATCAACAGTTTAACTTTAGGTACATTGGTTACATACAATCTATTTTTATACATCATTAACCCTTGTTCATTCAGACTGTAATCTGTTATCAAATTTTCTGATATATTTCCAGCAACTCTTTGCTGTAATTTTAAATAATTATCATATAATTTTATTCCTTCTTCAAGCTGATTTTCTAAATCTGTTTTATAAGTGTTGATTGCTGCTATAAAATTTACTCTTGCATTTCTATTGAAGCATCAACAACTTTATTTTATTTTCCTTTAATGTGTTGAATCTCAAAATCATATTCACTAAGGAAAGCTAGCCACCTAGCTTGCCTTGTATTCAGATTTCGTTGATCCAACAAATATTTTAAACCCTTATTATCTGTCATTAATGAAAACTTCCTTCCGATTAGATTATGGCGCCACATTTTTAAAGCATGTATCACAGCAGCCAATTCTAAGTCGTAAGTAGCGTAGTTCTTTTCGTGAATTTTTAGATTTCTAGACTCATAAGCTATTACATGACCCTCTTGTGTTAAGACTCCGCTAAGGCCATCGTTGCATGCATTCGTGCATACAATGAAGTCTTTGTTTGGGTCCGCTATTTTTAAAATAGGTGCAGTTGTTAACAGTTCCTTTAATTTCTTAAAACTTTCTTCACACTTTTGATCCCAACTGAATTTATTACCTTTCTTTTGCAAATAAGTTATAGGGTTAGCGATTCACGAGAATTCTTCGATAAACTTCCAGTAGTAACCTGTAATTCCCATGAAATATCGTACACCAGTTACGTCTTTAGGGGTAGGCCATTCATTAATTGCTTTTATCTTGTCCGGGCCCACTGTGATTCCATTCTTGGGTATCACATGCCCTAGATATTGTATTTTATCTTTGAAGAAATCACATTTGTTGAATTTAGCATAAAGTTGATGTTCTCTTAACACTTGTAAAATTATCTTTAATTGTTTGTCATGTTCTTCTTTAGTCTTACAATAAATTAAAATGTCGTCAATGAAAACAATTACAAATTTATCTAAGTACCGATGTAAAACATTATTCATAAGACACATGAAAACTGTTGGAGCATTGGTTAGCCCAAAAGGCATAACCACAAACTCGTAATGCCCGTAGCAGGTTCTAAAAGCAGTCTTGAAGATGTCCTCATATTTAATTTGTTAAGATTCAATATGCTAAGATAGAAAATATCAGTATTACATTCCATTTCACAACAATAGCATACACAAGATCACTGAAAGAACAACAAGCACAACATAAACACAAGAGACACAGATTTATCCTGGGAAACCCTCATGGGGTAGAAAACCCAACAAAGCTTCCTCAATATAGATGATCAGCAAACACAAAGATGTAATCCCCAAACATGAGCTCCTTCTCCTCCATATCAAATCTCTCTCTCACCTATGCGCCAATCACAAGTGAGTGAATGTGTGTTAAATGAGGAACACACCTCCTCTATTTATACACAACTCCAACTTGAATTTTACACTAACTAGGTCGGCCCCAACTTAACTACTTAACATAATGTGATAGGGTTGACCCCACTAGGGTTTTCTAATAACCCTTTAACCCACATGACTCATACAGGGCCAACTCCACTAGGAAGTCTAATAACCCAAGTTACCACATTCTCCACGGAGGAATAAAACATCTCCGGATATACAATAGGGTCTCCACAGAGGAATGAAACATCTCCGAAATAATAAAGTACAAATATAATATTCTTAGAAGTTACAATATCTCAACACTCCCCCTTAACGAGAAGGATATTATAACAACATCTGCAGGAGCAAGGAGTCACCAATTACATGATACATGATACATCTATAAATCATTGGAAGCTATCATCAGTAACTCAACCAGTTACTGGAACATCTTTAAATCTTCAATACTGGAACATATTCGGTATTGAGTCTTCATCTTCTGTAGCATCCGAACAGCTACAGTAATCTGGATCATCTCGATTGACATCATCATCTGGATCATCTCGGTCAACATCATCATCTCGATCATCATCATCTAGATCATCTTGATCAAAAGTGTCATCATCTCGATCATCTCGATCATCATCATCTGGATCATCTCGATCAACAGTATCATCATCAAAGTAGCATCCTTTGCAATACACATGATCCAATTACGGGATGGTCAATCCCTCTCAATTTAGGACATAATTCCAAGGACGATGCAATCCTACCACGTACATTTTGAACTAAAGGTTCCGGGATGATGCAATCCCCATCACGTACATTTTGAACGAAGGGTTCCGAGATGATGCAATCCCCTCATGTACATTTTGAACCAAGGGTTCCGGTATGATGCAATCCCCATCACATACATTTTGAACTAGTGGTTCCGGGATGATGCAATCCCCATCACGTACATTTTGAACCAAGGGTTCTGGGATGATGCAATCCCTATCACGTACATTTTGAACTAGTGGTTCCGAGATTATGCAATCCCCATCACGTACATTTTGAACTAGTGGTTCTGGGTTGATGCAATCCCCATCATGTACATTTTGAACCAAGGGTTCCGGGATGATGCAATCCCTATCACGTACATTTTGAACTAGTGGTTCCGGGATGATGCAATCCCTATCACGTACATTTTGAACTAAACATTCAGGGACGATGCAGTCCTATCACGTACATTTTGAACTAAACGTTTAGGGATTATGCAGTCCTATCACGTACATTTTGAACTAAACGTTCACGGATGATGCATTCCTATCACGTACATTTTGAACTAAACGTTCAGGGATGCTGCAGTCCTATCACGTACATTTTGAACTAAACGTTCAAGGACGATGCAGTCCTATCACATACATTTTAAACTAAATTTTCAGGTTTGATGCAGTCCTATCACGTCCACTAAGGACCACTTTCTCGAAAATATAGGTCTACGGATCTCTTTTAGGGCATGTGTCGAGGGATGATACAATCCCTCTCGTCCACTAGGGACCATTTCTCGGATACATATGTCTACGAATCAATTCAGGGACCGAAGTCCAAGGATGATACAATCCCTCCTCGTCCATTAGACAAAGTCTAAGGACCATATATCGACCTCATCGTCGGAACTAGTAACCTCATCATCGACCTCATCGTCAGAATAGGTAACCTCAACATTGACACAAGTGTACTCATCATCGATACAAGTATCCACATCATCGGTAAGTATCCACATCATTGACCTTACCATCGATGTAGGAAATCTCATCATCAGCAACCATATCACTCCCCCTTTTGAGGAGCGTCCTTCTGAACTACACCAAGCTTGTCTCAGAAATACTCAAACTTTACTCACAACAAAGGTTTGGTCAATATATCATTAACTTGTTCGTCAGTGCTCACATACTCGAGCTTTATAGCTCCTTTCTACACCATATCCCATATATACAACAATATGCTTTGACTTATCATGGAACACTGGATTCTCATTCATCTTGATACAACTATGGGTGTCACACAAGATCACAGTGGGGTCCATCTCCAAGTCAAACAATCCTGATAACAATTTCTGAAGCCATAGCACTTCATAACTAGCAGAGCAAGCAACAATATATTCCACTTCAGTTGTTCTGAGAGCCACACTAGACTGCTTCCTGCTAAACCACAGATCATGGCAGATCCTAGACAATAACATCCTCTCAATGTGTTTTTCCTATCTGATACACTTCCTGGTCAATCAACATCTGTTTAGCCATACAATCTGAAGTCATGATCTCCAAGATAACATAGACCAAAGTCTATCATACCCTTTAGGAACCTCATCACATCCTTTGCATCTCTCAGGTGAACATGCCTAGGTTCCACTAGATACTGACTCAAGGTGTTCATGGCAAAGCATATATCTGGCCTGGTATTCGTCAGATACATTAATGACCCAATAATCCGTCTATATAGAGTCACATCTAATAACTCTGATGAGTCATCAGCTAACAGCTTCAAGTTAGAATCCATGGGAGTGGCCATGGCTTTTGCATTCCAACATATCAAATACTTTCCCTGGTTGAGAAATATTCCTTCTAGGCCTTGCCACACTTCCATACCTAGGAAGTAGTGTATCAATCCGAGATCTTTCATCTCAAATTCTGTAGCTAGCTTCTTCTTTCTTTCCATGATCTGTTTCTCATTCCTAGTCAGAAAGAGATCATCCACATACAGTAATAGTATGACAGGTTCATCATCCATAACCTTAAGATAAAGGTTAGGATCAACTTTACTTTTGGTAAAGCCCAAGCTTGTCAAGAATCTATCAATTCTCCCTCTGTGATTGAATATCATTCACACTCTGCATTGAGTGATCTTCTGCATATCTATCCATGCCATCTCTCTTCAGATGGGTCTACTGATATGAGCTTCAAGATCATTCGAACTCTATGGTGAGTTCCTTCTTGCATCCATCTAAGAGAAGAATTTCATCTGTATATCGACACCATCTTCAACCTTGTAGCAAAGGTTGAAATCCGCATCACCCATGGTGATCATTAAGCTCATCAAATGGCTATCGATCTTGGGTACCCATACAGAGCTTTCTTCAATTACACCATTAAGAGAATGGTCTTATCTAGCCACTTGGAGCAAACATCTCGTCATGATCCTCTTCCTCTTTCTAAGAAAATATTCTAGCCACAAGCCTTCTATATTACGTTTGATTTGTAAGTATTCTTGTTGAACATCCATCACTTGTTCGGTGTTCATCATCCTTCTTTTGTAGATCATATCACATGATCTTTCCTACAAATCAAAGTTAATTACATGATTAGTAATACTTCATAATCATCAAATCATGTTGACATGATAACCTATAATTCATATAGATATGATTCACATAGTTATGCAACTATCTTCACCAATACTTTGGCACAACACTTTTCCATATCCTGTATGCATACAGTGGTTATCTAGATGCTTTCCATCTCTACCAGAACATACTATCAAGAGCGTGCATAGCTCTCAGCATGTCAGCAAAGAGGTTTCATTCTATATAAACAACAATGGAATGTTTGTCCAACTTACCCATCATATTCATATTAGTAGTATACTGTTCAATGCTATATGAATGCTCACACAATGCATGATATATTCTAGGAATATAAATATGCATACAGTTATTACAAGCAATATCATTTACTTTAACTCAAATACTTATCTTTTATGGTTTCCTCTCGCTTGATCTCTATATGTCTTTGAACTTCTTATCCATCTTGAACCACTATGCATGCTCAAGTGTGCACTAGTGTCATCCTCATGATCTCATACATAATCATACATTCATTAGTACAGTCTCAATACTATCAAAATGTTGATGTATATGTAACTTCGGAATGTATTTCACATATATGTATATTGTATTCCTATAGAGATGTTATTATTCATCTATACGGAAGTGGTTTTATTCCTATAGAGATGTTATTATTCCTCTATACGGAAGTGTCGTCATTTATATTGTAAGTGTCGTAACTTATACTTGATGGGTTATTAGACCACCTTGTTGGGGTCGGCCCTATATAAGTCATGTGGGTCAAAGGGTTATTAGACCACCCTATTGGGGGTCGGCCATGTGGGTCAAAGGGTTATTAGACCACTCTAGTGGGGGTCGGCCCAGTCAGCATTATGTTAAGTGGTTAAGTTGAGGCCGACCTAGTTGAGTAAAGGTCAAGTCAAGTTAGTGTATAAATAGAGAGTGTGTCTCTCTCATTTTACACATTCTATTCTCTCACTCACACTTTGGAGAGTGGCGCACTTGTGGAGGAGGAGGCTCTGCTGCTAGGAGAAGACTATCTCTTGTATTCTGGTTGTATCATTGCTCTATCTATCTCTGAGGAAGTTATTGGGGTTTTTCACCTTTATGGTTTTCCCCAAGTAAACTCTGTGTCTCTTGTGTGCTTGCATTATTGTGTCCATGATTGATATGCTGTAGATTTGCTGTACATGTTGTTCTCTTAGTTAAGATCCTAGATCAGATTGAAGTAAATTCTGAAAATTTAACATGGTATCAGAGCTAGCCTGAAAGAACGCATGATATGGCATGTATGACACTTGTTGCACTTACGATGCTAGGGTTTGATATAGCAAAAACCAATCATCGTAGCACTTTCGCTATAAATCCGTTTTGCAAAAGTTTTCGGATCTGAAACTTTTACAGCTCGAAGATCAAATCCACATGTACCTTGTGTCCAAAGGACAACCTCTAATTAGTTGTACTTTGTGATTTATGATCTATACAATATAGGGTTTCTGCCTCTTCCAGATCTGAGTCAAAATCAGGTGACCTTGGGAAAAAGGTCATAACTTGGCTAGGAAGCTCCAAATGAAATTTCATAAAAAGTGACAAGTATTAAACAGACTGTACTATCTCAGGAAAAATTTTCAAATGCCAAAGTTGAACCAATGACACGTGGCACGTCGTACAAGTTCGCTCTCCTGTATTATCCCATAAACAAGTCACGTTGTGACACTTGGCATAACTCTCTCTCAGAGAATCCAATTGAGGTCAAACCTATCAAGATGGAAAGATAACAGGTCGGGATATCTCAAGAAAAGTTTTCAGAGGCAGAAGTTGAACCAGTGACACATGGCATGCCATACAAGTTCATTCTATTGTATTATCCCATAAAATGGTCACATTGTGACACTTGGCATAACTCTCTCTCAAAGAATCCAATTGAGGTCAGACCTATTTGGATCAGGTGTGATCTCTTGGTTTAGTAGGAAGCAATCCTGCGTAGCACTGAGTACAGCTGAGACAGAGTATGTTGCAACCTGTTCAGCTAGTTGTGAGGCAGTATGGCTACAGAAGCTACTGTCTGAGTTATTTGATCTCCCATTAGATGCTACTGGTATTTTCTGCGATAACCAGAGTTGTGTGAAGCTGTCTGAGAACCCAGTGTTTCATGACAGGTCGAAACACATAGAGATCAAATATCACTATATCAGGGATATGGTGCAGAGAGGAGCTGTGAAGCTCCTATATGTTGCGACGGACGAGCAGATTGCAGATGTGCTAATGAAGCCACTAGCCAGCGTGAAGTTTGAGTACTTCAGAGAGAGGCTTGGTGTTCTTTAGATTGATGACACTTCAAGGAAGAAGTGATGGACACATTTGCTGAAGCCATTCTAAGCATGTTGGAAGGAGGATCCTTCACATGGCTGTGGATGTAAGCGCTGGATGATGAGCATCAGGATGATGTTCTGGTTACTGCTTTGTATGATCAGTTGGATCATTTTCATGTATGTATGTATGCATCATGTTGGATGCTAGATATGATCAGTTGGATCATTTTTATGTATGTATGTATGCATCATGTTGGACGCTGGATATGATCAGTTGGATCATTTATATATGTATGTGCGCATCATGTTGGATGCTGGATATGATCGGTTGGATCATGTGTATGTATTTTTGTATATGCATCATGTTGGATGCTTGGACCATGTATCTGTATATGTATCAGGTGGATACATTATATGATCAGGTGGATCATGTATGGTGATATGTATCATGTATTTGTATTTGTATCAGGTGGATACACTGTATGATCGGGTGGATCATGTATGATGATATGTATCAGGTAGATACTTGGTATGCATTAGGTAGATGCATTGTATGATCAGGATGATCATGGATGACGAGCTTCAGGATGTTGCTCCAGATGACATGCAGCAGGATGTTGCAGTGATGATGATCAGGATGATCATGTGTACATCAGGATGATGTATGGTGAGTATCAGGTTGATACTTTATGGCCGTGGATCAGGTTGTGTAGATGAGCATATAATTTGGCCCTGGGAGATTTGCAGATAGTCTTTCGAGGTTTTGCCTATGGCATATAATTTGGCCCTGGGATATCTGGCAAATGCTCTTTTGAGGTTTTTCTCTAGGAGGACATATAATTTGGCCCTGGGAGATCTACAAATAATCTTTTGAGGTTTTTCCTATGGCATATAATCTGGCCCTGGGATATCTAGTAGATGCTCTTTCGAGGTTTTGTCCTATGGCATATAATATGTCCCTAGGAGATCTGATAGGTTGGGTTGTGTGCCCGTAATAAGTCCTGGGATGCTCTTGCGAGTTTTTTCCATGACCACATATAATCTGTCCATGGGAGATCCTATAGGTAGATTTGTGTGCTTGTAACAGCCTGGGATGCTCTTGCGAGGTTTTGTGGTGACCACATATAATCTGTCCCTGGGAGATCCTATAGGTAGAGCTATGTGCTCGTAACAGCCTGGGATTCTCTTGCGAGGTTTTGTGGTGAGGTCACATATAATATGGCCCTAGGAGATCCTATAGGTAGAGCCATGTGCTCGTAACAGCCTGGGATGCTCTTTCGAGGTTTTCTGACGCACGTAATAAGTCCTGAGGATTCCACAGTATGGCCAGTGATGACGAAGACCTGCAAGTGATGGGCCTACATCCAGTATGAAAAAGGACTGGCTTTGTAGAACTTCCTATGACAATTAGATTCAAAGATTGATTGAGATAGCAGCAGTAGTGACGATGATGATGACTCGATGACGATTATCTAGTGACGATGATCCAGAGAAGAAGACTTGTGCTAGAAGACCTATGTCAAGAAATACCTTCCTAGTTAAGAGGGAGTGTTGATGTATATGTAACTTCGGAATGTATTTCACATATATGTATATTGTATTCCTATAGAGATGTTATTATTCCTCTATACGGAAGTGGTTGTATTCCTATAGAGATGTTATTATTCCTCTATACGGAAGTGTCGTCATTTATATTGTAAGTGTCGTAACTTATACTTGATGGGTTATTAGACCACCTTTTTGGGGTCAGCCCTGTATAAGTCATGTGGGTCAAAGGGTTATTAGACCACCCTATTGGGGGTCGTCCATGTGGGTCAAAGGGTTATCAAACCACCCTAGTGGGGGTCGGCCCAGTCAGCATTATGTTAGGTGGTTAAGTTGAGGTTGACCTAGTTGAGTAAAGGTCAAGTCAAGTTAGTGTATAAGTAGAGAGTGTGTCTCTCTCATTTTACACATTCTATTCTCTCACTCACACTTTGGAGAGTGGCGCACTTGTGGAGGAGGAGGCTCTGCTGCTAGGAGAAGATTATCTCTTGTATTCTGGTTGTATCATTGCTCTATCTATCTCTGAGGAAGTTATTGGGGTTTTTCACCTTTATGGTTTTCCCCAAGTAAACTCTGTGTCTCTTGTGTGCTTGCATTATTGTGTCCATGATTGATATGCTGTAGATTTGCTATACCTGTTGTTCTCTCAGTTAAGATCCTAGATCATATTGAAGTAAATTCTGAAAATTTAACACAAAACATTATGATTCTAAATAATCTTAAGTATGTATGGTCATGATCATTTCATACATAGGTATACTTACCTAAGATCCTAACAAAGTAGGATTCTAACTTGATATAGGAAAATATACCTGGATTATCAAGCGTGGTTATGTCTTAACATACCCAAACAATATCTTCTTTGTTCTCTTCAATGATTTAGAGACCTTGTGCTAGAACCTGCATATCTCATAGGTTAAGCATAGTAGAACAAAGTCATACATACCTTGTAATTAGAGCTTCTATGTGATCAAAGATTATGGATGAGTCTTTGTCTTCATGTCATCATGGTCATAGAACTTGATTTGTCTTTCTTGATGTACCTGTATCTTGTTAGCAGACAACATCATCCTCATACAACACCACAATTGCATTAGTACAATCGTATAACCCTAATCAATGAATGTCTTCTATCATTCACATGCATTCATACTTTTAGTAGGGTGATAAGACAATTCTAATATTAATCAAGATTGTACTAATGAAGACAAACATATCATAAACGTAATCATGACCAGATTTCAACACATACCTGTATCTCCTCAAGTCATACCTGTCAATATTTCTTGTAGTCTTCTTATGTAAGGCCTTAGCCTCATCTCCCCCTGAAATTGAAACTTCTTCACTTATGTAGGTGTCCAATTCATTCTCTTCTAGGATTAACCCAATCCACTTTGATTTGTTGAGACTAAATCTGGAGCTGGATTAGGGTTTGTTAGAGAAACCCTAAAAATTCAAATTTTGAATTTCAAACTTCTGAATGGATGGAAGGATGTGGCTTGCTGAGCTGATCAAGCTGGTATACTTCAATTTTGAAAACTGCAAAATTTGCCCCCTCAAAATTGCCTTTGAAACTTATGGATCTTCTGGACAGGATCCCGAACTAGGGTTTGATAAAGCCCAGTTTTTTTCCCATCCAAAAGGTTCGATCTTATGTTTTAAACTTTGATTTTTCTGAGGATATTCCAGTCATGGTCACAAATTTCAAAAATTCCAACTTTTGCAGAAGCCCTAATTTTCCACCTTTCCAATCAAAATCCCGAACTAGGGTTTGATCAAGCCGAACCTTCTGCCCAACCAAAAAAATTGATCTTGGTCTCTAAATTTTGATTTTTATGAGGATAATTCAGTCGTGGTCTCCAATTCCAAAAATTCCAACTTTCTCCGAATCCCTACATTCCCACAATAGTGACAAGCCAAGAATGAAGGTGCTCAGAATCCAATTCTGTTTTGACAAAAATATACACCTTATTGTTTCTGGTGCATCTATGAAATTATGAATCCACATGGTCATAAACTTTTTCCAATGGTATCCTGACCTATCTTCTTTCCATCCCCACAGGTCTGACCTCAATTGGATTCTTTGAGACAGATTTATGCCAAGTGTCACAACGTGACTTGTTTATGGGATAAAACAGAAGAGCAAACTTGTACGGAGTTACACGTGTCACTATTTCAACTTCGACCTCTAAAAAGTGGGCCTATGAAAGTACAGTCTGTTCCCTACTTGTCACTTTTTATGAAATTTCATTTGGAGCTTCCTAGCCTGAGATATGACCTTTTTTCCTAGGTCACCTGTTTATGACTGAGATCTGGAAGAGGCAGAAACCCTAACTTGTACTTATCATATCTCACAAAGTACAACGAATCTAAGGCTTTCCTTCGGGAAAAAAGTACAGGGGGATGTTATCTACAACCTGTAACGTTTTCGGATCCTCAAACTTCACCAAAATGGATTTATAGAAAAAATTCCACGATGACTGGTTTTTGCTATACAAAACCCTAACTTGCAAATTGTCGAAAGTGAGACAAGTGTCGTAAGTGCCATACATTGCCTTCCTTCAGGCTAGCTCTGATACCATGTTAAGATTCAATATGATAAGACAAAAAATATCAATATTACATTCCAATTCATAACAATAGCATATACAGGATCACTGAAAGAACAACAAGCACAACATGAACACAAGAGACAGATATTTATCCTGGGAAACCCTCATGGCGTAGAAAACCCAACAAATCTTCCTCAATATAGATGATCAACAAATACAAAGATGTAATCCCCAAACATGAGCTCCTCCTCCTCCATATCATATCTCTCTCTCACCTATGTTCCAATCAGAAGTGAGTGAATGTGTGTTAAATGAGGAACACACCTCCTTTATTTATACACAACTCTGACTTCACTTTTACACTAACTAGGTCGGCCCCAACTTAACTACTTAACATAATGTGACAGGGCCGACCCCACTAGGGTGGTCTAATAACCCTTTAATCCACATGACTCATACAGGTCCAACCCCACTAGGGAAGTCTAACAACCCAAGTTACCACACTCTCCACAGAGGAATAAAACATCTCCAAATATACAATAGGGTCTCCACGGAGGAATGAAACATATCCGGAATAATAAAGTACAAATATAATATTCTTAGAAGTTACAATATCTCAACATAATTCTGACTTGATGGTACCAATACCTCAAGTCTATTTTAGAGAATACCGTTGCTCCGTGTAGTTGATCAAATAGATCATCTATGCGGAGCAGAGGATATCTGTTTTTAATAGTCATTTTATTTAACTGACGATAGTCTATGCATAAGTGCAATGTACCGTCCTTCTTTTTAACAAAAATAACAGGTTCTCCCCACAGAGACACTTTGGGCCTTATGTAATTTTTATCAATCAATTCTTTTAATTATGATTTAAGTTCGTTAAGTTCCAGAATATTCATTCTATAAGGAGCCTTTGAGTTTGGCACCACCCTTGGTACCAACTCAATGGTGAAATCTAATTCCCTTTTCGGAGGTAGTCCTGGAATTTCTTCCGGGAATACATCAGAAAATTCTTTTAGAATGGGTATGTCTTCCAACTTTAACTTATCTTCCTTAGTTGAACTTTCATCATTAATTATGTTTACAACAGACATTTTACAACCCTTTTAACTTGCAAAGCAGAAATTTGTCTAACTGAAGTGTTTCTAGGAATCCCTTTTACTGTTACTATTTCAAATTCATTATTTAAGCAAGTAAAAGATTTTTCAAAACAATTTAATACTACCCTATGCTTTTCCATCCAATCCATTCCAATCAAGACAATATATGATCCTAAAGGTAATACATTTAACTTTACTTGAGTTCTAAACTGATTCATAAGCAATTCACAGTTATTAACAAAATCAACTACCTTTCTTTTTGTACCTGTAGCTAGTTGAACCAGCCAGGATTTGTCAAACTTTTCTACATGTAGTTTACATTTTTCTACTATACTTGGAGATACATAACTCAGGCTTGCCCCTAGATCAATCAAAATAGATATAGGTTTATTTTTCAGAGTACCTTCTACTTCAACCATGGAAGTTTGATGATCATCTTGTCTGTTTTCCAATGTTGCATTAATCCTAAGCATTTCCCTTGCTAAATCTCCAACTATTGCTTCTCCTTGTACAATATGTATGTTGTTAACTGCTCTCTTTCTGTTTGGGTAGTTTGATGCATAGTGAGGCCCCTGACAGTCCCAACATTTTACAGTTTCCTTTTGTTCATTGCTTTTAACATAATTATTAGGTGGATCTATGTTTCTTGCAGTTGTAAAATTTGGCTGTACATTATTTCTTAGATTATTTCCTTGGAACTTTATGTTAGAAAAACTATGTGAATTATTATTTCTGAAATTTCGATTAAATGAGTAATGTTTCTTCCTTTGTTCAAAGTTATTAGGATTCTTTTCCTTCCATCTTGGTATGCCTTTCCTTTTCCTGTTCTGTTCATAACAAATATTTTCCTTCCTCATGGCCTCTTCAAGAGTTCTAGGATCATCATACTCAATTCTGTCATTTATATGAGAGGGTAGATAGCTCAAAAACCTATGTACCTTAGGCTTTTCTTCCGTAATGTAAGGCGCATACCTTAATAAATTCAAAAATTTGCTACTCAATTCCTTCGTATCCATGGAACCTAACCTTAATTCATAAAATTCTTTAGCTCGTTCTTTGTAATATTGTTCCGACAAGAATTTTCTTTTAAAATACTTTTTAAAACTACTCCAGTTTACATTTCTCTCTTTCTAGCCTTTTACCCACTTCAAATCTTTCCACCAAATTTCGACTTTACCCGTCAGATTATAAATTGCCATACTAGTTTTTAACTTACTTGAGTAGTTGTAAATTTGGAAATACTTATTCATACCGGACATCCATGCTTCGGCCTCCTCACTCTTTTTTGTTTCTCCATTAAAATTTGGTGGTTTAATCTTCTTAAATTCTCTAGAAATTTCTTCATATGGTTTATATTTCTTCTTTTTAGTGTAGCAGTCACTTTCGCTACTATCGTTGGAATACTTATACTTCTTCCTATGCGATTTAATATTAATTTCAGAAGAAGAAGTAGTTCCATAATCAATAAGTTTTAGCTTTTTACTTTTTCGTTGGTAAGGCATGATTTCAGATTCAGAATTATTTCCTGTTCTTTCATTCTTATCATTATTATGGAATTTATCCAATAGGATTTGATTTAGCTCCTCTTGAGCTTTTAGAAGTCGTTCGTTCTCCTCTTTTACAGTGTTTATTTCTGTTTTTAAATCTCTTACAGTTCTCAATAATTCAAATGAGTTGTCGTTTAATTCAACAAATATATTTCCTGCATTAACGTGTTGCTGTTCATTATTATTCTGATCATTGGGGTGGGACCTATCTTTAGCTGACTCTTCTGGTCCTTCCATACCTGCAAACTTAAATAAGTGCTAAAACTGAAAAACAAAATTAGTATATGTATTTTTTGTTCTAAATTTTGTTTGCGCGAGTTGAGCCACTTTTAAGCCTAGAGTTTGAACTTGCACTCTAATACCACATGTAACATCCCCAATTTTCACAAAAATTTAAAAAAAAATCTTATTAGTAGATATGTTATTTATTTCTTGTGCGGAAGATATTCTTATTGACAGTTGTCTCAGAAAGGACTATTCTATCCTAATTATGATGTTGTACTTGTATTTATTAATGCATCGTCTCGATTCATTTGAAACTATAGTAGTGTTATAAATGTTTATGAAGTTACTGTCGGACAATAAATGTTAAGACTCAACAGATTTTATCTCATAAATGAATGTCGCTTCTTTTTGTCTCCAAAGTTTACAGCATTAATGTGTCGACTTTATTTTTGGATCAGGATTTAATCCAACGATATCAATGTAATGGAATATAATTTTTATGCTACTAACCTTTTTATTTTCTTTGATGAAGGGGTCCTATGGAATCCCCGAGGCTTACTTAGCTATTTACATAGCTAATGCTCTTACTCCTATTTGTACAGATATCGCAGGTGAGGTTATTATTATCAGTTGAGGATCCATTTACTATACGTTGAACATAGTTGTTGTAACTACTCTATACTTGGCATTAACAACATATAAGGGTAAAACCCTAATATGACCTAGGGTAAGACCTACCCTAGCTTATCATGCTATTTCATTTAAAACACTTGCATCTACGTTTTTAAGCATATAAATATTTAACTATCTTTTAGCATTAAACTTTATTATAAAGTTATCCATATGTAATTTGATGTTGGATAATTCATATGGGCTTCACGATGGCTTAACATCTCATTGACCCTTTGTTAATATTATTGTGTTCATGATTATTACCATATAGTCGAAACTCATGTATTATATGGTGCTTATAAGTTCAAACTTGTATGTGGCAGGGATTTAACCTTGACTATGATTTAAATCTTAAAATCAAGCATGAATGGATTTTGGTAAGTGATAATGCGACTATGGACTTTTGGGACTATATTATGCATAGCATTCTTGTATGATCTCATAGTGGATCCTTCGTTGGCATGATGGCAGGTGACTAATTAATAA
This sequence comes from Larix kaempferi, assembly GCA_027924585.1. Taxonomy (NCBI): domain Eukaryota; kingdom Viridiplantae; phylum Streptophyta; class Pinopsida; order Pinales; family Pinaceae; genus Larix; species Larix kaempferi. The sequence continues at coordinate 26,667,619 of BSBM01000502.1, read as the reverse complement.
AATCTTAAATGAAATTGGAGTGGAAAGTCTAACTGGAAACCTGTGGCAGTTGCTTCACGTGACCAACCTTGGGTTTTGGGATAAACCCTAACCAAGGTTTGAATGAATATCAACCCTTCGAAAGTTCATTTCACTTGTTCATTGAGCAAGGCCGATGGTGGAGGCTGACAGCCGACCGAAATGGTAGGGTTTGAAAGCTTCACGTTGTTTCAAGGTTTCCATGACGGATTGCACTGTGACAAATGGACGTTTGGTTGAAGACTCCTGCAAAATAGGTAAGGCCATACTCACGGTGTAATGCATTCGTCGTTTTAATCATCTTTTAATAACTTGTTACTAAAACCTGTTTATTGTCAGGATGGTCGTGGAGTGACAGGGTATCGTCGATGCTGGGTTGCTACTAAAATTCCCTGACAACTACTCCATCGTGGCTTCCAACGTTAGTCACTAGTAAGCCTCGGCGATTCTTTAACACCCTAAGTCGAAACTTGTGTTATGAAATGGTGATACCAGTTGTAGAAGTCGTACGGTACTATGTTGAGATGAAAGTTTCTCTGGTGTTTGATTTTATACAGTTTGTTTTTATATTTTAAAATCCGAATGGAATTTGTAAACAGGGAAGCTGAACCTTTGAGCCTTGGCCCACGTTGGGTTCTCAACGTTTTCATTTTAACAGTTATGTAAAGACCCTTTTTAAGGATTAATAAAGAATTGGTTTTCAAGATTTTCAACGTATGTTTTGATTTCCATGTAGAAGGATGTCCTCGTCATTTTCATTATTTTATTAAATGAATAAATTGTGTTGTAAGTTGTAAGTGCTTAGGTCTATGCCCATCTTTTAAATCTATTAGCAATTACAGTTTTGTGTGGTTTAAAAAGGTAGCCGTCGTTCCAAATAAGTGGATGCAAGGTCGAAACCCTATCTTAATTATTTACAATGCTGATGATTAGTATTTTAATTGTTAGGGGTTTTAAATCTCAACCTAAACAACACATTTCATATATATTTTGATAGTTTAAAGATCTAAGGGTGAGTCGAAACTCAAACCCTGCATCTTTGTATTTTTACAATACTGTATGAATCGCTTATAAATTTTATAATGTAATGACCATTAGGGTGAGCCTTCACGGTCTCAAACCCTGGTCTGTATTTGTTCTTTTGGCATTTAAGTATCGTATTCGTTAAACCCTAGCGATGCCTCTCAATGGCTCGGCCTATGCTATACTTACTACTGTGTTGAAAAATGAAATGGTACTCGCATGTATATTATCTTATGAAGATTTAAAGAGTACATAAAATAATGAATATTTTGTTACTGCGATTATTATGGTTATGATGGAACTTCCAAAGTTCTGTTTTCGATGGTGGTTTTGCTTTTCAATTTATATTTCATTAATAATGAAGGTATACTACTAGGTTTTGCAAATATATTGTTTTTATAAATCTAAGGATTCAGTTTTAAATGGGTTCCTTTTATCATTTAAATGTTTATTTGATTATTGTTACTTATAAACAAAACTACTATGCTTTTAATCTAGGTTCTGTTTTGAATATGAAAATTATTCGAAGACTATTATTTCTATAAACTGCAATGCGATGCTATAAAGTGTGCTGCTATTTAAAAGTTTTATTTACTAAATTAATACTATGTTACTACATTTAGTATAGAAGATATTTACTGAAATATAAATAGAAGGGTTATACTGAAATAAAACAAAGTTTTATCTATGATGGTCAATTATACAAATCTATCTTTAATTTAACTTTTCTGTACTAGAGTATGGCACGTAACGTGTGTGGAAAAATACAAAAAAGTATTTTAAATCAATCATACTACATTCCTAATTTTATTTCTTTATTCACAGTATAGAATCACATTTATACTTAGTTCTCAAACTAACTCGAATAAACCTGCAAATTCCTATAATACATAAACACTTTCAGAAATAGATATATAGTAAAATAAACACATAAGAAGATAAGAACCTGAAAATTGAAGAGGGAAACAAACACCCAAGGGAGCCCATTCCTCCCAACCTACTCCTGAAGACAGCCAAATCACTTATCTTAGGACCCCCGAGCCTACTCACTGAACCACTAGGGTGAAGATGCTGGATGGATGCAAATGCTATCCTCTGCAAATCAACAGTGATGTTGACAATACTCCAGATTGAGACTTCTACTTTTCAGTAATATTGAGTTCTGCATAAAGCAGTACTAACTCAGATTAAAATTCTTAACTCAGTCAATCCCTCTAGCTTTCCCCTCATCAAATTCACTTGTTCTCCAGCCAAAAATTCATCACAAGGTAAAAAGTGAAGTGGTCTCTTGCTCCCATTCGATGGTGTAATAGCTTGCCTAGGTCTTTGGTTAGTTTTACAATTATTGAGCCACCTGCTCTGTTCCACTTTCTTGGGGAACGTGACCATTAATGTAGGGAAGTTGCTAACTGCAACAGCTAGATGTGCATTGATGATGCTGCCAAGTGTCAATTTGCTCTCCACCCCAGTTCATTCCTCCTAGTGGGTCAATGAACACACTTTCAATAGTCTCCTTGGGATATTTCTCTACTATTTTATTTATAAATAATAAAATATTAAAGTATTAAATTACAGTCATCCTTGACCCCACTTGGTCAATAATCTTAAAACTTTACAATAACATATAACATAATTTTTTTCTCGTGAAATAAAATATTCACAATTTGGGTATGTGACACCCTCAAATCCCCTCCTCCCCTACCACTAATAATCCAAACCCTCCCCACTCGCCCCTTTAATCTCTCTCTCTCTCTCTCTCTCTCTCTCTCTAATCCTCCACCTACCTTTGACCCCATCCCTCTCCCACTCCTCCAAAACCCTAACACTCCCCCCATTCTCTATCTTGTTCTCTCTCTCTCTCTCTCTCTCTCTCACACACACACATACACACCTACTACTCCCCCTACAACTAGCCACCTCTTTCTCTCTCTCTCTCTAACCCTCACTAACCCCTCTCTCACATGCTATTCCCCTTGCTTCTCCACATACCTCTATCCCTCCCTCCTCCTCCTCCTCCTCCTCTCTCTCTCACTCTCTCTCTTTACTACTCCCCCTACAACTAGCCACCTCTTTCTCTCTCTCTCTAAACCTCACTAACCCTCTCTCACTTTCTCTTCCCCTTACTTCTTTGCATACCTCTACCCCCCCCCTCTCTCTCTCTCTCTCCCATACTCCACCAACTACACCTAACCCCACCTCTCTCTCTTCCTATCTTTACCAACTACCTAACACCCCCCTCTCTCACACATATACACACTCTCTCTACCCATAAAACCTCCCTCTCTCCCCCTAACCCTCCTCCTACTCCCCCTACCTATAACCGCCTCATATATCTCTCTCTTTATCTTTCTCTCTCTCTTACTCCCCCTACCCCTAAACCCCTCTCTATTTTTCTCTCCAACTCCCCCACCCCGAACAAGTTACCACCCCCTCTCTCTCTCTAACCCCACCCGATACTCCCAATTCTCTATATCTACTCTAATTATTGGTATTCCAATACCCCTCCCCCCACCCCAATCTCTATCTCTCTCCCTCCTCTAATCCCTTTTGTCCACCCTACCTCTTCCCCCGACCCCCCTCCACCAACCCCAATATATATATTTTTCTCTCCTTGAAACCCCTCCTACCCCATACCCATAATAAACCACACCCAAACCCATCACTTCCCAACTCTCTCTCTCTCTCTCTCTCTCTCTCACACACACACACACCCACCCTCCTACTCCACCACTATCCTCTAACCCCCACCCCTCTCTCTCTCTCTCCCAACCACAATACACTCCACCACCACCCCCTCATTCTCTCTCTATATATCTCTCTCATACACCCCGTTCCACTCCCCTACAACACACCCTCCTCTCTCTATCTCTCTACCCTCCAGTCCCTAACCCTTACTAACCCCCTATCTCGCTCTGTAAGCCCCTATCTCCAACACTTCCTCCACCTCCCTCTCTATATCTCACCTCTTCCAAATAAAACTTATTAACCCCCTCTCTCAGTCTCTCTCCCCCCCTACTCCTTCACCTACACCTAAATCCATCACTCTCTTTCTCCAAAACCCCTAACACCCCCCCTAATCCCCTTCCCCCTACCACTTAAAACCCCCCATCACTCTCTCTATACCCCTTCTCTGTAACTTCCCTAATATTCCCTAAACCCTTAATCCCCTTCCACCAACCAATATATCTATATATTTATCTCCTCCAACCCCCTCCTCCCCCTACCCCTAATCACCCACACCATCACCCACAGCATCGAGTCTCTCTCTCTCTCTCTCTCTCTCTCTCTCTCTCTCACACACACACACACACACACACACACTACTCTTCTACTTACCTCTAACCTCTAACCCTCTATCTTTCTCACAACAGTTGAATACCCCCCTACCACCCCCATTCTCTCTCTCTCTCGCACACACAAATTCTACTCCCCTACCAATAACCACCTTGTTCTCTCTCTCTCTCTCCCACCCCTCCTCTCCATATACCTTACTAACCCAATATCTCACTCTCTCAACCCCCTACCTATAACACCTCCTCCACCTCTCTCTCTCTCTCTCTCTCTCTCTCTCTCTCTCTCTCTCTCACTCCTTCCAAATAACCCGAATCAACCCCATCTCTCACTCTGTCTCTCTCCCCTACTCGTTCACTTAGAACTAAACCCCACCACTTCCTCTCCCAAAATTCTCTAACACCCACCCAAATCCCCTTAACCCTATCACTTACCACCCCCCATCACTCTCTATACCCCCCCTTCTCTCTAACCCCTCTAACCCCCCTTATCCCTAATCACCCACACCCTCCCCTTGACATTGAGTCTCTCTCTCTATATATCTATATATATATATATCTCACAACCCATTAACACACCCTTTACCCCTTTTTCTCTCTCTCTCATACACACACCCACCCAACTATTCATCCCCCTACAACTAACCTCCCTCCTCCTCCTCTCTCTCTCTCTACCCTCCTCTCCATAACCCTTACTAACCCTCTCTCTCACTCTCTCACCAACTTACTCCTCTGCTACCTTTAACCCCCCTCCTCTCTCTCTCTCTCTCTCTCTCTCTCTCTCTCTCTCTCTCTCTCACACACACACACACACATGCACACAAACATCTCCCCCCTAATCCTTACTAACCCCCTCTTACACACTCTCTCCCCTATTCCTCCACCTACAACTAACCCCACCCCTCTATCTCTCTCCCAAACCACTAACACCCCTCTCTCTCTCACATTCCCACAACATCTAATCCATCTCTCTCTCTCCCTAAATCCCATCCTAAACCCCCTACGCAAAAAACCCCCTCCTCCCCCCTCTCTCTCTATCTCTCCTACTCTTGCTACCCTTAACCCCCCTCCCTCTTGCTCTCTCTCTCTCGTAATCCCCCTCCCCTATAACATACCTCTCTTTATCTCTCTCTCTCTCACACACACACACACCCTCCTCATCCCTCCAACATTAACCCCCCTCATCTCTCTCTCTCTCCCCCCCCCTACTCTCCCTAACCGTTACTAACCCCTTCTCTCACTCTCTCACCATCACACTCCTCCCACTCCCCCCCTCTCTCTCTCTATGCCCCCTATTCCCCCAACCCTAACTAGACCCCCCCCTGTCTCTCTCTCTATCCCCCTTATTCCCCCGACCCTTACTATTCCCCACCGCATCTCTCTACCATACTCCTCAACCAACACCTAACCCACACCCCTCTATTATTCCCCTAACCCCCTAATAGCTCTAGATCTCTCTCACGTGCTCTAACTACCCCTATCGAATCCTCTCTCCCTAACCCAACTAATATTCTCCCTAAGCCCTCCCCCCCTCTCTCTCTCTCACTCACTCACCCCTACTCCTCCCCCTACCACTAACCTCCATACTCTCTCTCTCTCATAATCTCTCTAATCCTTATTAAATAAATCCCACTCTATCTTCCCAATACTCCTTCCCCTATATCTAACCCCCCTTCCTCCTCTCTCTCTCTCTCTCCCCCCTCTTCCCTTAATCCTTACTAACCCACTCCCTCACTCTCTCTCTCCTCTAATCCACCTACACCTAATCCTGACCTCTCTCTCTCTCCCCAAACCCCTTAACAATCTCTCTCTCTCTCTATCAATACCCCTAAACCCCCCTCTCTCTCCCTAACCCCATCCCACCCTCCCTACTCATTACCACCCCCTCCACCTTCCTATTTCTCTTTCCTACTCCTCCTACACTTAAACACCCTCTCTCTCTCTCCTAATCCCCACTCTCCCTACCACTTATTACCCCCCCTCTCTCTCTCCCTCTACCCCGATCATATACCCCAACTTCTCTATAATTGTCCTAATCCTCGCTAAAACCCCTACCCCTCACCCAACCCCTATCTCTATCTTTTTCTATCCACCAAACCCATCCTTCCCCAAACCCTGATCTCTATCTCTTTCTCTCCCCAAAACCACCTCCCCCCTACACCTGATAACCCAAACCCTCACCTCTCTCTCTCTCTCTCTCTCTCTCTCTCTCTCTCTCATGCACACACACACGCTCCTACGCCTCCACCATCCTCTAACCCCCACCCCTCTCTCTCTCTCCCAATTTCCTAACACCCCCCCACTACCCCCCCCCCATTATCTCTCTCACACACCCCCCTTCAAATCCCCTACCACTAAACACCATCCCCTCTCTCTCTCTCTCTCCACCCCCTAAACCTTACTAACCCCCTATCTCACTCTCTAATCCCCTACCTCTCCCCTACCTATAACACTTCCTCCACCTCTCTCTATCTCTCACCTCTTCCAAATAAACCTTATTAACCCCCTCTCTCACTCTCTCTCTCCCACCAACTCCTTCACCTACATCTAAACCCATCACTCTCTCTCCTTGAAACCCCTAACACCCCCATAATCCCCTTCCCCCTACCACTTATAACCCCCCATATCTCTCTACACCCCTTCTCTCTAACTTCCCTAATATTCCCTAAACCCCCACCCCCCTCCCTCCAACCACTATCTCTATCTATTTCTCTCCCATACCCTTAATCACCCACGCAATCCATCATAGCCTCGACTCTCTCTCTCTCTCTCTCTCTCTCTCTATCTATCTATCTATCTATCTAACTAACTATCTATCTATCAAAATCCCTTAACACAACCCGACCCTCGTTCTCTCTATGTTTGTCTCTCTCACACACACCCACCTACTCCCCCTAAAACTAACCTCCGTCCTCCTCCTCTCTCTCTCCCCCTTTCTCTTCCCAACCTTCATTAACCCCCTCTCTCACTATCTCACAACCATACTCCTCCCCTGCTCTAGGAGGATATCCAAGATCGATCAAAATAAAAGTCTTCAAAATGAAAACAAATGCTTGCAGCTGCGTAGATCTCAATGAGAGGTTTTCAATGACATTCGTTTCGCACAAAACGACCTCCGGATGAGAAAGTTATTGAGTTCTGAACTTTCGATAAAAACAAGTAAAAAGTGGCAAAAAAAGGGGCTGCATCGCACACCCATGGGGTACCATGTGGCATCTACGATCATCAAGAATGGTGATGTGGCCCAATCCGAGACTTCCACATGGAAAGTACGTGGCATCCAGTTGATAGGTGGCATCCATGTGTCATCTATTTGGAGTCCAGGTGTCATCCAGGGTGACTAATCAGAGGTCTCCAAGTGGTGATCTGATTGGACACAATATGGTTTTGTTTATTGAAACTTTTGGCAGTCAAGGGGGATCGAACCTATGACCTCTACCTCTGCCAACATCTTCGCACCATCCGTATATCCGTGATATTCGTTTGATGGTTCTTAACCATATATCACTTTACTTTTATTTGAAGTTGACGTGTTGGTTAATTTGAAAAAGGGGTGAGGCCGAGGGCTTGGCCCTCGACCCCATGTGTAATGTGAAATCAAGAGCCAAAAATGAGGCCAATCACATGGATCGTGGAACTATAAGCCAACACAATGAGCCAACACCACACCACGAGCCAACACAACACCATAATATACCATATTTTCCAACGTATTTCCAATTCAAAAGGGGAAGGAAAGGCCCACGGGTTTGAACTTGGGACCTCCGCTCCCACATTACAATGTGGTACCAATGGGCTATGGCCCTAACCCTTGTTTGGATTCAACATGACTTTGTTAAGATTTTTTTTGGGATTCGAGAACCCAAAAAGGGTGCGTGGCCCATGATTTCAGGCTCCCAAACACACTATTTAAATCACTTCCAAAGCCATGAAAAGGAATGGAAGCACCAAAATATTGCACAATTTCCAAGGTGGGTATCAGGTATAGTGGGAATGAATCCCAAGAAATGCACAGATCTTGAGGTGGAATCCATACCAGTCTGTACAACGCAGTATAGGAGTGTCTCGATTTGCATGACAAGGGAGGTCTTAGGAAAAATAAGTCGAGTTTATACTCATTTTACTCAGAATTTCGAGAGGAACACAGTGGCACAAATTGTTTCTGTGTTAGACTGACAAAACTTAGAAGTAAATCCATAAATCATGTATGTAATCTTTTTGAAGACTTAATAAGATCGACCTTCTCATTGGAAATGGCCTGGAGATGTAGCTCAGGAGGGGTGAACTCCATTATCATCTGTTGTATGCAATTTTATGGTTTGCATACTTGTTTATATGCTTATGTGTTCCATTCAAGCATTTAAAATTATCTTTTAAAAGTATTTTTATGAATTTAAGCATTCAAGTTCCTTACATGCAATTAATGATTAAAAATATACCTTTTAAAATTCAGATCAAGTTTAGTATCATAGCAGCTTAACCATTTCATTGTGAGTTTGTGAATGTTAACGAGATCAAGGTTTAAGCATGGCGAAGGAGAACCTGAGGAATTTGATCCATAAATTGGTTCAAGAAGAGGTAGAATGTCTTCACCAAAAGGAGAATATGGGGCTTCTTCAATCCCATCTGAAGGAGAATTTCTTAAGGCTTTTATGAGGATGCAAACAATGGTGGAAGAACTTTATCAAGATCGAAAGAAGGGAGAAAAAGGTTGCCCATATCATATTGAAGGTAAAGGAGAAGGAGGTGGTGAGGACCCTCCTAAAACCCCATAATCTTCACTAGATGATTCTTTACATTCCTCATCTAGAAAGCAAAAAGTTGATTTTAATATGCCTCAATTAAAGCTTGATATTAAGTTTGACTTACCTATTTATAATGGAGAACTTAATGCTAAGAAATTGGATAATTGGATCTGTCAAATAGAATTTTATTGTAGGATTCAAAATTTCACTAAAGATAGCATAAAAATTCAATTGGCTTCTCTTTGACTTAGAGGGACTGCTCTCATATGGTGGGAGAGCATAACTCAAAAGAATCTTTCCACAAAAGGCAACATCATTTCATCTTGGTATGAGTTCACTTCAGCATTAAAGAATCAATTCTATCCGTCGGGCTACATGAAGTAAGCCGTGATGGACTGGAAGAGTTTGAGGCAAGGTAAGGGACAAAGTGCTCAGGAGTATACACAAGATTTCAGGAAAAGGGATTTGATACTTTGTATACCTCTCTACACTCAAGAAATTCTTCTCAAGTTTATAGGAGGATTGCATAGTTATTTGCATCATATGATACTTATGTTTAATCCGACTAACCTTGATGAGGTATGCGTTCAAGTGAATCATATGGAGTCCAAGGGGAAGAATACAAATGAAAACGTTTCCAAGAAACCTTTCAAACCCGATGGAAACAAATTCAAAGGTAAATGGAAAGGTAAGCATACATCTACAATGAAGAAGGGAGGAGATAAACCTACATGCTCACATTGTTAGAAAAAGGGTCATGATGCATCCAAATGTTGGAAACTTCACCTGAAACTTAAGCCTGAGAAGTTTCAAAATCAGGAGGACAAGAAGACCATTGCTGCATCCATCCAACATGATTTGGGATCTAACTCAGGGGATGAAACTAAGATTGTTTCTATGGGCATCCAAGGTAAAAATACTTCTACTTCTATTTCAAATCATGAACCTATTGTTAATGAAAGAAAGAGAAGTTAGCTATTTCATATTAGGGTAATCTCCAAGCATACAAAAATAGATACTCTTTTTTATAGTGGATCACAAGAAAATCTCATTTCAGAAGAGATAGTAAAAAAACTTCATTTGGAAACTAAGTTACACCATAATCCTTATTCATTTGGATGGGTATGTGATAATGCACAACTACAAGTTACAAAACAATGTAGACTTATATTTGCTATTACTTCTGGATTTGTTGATGAATTTGATCTGGATGTGGTACCGTTGGATATCTGTGGAATTGTGTTGGGTAGTCCTTATCTTTAAGATATGAAGGCTATCTTTTACAGGGAATATAACATGTATCATCTCACTAAGGATGTTGTTGAATACATTTTTCATGCACACCACATGAAAGTAAATCTTTCTTTAGTTTCTGCAAGTCAGATGAAGAGGCTAGTGAATGCTAGTAAGAATTTTGTTCTTATGATAGTTAAAGAAAAGGATGTTGGTCAAAATGAATATTTTAAGGGATGTGATACAAAAATTAAAAATGACCTGGCTAAAGGTGTATCTTCTTATGATGTTTTATTTCAAGAACCAAAAGTATTACCTCCTAAAAGATAAATCCAACATGAGATTCACTTACAGTAAGATGCACCTCTTCCTAACATTGGCACGTACAGGTCTTCAGTAATTGAAAATGCAAAGATAAAGAAACAGGTTTAGGAATTTCTTGAAAGACGGGAAATTCGGCCAAGTTCCTCTCTATGTGTCTCAACGATTGTTTTGGTTCCAAACAAGGATGGCACATGGTGTATGTGCATGGATTGCAGGAAACTGAAGAAAATCACAATCAAGAATAGGTATCCTCTTCCCCAAATTGATGATATTTTGGATCAACTCAAGAATGAAACTTTCTTCACTAAGTTAGACTTGCGAAGTGATTATCATCAAATTCGAATCCATGACAATGATATATGGAAGACTACTTTCAAAACTAAGCAGGAATTGTATGAATGGATGGTAATTCCCTTTGGGATTTGTAATGCACCTGCAAAATTTATGAGGGTGGTGAATGATGTTTTTAGGCCCTTTATTGATGATTTCGTCATAGTCTACTTAGATGATATTTTGATTTTTAGTCACACTTGGGAAGAACATGTCAAGCATGTGAAACAAGTTTTGGATGTACTTGTAAGTGAGAAATTGTACTTAAATATGTCCAAATGTGAGTTTGGAAAGACATCTTTAGTGTATCTGGGTTATATTGTAGGGGGTGGTGAGCTTAGAATTGATCCCTCTAAAGTACAGGTCATTGTGAATTGGCCCAAGCCAAATAATGTAACCGAGGTAATAAGCTTCTTGGGAGCAGCCCAATATTGGAGGAATTTCATTGCAAAATTCTCCTTCATAGATTCTCCATTACATTATTTGACAGGTGTGAACAAATTCTTTCAGTGGGAAGGAAAATCACATAAAGCCTTCAACACTCTGAAATAAAAGATCAGCACAGCTCTAGTACTTGCACTGTTGTATTTACAACAACCATTTGAGATAGAGACTGATGCTAGTGGCTATGCCATGGGGGCAATATTAATGAAACATTAAAACAAATATGATGTCACTCTGAAACCTTCTTTAAAGAAGTAATTAACTATCCTACCTACGATAAATAATTGTATGCATTAGTACAAAGTGTGAATATGTGGAAACATTACCTAATGGGTAAGGAAACAATTATACATATTGATCATCAACCACTACAATATCTTCAATCACAAACTAAGCTACAACAATCAAGGAATTTTAGGTGGATGGCTTTTCTACAACAATTTCATTTAGTTATTAAATACAAGAAAGGGATTCAGAACAAAGTTGCAAATATGTTATCTAGACCTCCAACAAATGCTTCTATTGTCATTCAACAAAGTCCTTTTGTTCATTCAAGCTATGTTGAATAGTATATTAAGGATGAAGACTTTAAAGAAGAATATGAATCACTAATGCATGGCTCTCAAAATGAAGGATTGGATTATCATGTTCATGATAAGTTGTTGTATCACCTTGGCAAAATTTGTATTCCATAAAGTGAAAGAGTACATGTTGTAAGAGAATCTCACACTTCTCTCATTTCAGGGCACTTTGGTGTAGGAAAAAATGTAACATAATTACAAAAAATTTGTTATTGGCATCGAATGAATGATATTGTGTCCAAGTATGTATAAGGATGTATTATGTGCGCAACAAGTAAGCCAAGTACTAGAAATTTAGGTTTGTACACTCCACTTTTTGTTCCTTCCCATCCATGGGAAAGTGTGCCAATGGACTTTGTAGGAGGATTACTAATGTCTAGAAAGGGACATGATTACTTATATGTTGTTGTGGATAGGTTCAACAAAATGTGCATTCTAATGCCTTGTAAGAAACACATCACAGCTGAGTTGACTGCTCATTTGTTCTTCAACATGTATGGGTTCATTTTGGATTACCTACTTCTATTGTATCCGATCAAGATTCCCACTTCCTCGGGAAATTTTGGTCATATTTATGGGAAATTATGGACACAAAGTTGAAGAAGAACATAGCATTCCATCCAAAAACCGATGGACAAACTGAAGTGGTTAACCAGACTGTAGTACATCTTCTCCGAGGATATTGTGCCAAGCATCCTAAGCTTTGGGATGAGCAGTTGCATTATGTTCAACATGCCTACAATAAATCCATACACTCTTCAACACAAAGGTATCCATTCGAGACATGTTTTGGATATTTTCCAAAGTCTCCCTTAGAATTTGATTATGGGAAAGATTCAGTGGGATATGGTCAAGTTGATGCGGATAAATATTTGAATTTTATTTAGAAGATCCAATTGATTCATCAAACAATGCAAGATAATTTGGAATCAAGTCAGGCCAAGTATAAAGAAAGACATGACAAGCATCAGGTGGATCATCACTTTCAAGTTGGTGATCGATTTTGGCTTCATATCAGCAAAGAACGACTCCAAGGTGAAGGTAGAAAATTGAAACCAATCAGGAATGGCCCTTTCACAATTTTGGATCAAGTTGGTAACAATGCTTTCCAGTTATATTTTCCTCCTTATATGAATGTATTCCATTGTTAATGTGGAAAACTTAAAATTGTATGAGCCTCCTATGATTATGGACCAAGATGTATAGGTTCAAGTACGTTCTATTGATGAGTTTGCTCCTGAATACCTCAATGAACTTCAGGAAGATGTTATACTTGATAAGAAGATAAGATATTCATGAAGAGGTGATGTGTAATATATTCATGTGGGGTTTAAAGGAATGCATATAAGCAAGACAAGATGGCTAGAGACTGGAAGAGTAAGGGATCTGTACCCTCACCTATTTTCTGAATGATTCCATGCTTTTGGTGGCCCAAAACATTCCTAGTGGGAAGGTTTGATCAAGAAGGATCTCCAATATAGATCAAAATAAAAGTATTCGACATGAAAACATAAGCTTTTGTATGCATAGAGATTGACGTGATATTTCCAAGGACGTTCTTTTCGTGCAAAATGGCCTCCAGATGAGAAAGTTATTGAGTTCTGAACTTTCGGAAAAACAAGTAAAAAGTTGCAAAAAAGGGGCTACATGGCACACCCATAGGGTGCCACATGGCATTTATGATCAACAGGAATGGTGGCATGGCACAGTCTGGGACTTCCACGTGGTAGGTACGTGGCATCCAATTTACAGGTGGCATCTATTTGGCATGCAGGTGGACCAATCGGAGGTCACCACGTGGCGATCCAATTGGCCACAATATGGTTTTGTTTACCAAAAATTTTGGTGGTCAAGGGGGATGGAGCTCATGACCTATACCTCTTCCATCATCTCTGCATCGTTCGCCTAGCCGTGATCTCTGTCTGATGGTTCTTAACCATATAGAACTTTACTTCTATTTGAAGTTGAAGTGTTGGTTAATTTGAAAAAGGGGCAGAGCCAAGGGTTTATCCCTTGAACCCATGTGTAATGTGAAATAAATAACCAACATCGAGGACAATTGCATGGATCGTGGAACTATAAGCCAACACCATGAGCCAATACAATGAGCCAACACCACACCACAAGCCAACACAACACCATAATATACCATATTTTCAAACATACGACCCTAACCCTTGTTTGGATTTAGCATGACTTTGTTAAGAGTTTGTTTGGGATTTGAGATCCCAAAAAGGGCGCATGGCCCATGATTTCAGGCTCCCAAACACACTATTTAAACCACTTTCAAAGCCACGAAAAGGCATGGAAGCATCGGACTTTTGCATAGTTCCCAAGGTGTGTAGAAAGTACCATGGTCACGAATCTCAATAAATGCACAGATCCCGAGGTGGAATCCATACCAGTCCATTCAGCTCAATATAAGAGTGTCTCAATTTGTGTGCCAAGGGATGTCTCAGGAAAAATAGGTCGAGTTTATACTCATTTTACTCAGAATTTCGAGAGGAACACAGTGGTGTAGATTGTTTCTGTGTTTGACTGACATAACTCAGAAGTATCTCCAGAACTCATGTATGTAATATTTTTAAAGACTTAATAATACCAGCCTTCTCATTGGATGTGGCCCGGAGACGTAGCCCAGGAGTGGTGAACTCTGTTATCATTTGTTGTATGCAATTTTATGGTTTGCATACTTGTTTATGTGCTTATGTGTTCCATTCAAGCATTTAAAATTATATTTTTAAGTCTTTTTATGAAGTTAAGCATTCAAGTTCCTTACATGCAATTAATGGTTAAAAATATCCTTTTTAAAAGTCAGATCATCCCCCTACCTTTAACCCCATTCTCTCTCTCTCTCTCTCTCTCTCTCTCTCTCTCTCTCTCTCTCTCTCTATCCTCCACTCCCTAACCCTTACTAACCCAATATCTCACTCTGTCAACCCCCTACCTCTCCCCATGCCTCTAACACCTCGTCCACCTCTCTCTCTCTCTCACTTCTTCCAAATATCCCTTATCAACCTCGTATCTCACTCTCTCTCTCTCTCCCCTACTCCTTCAACTACAACTAAACCCCACCACTCCCTCTCCCCAAAATCCCTAACACCCCCTTAATCCCATTCCCAATACCACTTACCACCCCCCATCATTCTCTCTAGACCCCCTTCTCTCTAACCCCTCTCCTCCCCCTTATCCCTAATCACCCACACCCTCCCCTAAACCTTGATTTTATCTCTCTCTCTCTATATATATATATATATATTTATATATATCTGTCTCACAACCCCCTAACACACCCTCGCCCCCTTGTTCTCTCTCTCTCTCACACACACACCCACCTATTCCTCCCTCACAACTAACCTCCCCCTAATGAATTCTCTCAATCTCTCTCTACCCTATTACTCCACCTACACCTGAAACCCACTCCTCTCTCGCTCCCCCAACCCCCTAACATCCCCCTCTCTCACACTCTCACTACCCCTAACCCCCTACTCTCTCTCCCTAAAAAATCCTACTCTCCCTACCCATAACCACCCCCCTCTCTCTCTCTCTCTATATATATATATATATATATATATATATATATCTATATCTATCTCTCCTACTCCCCTACCCCTACTCCTCTTTCTCTCTCCTAATCACCCTCCCACTACAACTTATCACCCCCAATCTCTATCTCTCTCTCTGGAACACCATGTATCCCATATTCTCTCTAATTTACCTAATATGACCTAAACCAATACCACCCTCCCCCTGCGATGATATCTATATATTTCTCTCCCCCAACCCCCATACTTCCCCTATTACCTAATCACCCATACCCTCACTCTTGGACTCTCTCTCTCTCTCACACACACACAAACACACCCCTCTAATCCTCCACCTACCCCTAACAACCGCCACAACCCCCCTCCCCCCCATTCTCTCTCTCTCTCTCTCTCTCTCTCTCTCTCTCTCTCTCTCACACACACACACACACACACACACAAACAAACACACATACTCCTCCCCTACCACTAACCCCCCCCACCCCCTCTCTCTCTCTCTCTCTTAGTAACCCTCTCTCTCACTCTCTCACCCTCATAATCCCCCCTACATCTAGAAACACCTCCTCGCTCTCTCTCTCTTTCTCTCCTCTCCCTTCCCCCTAAGCCATACAAACCCCCTCTCTCACTCTCTATCTACACTACTCCACCTACACTTAATCCTTACCCCTCTCTCTCACCCATAACCCCCTAACACCCTCCCCTCTCTATGACATAATATAACTATCCCTAAGCCGCCATATCTATCCCTAACACCACTAATACTCTCCCAAATCCCCTCTCCCTATTTACCCCAACCCTATACCCCCCTTCTTGTTAAATTTTGAGCATTAATTCACAATACTCTAGGATCTTTGCTGAGAGAATAACATATACAGTATATCAATTCATGACAATCACAATAAGCATGACAAGAATCACAAGAATCAAAAGCATGAGAAACAAGAGACACAGAGTTTCCGTGGGGAAAACCCTAAGGTGAAAAACCCCACAACTTCCTCAGAGATAGAGAGAGCAACGGCTCAACCAAAGTACAATAAAAAATACACTGAGATAGTCTCCTAGTAGCAGATGATCCTCCTCCTCACTAGTGCACCACTTTCTGAGTGAGAGTGAGATACTTTTTCGAGTGATCTGAATAGAGATCACCTGATCTCTATTTATACTAATCTGTTTGCCCAGTGACCTTATGGGGCCGACTTGTCTAGCTAGGTACATCCACATTATAATATATATTTCAGGGCCAACCCCACACATGGTGGTCTAATAACCCATCGGCAAGTACACACACTTGCGACACTTGCCAATCCACATGACGACACTTCCTTATAGAGGAATGACACATCTCTTATAAGGGTACAATAAATATATATAAAATACACAGATGAAATACATTCCGAAGATATATATACATCAACACTTCTCTCTAACTTCCATAAACACCTATCACCTCCGCCCACCCTGACCTTTATATATTTCCCTCCCCCTACCCCTAATCCAAAACACCCTAACCCCCCACCACTCTAGCTCTCTCTCTCTACTCCCCCACCTACCCCTAACCCCACCCCTCTCACTCCCCTCTAACACCCAAACACCCCCCATTCTCTCTCGCTTTCCCTCTCTCTCCCACTCACACACCCCAAATCCTACCCTACAACCAACCATCTCTCTCTCTCTCTCTCTCTCTCTCTCTCTCTCTCTCTCTCTCTCTAATACTCCCCATACCTCTAGCCCCACCTCCTCCTCCTCTCTCTCTATCCCCCCTTTTCCCCTTAACCCTTACTCAACCACTTGTTCACTCTCTCTCTCCCATACTCCACTACCTACAACTAACCCCCACCTCTCTCTCTCACCCCCAACCACCTAACACCCCCCCCTCTCTCTCTCACTCTCACTACCCCTAAACCCTCCCTCTCAACCCCTAATGGTGCACAAGTCTGATATCTCAACATCCAGAGGAGGTGGGGGCAAGGTGGTAAACATGGAGGCCATGGGAGATTCCGAGTAAAGGATGGGCCCCACCGTAGAGATTAGAGGGGAAGACACACCAAGGAGGGGTTTTTTGACCATGGGAAGGACATTCTCTAGTGGAACGAGTGCATTAGGGATATACTAAGTAAGTTGGTCGATTTTGACAACTCGTCCCTCATGGGGGAACATCATAAGCCGGAACAGAGATGAGGCAACGACCTTTATTGTGTACATGTAGCTTCATCTTAGGAGCAGGTTGTAGTCAAAATGTGCGTTGATGACTTCAATGTTAATCAAGAAAGTTTTTCCAGCTAATTGGACTGGAACATTGGAAAGAAGGCCTTGCTACTGAGATGCGCAGCCATCATAAGTGCAAAGAGCGATCGTGGATGGTTGTAGAGGAGGGAATCTGAGCTTCTTCCATACGAATGTAGACATGATGCATGTAGAGGAACCCTCATTGATAATGCACTGATGGATAACAAGGTTCCAAATCGAAACGGAGCTCTGAAATGCTAGGTTCGAAGGCATGTGGGGTTCAGATTGGTCTAAGTCAAATGCCATCAATCGTGAGTCAAAATGGTTGATCACACCTATGGAAGACAATAGTGCTTTGCGCTATGTTGGACAATTCTTTAAAAATTCTAAGGCTAACATATCAGTGGGGTACTGGGATAAGTCATCCATGATATTATAATAAGACAAAGAAGCAACATGCAAATGAAACCATATACCAACAGTGGATCTGATAATCTGTAAACTCATATAAATCCGATTAACAAACAATAAACAACATGCACAGAAGATCTGACAAAGAAATTGGATCTAATCAATAATAACAGAAATTATACTATGAAAATTAAGGAGCCATACCTGATTTTAGATGACCTAGCAGCTACCATTACCTTGACAACTCCGGTGTGTACAACTGAAGGTGGGGGGATGAATCTCCAGCCAACCAACCCCCATCCAATGGCTAGGCCCCCGAGCCCCCAACAGTTAACCCTATGCCAGTGATATCTTGCTTTCCTCTCCTCCAGAGCTCCTCTTCCAAATGCCAAAAGACAAAAAAAATCCCCCTCTCCACTTCTTCTCCTCCTTTTATCTTCCCCCTTCTCCCCTTTTCTTAATTTCTTATTTAATTTCTATCTTTATGCAAAATTTCCTTTCCGTTACTTCTTTTTTTTTCATGTTTATTTTTATTATTTACATTATACTATATTACATTATATCATATTATATCAAATATTCCCTATATTCATATATGAGGGTTGTTACAATGTTGGACAATTCTTTAAAAATTCTAAGGCTAACATAGCAGCGAGGTACTAGGATAAGTCATCCATGATATTATAATTAGGGGCAGTGTGAGCATTGGGGTTATTATTAATGCATCGCAGAGAGAATTTGGGGGATTTGGGGGCTCCTTCGTTCGACGATGGTGGAAGGTGTAATGACTGTTCAATGGGGGTTTATGTGGTCACCTTATCTGCAGGTATGGTTTCCGTGGTTGACCCATATTGGTTACGACGAGTCTGGATATTGACATCGCCTGATGACATCATTAGGAGGTGGTGAAATCCTTACTCAGATACCTGACTTGTGGATGTGCCGTAGGTGGCAGGCGGTTGTGTGGTAAGGACCCCTTGCGTGGGTAGGGGGTTTTTTAATTTCATAGGTTGCGCTGTGATGACCCCTTGCGTGGTTAAGGAATTTTGCAACACCATAGTAGGTTGTGTGGATTGGGGTGGTTGAGGTTGTTCCTAAGGGGCAGCGGTAGTGTTGCGGTGGTTAGCCTCGTCCCAAAGGTGGTGGGCTGCAGCTAAGTGGGGACAATGGTGGGTGTAGTGGCCATAAACATTACAAAAGGAAAAGGGATGATTAGTTCACAGGTGTGGGTTATTAACCTATCGGGGAGTTTGATTGGGGTCTTGATTCACGGGATTGGGGCCATTATTAACTGGGGGGTTAGGAGGAAGTACGCCCCTCCCATGGCATTGATTGTTTCTGTGATTCTGTCCACATCTTCTGTCTTGTTGGCCTTGCTAGTTGTTGGGGGCGGGTTGGTTGTGTTTCTAGTTTTTTTGAGCGTAAACCTGTCGTTGAAGTGCAGGGGGAGCCTAAGGTTGGGTGGGTGCGGTGGTTTCCTGTGGTGGATAATAGATAGGGGGAGCTTGAGGTTAGGGGGAAGCAGGATCGAACGACAGATAGTAATAATCTGGTGGGGCCATAGGAGGGGGGTACAATTGTTGGTTATGAACATAGTTAGGTGTCACGTATGTGGGCCCATATGTTTGAGCATTGTGGTCAGGTGGCACATATGAAGGTTTTTTCTCCAAAATGAGTTGTTGTACATGAAAATTCGGGACCACAGCTCATAGTGTATTGCGCGGATGTTGGAGGCATGTGCACGGGGGGTCGGTGATTGGACGTGATGTGGAATATGATTCCATATGCAGCATGGGATGCCCCTAGTGCATCCTTTCTAGAAGTATCACCGCGTAGGGCGTCAGGTAATATGGTGAATAGGTATCCCAATTAGGCGTAGATAAGGTCGAATTGTTGGGCTCTAGGGATAGCCTATTCTTTGGTCTAGGGTCGCTTTGATGCCACATCCTTGGCGATGGTTGGTATGAGGGACTTCAAGAACCAATATAAAAAGATGTGGTCGTCTAATTTAATATTACACAAACTGTAGCGTTTACGCCATTCATGGATATGGTCTGTGATATGAGTAGTCATATTTTGTCTACAAGGTAGGAGGATATCAACACCAGCATCGTAACAAACTGGTAGTTGGAAGAACTGCAGGAAATTCGAAGCGAGGGACATAAAGGTGGAATGAGTCACATGGGGTTGGTCAATGTACCACTTGGCTGCAGCGCTAGTGAAGATTCATTGTAATAGGAGTATTCGAATAGAGTCATCCACTATGGAGTTAGAAGAACACCACAAGTGGAAGGACATGATACGGTTCTGGGGATCATCCCCACCCTTCCCCTTGAACTTGGGTACGTCTGAAGGGAGCTTGGTGGGCATAGGAGGCCACATGGGATCATGTCGAATTGGTTCGTTGGTCAATATAGCCAAGTCAGGCAGGTTGAGACTGGCCATGAATGGAAAACTTGCAAGAGGATGTGACATGGATGGTCCAACCTGCATGCTAGCCATGGCGTCTATCGTGGGCCCACTCAGCCGAATGCAATGTTAAGATTCAATATGCTAAGACATAAAATAGCAGCATTACATTCCATTTCACAATAATAGCATATACAGGATCACTGAAGAAACAACAAGCATAGCATAAACACAAGAGACAGAGATTTATCCTGGGAAACCCTCATGGGGTAGAAAACCCAGCAAAGCTTCCTCAATATAGATGACCAACAATATACAAAGATGAAACCCTGAGACATGATCTCCTCCTCCACAATAGCAGACCTCTCCTCCACAAGTGCGCTATCCTCAAGTGAGTGTGTGTATCAAATGAGGAACACACCTCCTCTATTTATACACTACACTGACATGTATTTTACACAGGTACACGTAGGCTCGTATTTAACCAATGGGTTAAATACCCCACTACAACTGACTGGGCCGACCCCTCTAGGGTGGTCTAATAACCCTTTGACCCACATAACACATACAGGTCCGACCCCCACTAGGGAAGTCTAATAACCCGAGTTACCACATTCCGACGGAGGAATAAACATCTCCGGATATACAATAAGATCTTCACAGAGGAATGAAACATCTCTGGAATAATAAAGTACAAATATAATATTCTTTGAAGTTACAATATCTCAACACTCCCCCTTAACGAGAAGGATATTATAACAACATCTGCACGAGCAAGGAGTCATCAACATCATACATGATACATCTATAAATCATTGGAAGCTTTCTCAACATCATCAGTAACTCAAGCAGTTACTGGAACATCTTCAATACTGGAACATCGACATCTTCAGTATTGAGTCTTTATCTTCTGTAGCACTTGAACAGCTACAACAGTATCATCATCTGGATCCTCACGATTATCGTCATCACACGATCATCAGCATCGTCATCTCACGATCATTAGCATCGTCATCACACGATCATCAGCATCGTCATCTCACGATCATCAGCATCATCATCACACGATCATCAGCATCGTCATCACACGATCATCAGCATCATCATCTCAGGATCATCAGCATCGTCATCACACGATCATCAGCATCGTCATCACACGATCATCAGCATCGTCATCACACGATCATCAGCATCGTCATCACACGATCATCAGCATCGTCATCACACGATCATCAGCATCGTCATCACACGATCATCAGCATCATCATCTCACAATCATCAGCATCGTCATCACACGACCATCAGCATCGTCATCACATGATCATCAGCATCGTCATCACACGATCATCAGCATCGTCATCACACGATCATCAACATCGTCATCGCACGATCATCAGCATCGTCATCACACGATCATCAGCATCATCATCACACGATCCTCAGCATCGTCGTCAATACAGGTATCCATAACAATACAAGTATCCACATCATTAGTACAAGTATTCATGCCAATACAAGTATACATATCATCAATACAAGTATCCATACTGATACAAGTAACCATGTCATCAATACAGGTATCCTACCGATACAAGTAGCCACATCATCAATACAAGTATCCATACCGATACAAGTAACCACATCATCAATACAAGTATCCTACCGATACAAATAACCACATCATCAATACAAGTATCCATACCGATACAAGTAACCACATCATCAATACAAGTATCCATACCGATACAAGTAACCACATCATCAATACAAGTATCCATACCGATACAAGTAACCACATCATTATAAAAAAACTCACTTTCTCGGAGACCGAAGTCCGGGAATGATACAATCCCCACTTCTCGGAGACCACACGTCTACGGATCAATTCAGGGACCGAAGTCCGGGGATGATACAATCCCCACTTCTCGGAGACCACACGTCTACGGATCAATTCAGGGACCGAAGTCCGGGGATGATACAATCCCCACTTCTCGGAGACCACACGTCTACGGATCAATTCAGGGACCGAAGTCCGGGGATGATACAAACCCCACTTCTCGGAGACCACACGTCTACGGATCAATTCAGGGACCAAAGTCCGGGGATGATACAATCCCCACTTCTCGGAGACCACACGTCTACGGATCAATTCAGGGACCGAAGTCCGGGGATGATACAATCCCCACTTCTCGGAGACCACACGTCTACGGATCAATTCAGGGACCAAAGTCCGAGGATGATACAATCCCCACTTCTCGGAGACCACATGTCTACGGATCAATTCAGGGACCAAAGTCTGGGGATGATACAATCCCCACTTCTCGGAGACCACATGTCTATGGATCAATTCAGGGACCGAAGTCCGGGGATGATACAATCCCCACTTCTCGGAGACCATACGTCTACGGCTCTCTTTAGGACTGAAAGTCCAGGGATGATCCAATCCCCTCAACTGTCCACTAAGAACTTCATTCTCGGAGACCTCACGTCTACGGCTCTCTTTAGGACTGAAAGTCCAGGGATGATCCAATCCCCTCAACTGTCCACTAAGAACTTCATTCTCGGAGACCTCACGTCTACGGCTCTCTTTAGGACTGAAAGTCCAGGGATGATCCAATCCCCTCAACTGTCCACTAAGGACTTCATTCTCGGAGACTTCACGTCTACGGCTCTCTTTAGGACTGAAAGTCTAGGGATGATCCAATCCCCTCAACTGTCCACTAACGACTTCATTCTCGGAGACCTCACGTCTACGGCTCTCTTTAGGACTGAAAGTCCAGGGATGATCCAATCCCCTCAATTGTCCACTAAGGACTTCATTCTCGGAGACCTCACGTCTACGGCTCTCTTTAGGACTGAAAGTCCAGGGATGATCCAATCCCTACCTGTCCACTAAGGACTTCATTTTCAGAGACCATACGTCTACGGATCACTTTAGAACATGTGTTCAAGGATGATACAATCCCCACATGTATTCTTATCAATACAAGTACAAGTATCCTCAACCATACAAGTACATTAATCAATACATGTGTCATCAAAAGTATGTATTCTTACCAATACATCTTATCATCAAAAGCATGTATTCTCACCAATACATCTATCATCAAAAGCATGTATAAGTAAAACTAAGTATTCTAAGTATAAGAGTCCTAAATCTAAATATTTCTAAGTATCTAGGTGTGGAGAACAGGTTACCTCATCATCGACCTTGTTGTTCGATGAGACAAACTCATCATCAGTGACTATACTACTCCCCCTTTCGAGGAGGGTCCTTGTGAACTACACCAAGCTTGTCTCGGAAGTATTCAAATTTCACTCGAGATAGAGGTTTGGTTGGTAAATTCTTCACTTGAGGTAGAGGTTTGGTTAGTACAACGGTAACCTGTTACAAATTCAAACTTTACAGTTCCTTTCTACGTCATATCTTGTTAGTTCCCTATGTTCTTTGACTTATCATGGAACACTAGATTCTATCTCATCTTGATACAACTCTATTTATCACATAGGATCACAGTTGGTTCTATCTCTAAGTCAAACAATCCTGAAGCCAAACTTCTTCACAGCTAGCAGAGCAAGCAGCCATATATTCTGCTTGTGCTGAGAGCCACACTAGACTGCTTCCAGCTAAACCACGAGATCATGGCTAATCCCAGACAATAACATCCTCTCGATGTGTTCTTCCTGTCTGATACACTTTCTTCCCAATCAGCATCTGAGTAGCCATCTGAAGTCATGATCTTCAAGATAGCATAGATCAAATTCTATCGTGTCCTTTATGTGCCTCATCACATGCTTTGCAACTATCAGGTAAACACATCTAGTTTCCACTAGATACTGACTCAAGGTGTTCACAACAAAGCATATATCTAACCTAGTATATGTTAGATACATCAATGACCCAATAATTTGACTGTACAGAGTTATATCCACTAACTCTGATGAGTCATCCCCTAACAGCTTCAAGTTGGAATCCATAAGAGTGGCCATTCCAACACCTCAAGTTCTTTTAATATTTCTGAGCATACTTTCCTTGGTTGAGAAAGATTCCTTCTGAGCCTTGCCATACTTCCAGACCTAGGAAGTAATTCATCAATCTAAGATCTTTCATTTTCATTGAATGATCTTCTGCATATCTATCTGTGCCATCTCTCGTTAGATGGGTCTAATGAGCCTCAATATCATTTGAACTCTGTGGTGAGTTCCTTCTTGCATCCATGTCATCTGTGTATAGAAACAATATTCAACCTTGTAGCAACGGTTGAGATCCTCATCACCCATGGTGATCATTAAGCTCATCAATTGATTATCGATCCTGGGTACCCATACAGAACCTGATTCACACTTCTTCTTTAATTACACCATACTTGGAGCAAACATCTTGTCATGATTCTCTTCCCCTTTCTAAGAGAATCTTCTAGCCATGAGCCTTCTATATTTTGTTTGATTTGTAAATCTTCTTGTTTGAACATCCATCACTTGTACGGTGTCCATCATTCTTCATGACCTTTCCTACAAATCAAAATTAAGTACATGATTAGTAATACTTCATAATCATCAAATCATATTGACATGATAACCTATTATGCATACAGATATCATTTACATAGTTATACAACTAATTTGACCAATACTTTGGCACAACACTTTCCCATATCCTGTATGCATACAGTGGCTATCTAGATGCCTTCCATCTCTACCAGAACATACTATCGAGAGTGTGCACAGCTCTCAGCATGTCATCAAAGAGGTTTCATTCTAGACAAGCAACAATGGAATGTTTGTCCAACTTACCAATCATATGCATATTAGTAGTATACTATTCAATGCTCTATGAATGTTTACACTCAGCATCATATATTCTAGGAATACAAATATGCATACAACCTATTACAGACAATATCATTTACTATTTCAAATAACAACTCAAATACTTATCTTTTATGTTTGTGTGGTTTCCTCTCGCTTGATCTTCTGTATGTCTTTTGAACTTCTATTCATTCTGTACCACTGTGCATGTTCAAGTGTCATCCTCATGATCTCATACACAAACATACACCCATTAGTATGTTCTAAATGTTATCAAAACATTATAGTTCTAAATAATCTTGAAAATGTATAGTCATGATTATAGTTAATAAACATTAGTATTCAAGATTTCAGGGAAGTCTTCTTTTACTCATGCATATCATCAATCAAGATAAAAGACATAATATGCATAATCCCTTGATTACTAACTTTATGAATAAGCATAACCAATCATACCAAGTATACTTATATAAGGGATCCTAAAACAAGGTAAGATTCATGGGAAACATACATGTATTAGTATACCTACTTAGTTATGTACAACATACCTAAACAATCTCTTCAATGATTTAGAGATCCTGAGCTAGAACCTGCATGTCTCATAGGTTAAGCATAATATAACAAAGTCATACATACCTCGTAAGTAGAACAAATATTATGGATGAGTCTTTGTCTTCATGTTTTCATGGTCATGGAACCTGATTTGTCCTTTGTGATGTACCTGTATCTTGTTAGCAAACAACATCAACCTCACACAACATCATAATGCATTAGTACAATCATATAGCCCTAATCAATGAATGTCTTCGATCATTCACATGCATTCATACTGTTACTAGGGTGATAAGACAATTCTAACATTAATCAAGATTGTACTAATAAATAACATGAAGACAAAACACATTATGAACTTAATCAAGAATCAGATTTCAAGACATACCTGAACCTCCTTAAGTCATACCTGTCGAGACTTCTTGTAGTCTTCTTATGTAAGGCCTTAGCCTCAACTCCCCCTGAAACTTGATCTGGAGCTTGATTAGGGTTTGCTAGAGAAACCCTAAAAATTCAATCTTTGACTTTCACACTTCTGAATGGATGAAAGAATATGTCTTGTTGGGCTAAACAAACTAGCATACTTCAATTTTGGAATTTCCAAAATTTGACCCCTCAAAATTGCCTTTGAAACTTCTGGATCTTCTGGACAGGATCCCGAACTAGGGTTTGATGAATCCCACCCTTCTGCCCAAACAAAAGGTTCGATCCAAGGCTCTAAACTCTTATTTTTCTTAGGAGCTTCCAGCCGTGGTTACAGACTTCAAAAATTCCAACTTTTGCTGAAGCCCTAATTTTCCATCTTTCCGATCAAAATCCCAAACTGGGGTTTGATCAAGCCCGGTCTTCCACCCAACCAAAAAATTCGATCTTGGTCTCTAAATTTCGATTTTCCTAAGTAGCATTCAGCCGTGGACTCCGATTCCAAAAATTCTAACTTTCTCCAAAACCCTAAATTCCGGAAGCCATGAATAAAGGTGCTCCAAAAATAATTCTGTTTTGACAGAAATATGCACCTGATTGTTTCTACTATAACTCTGAAATTTTTGCTCCACAGGGTCTGAAACCCTTTTTCTGTAGTAGCCTGACCTGTCATCTTTCCATCCTGACAGGTCTGACCTCAATTGGGTTTTCTGAGAGAGAGTTATGCCAAGTGTCGCAACATGACCTGTTTATGGGATAAAACAGGAGGGCGAACTTGTACGGCATGCCACGTGTCACTATTTGAACTTCGGCCTCTGAAAACTTTTCCTGAGATAGCTCGACCTGTTATCTTTCCATCTTGACAGGTCTGAACTCAATTGGACTCTCTGAGAGATAGTTATGCCAAGTGTCGCAATGTGACCTGTTTATGGGATAAAACAGGAGAGCGAAATTGTACGGCGTTCCACGTGTCACTAGTTCACCTTCGGCCTCTGAAAAAGTTTTCTGAGATAGTACAGTCTGTGTACTACCTGTCACTTTTTACAAAATTTCATTTGGAGCTTCCTAGCCCAAGTTATGACCTTTTTGCCAAGGTCACCTGATTTTGACTGAGATCTGGAAGAGGCAGAAACCCTAACTTGTACTGATCATAACTCACAAAGTACAACGAATCTGAGTGTGCCCTTTGGACACAAGGTACCTGGGGATGTTATCTTCGACCTGTAAACTTTTCAGACCCTGAACCTTCGCAGAAATGGATTTATAGCGAAAGTTCCACGAAGACTGGTTTTTGCTATGTAAAACCCTAACCTTCAAATTATCGTAAGTAAAGCAAGTGTCGTAAGTGCCATACCTTGTCTTCCTTCAGGTTAGCTCTGATACCATGTTAAGATTCAATATTCTAAGACATAAAATAGCAGCATTACATTCCATTTCACAATAATAGCATATACAGGATCACTGAAGAAACAACAAGCATAGCATAAACACAAGAGACAGAGATTTATCCTGGGAAACCCTCATGGGGTAGAAAACCCAGCAAAGCTTCCTCAATATAGATGACCAACAATATACAAAGATGAAACCCTGAGACATTATCTCCTCCTCCACAATAGTAGACCTCTCCTCCACAAGTGCGCTATCCTCAAGTGAGTGTGTGTATCAAATGAGGAACACACCTCCTCTATTTATACACTACACTGACATGTATTTTACACAGGTACATGTAGGCTCGTATTTAACCAATGGATTAAATACCCCACTACAACTGACTGGGCCGACCCCTCTAGGGTGGTCTAATAACCCTTTGACCCACATAACACATATAGGTCCGACCCCCACTAGGGAAGTCTAATAACCCGAGTTACCACATTCCGACGGAGGAATAAACATCTCCGGATATACAATAAGATCTTCACAGAGGAATGAAACATCTCTGGAATAATAAAGTACAAATATAATATTCTTTGAAGTTACAATATCTCAACATGCAAGTACATGGGAATTAATCATAATGGGAATAGAGGAACTACCTATATGGGGGGGAGGGATCTGAAAGAAAGTGGTGGTGCCCCCAAGGGTAGTACCAATAACCCGGGGGGTTGTGTTTGTCGAGATGGTACCGCTACCTGTGGGTATGGATGCAGTGGTTGGGTGCACAGTGGTGCCAGGGGTAGGTCCTATGGTAGCACGAATAGAGGGTCTCGTGGATCCCACAACTGGGATATTTGCTATAGTGGCGGCAGGGCCACTAGCATGTCCAGCGCCAACGATTCCTCCATAGAAAGGGTTGGGGTTCATGCCAGCCATGGGGCTAGATGGTTTTGTAAGTACATGTGACTCTGACTCAGAATCATATGTGAAATAAGGTGCATCGAGATGAAGATATAGTGATGAAACTGTGCATCTCAAGGAAGCGTGACGAGTGGGGTCTAATGGACCGTGTTGTGGGGACTGCCCCCACATTCTACAGGAGTATCTCAAGGGATCAATGATTACAGGTGTAAAAGTTATAAAGGGATATGGTAAAAAATGTGCTCAAAATTCCTAGTTCAACCATGCGTGCAAAAGGAGAGATCTCAAAAAATGACACTCGGGCCAACAACAAGCTCCAAAAAACCTACTGCAACAATGTGCTACAACAGGTGGAGCGGCAATAAAATGGTAAGAATGCCAACAAGCAGCACTCCTAGAAAGAAAAATACTCACTAACCTATGGGGTATAGGAGCATGCAAACACATATCTAAAAGGTATGGAAGCTCACGCAAATCATATCCCCTATAGGGTGATGAAATTCATAGTCAAGCAATACAAAATGGAGAACCAAATGGATAAGGGATATCCCTCTACCGAGAGGGATCCCGGGTAAAAGAGTCCTAGAAGAAGGGAAACTAAGCTACCCTGTTCATGGCATGTCCAGAAAGGTGTCTTGTGGCTTCAGTTCTTTGGTCATCGTGCACCCGGTATGGGGGCACTATGTACAATGAGAATAACGAGTTAGTGTCCTTCAGTACAGGGTGGAGAGCGGTATTCCACTCAGGCTTCTAGAACCAGTATTTCCACTTTCCCTACTAAGGGAGAGGCCATCCGACAAAACAATGTTAACCATACCAATAAATAATAGGTGATTTTGGCTCCCTAAAGGAAAACAACTATGTCTCAAATGTGTAAGAAAGAGGGGGTGTTATTTGGATGCCTAACCCCAATGTCCTACCTAGATACAAAATTATTTTTGGGTTCCCAAGTGGGGTTAATGTGTGTTCAATTAAACCAATTTTAGTCTCACTTGAAATTTAGGGAGTGAGTGGGTGCACAAGTGGTGTAAACAACCCAAGATACGCCGAGAGTAAATGCTGATATAAATAACTAAAACTTAAATAAACTACGATGCAAGAACTAAAAATAAGTACTCATCATACCAAACCACAAAGCGATGGGAATCGACCCAGTGGGGTCACCAAAATTGTAGCTAGTTTTTTCAAACAAGCTAGTGCAAAAGAGCACTTACCAAGGATTATGGAACCCTTAGTAACAGTTCGTGAATGGGTAGTGTGTGAGTGTAAACGAAATAGTGAAAATGCTGGAAATTATGATAGTAAAATAAAAATCTAAACTAAAATGATAAATACCTAGAGATATTCCATGAAAATCAAATAATATGTTTTCTATTGTATATAATGGTTTTACAACAGGTGAAAATGGGTGATCTACCGGCTTGAGGAAGCCGAGGTAGAGAGCATGCAATAGGATATCTCTTGTGGCTCTATGTGTGAGGGAAGTGCAGTTAACAGAAGTAAAGATCAGTAAAACTAGAACAAAACTATGTAAATAGGAATATAACCCAAAGTATGATGGCTTATGAGTTGTAAATGAAAATACTATGCGGTAAATGGAAAACTAAAAAGAAATTATTATGTTGTAAATGTGAATAGTAATAGTGAATGTGAAATTGTAACAGTGAAAACAAGAAAGTAACTTTGAATTTTCCCTTTCAACACACACATAAATCGCATGAAAGAATCTATTCTCTTTTATTAAAATAATTTGTCTTATACATGAATAGAGAATACCCCATACAATGGTGTCCCTTGCAGTTAGGTTGAGTGTGTCTCTCATGGTTCCAGGCAGCAGAATGTCTCCCACACCTTGTCACGGAGATGTCAAAGTTCAACCAGGGTGAAATGAGAGAAATAACATAGGGTTAATGGCTCAAAGGGAATTCTAGCAAAGTAATGGTGCTTAATGTGGAGATATCATAAATGGGAACCTTCATATCACATAAATAGGAAAATACTTAGGATTTAGGGTTTCCAAACCATGGTGGTTTTTCCATTTTACTGCTAGTCATTTTTGAATTTGAGTTGGACTTTCTTTTAATGTGGACTTTCCCAAGTTTTGGTGGCTTTTCCCTATTTTGGTGGAGATCCCTATTTTGGTGGGATTTCTTAACTTTGTGGGATAAGTCCACTTTCCATGGTGTATCCAATTTTCTTTGGATTTTTTAGTGTATGAAGGTTCACCATATTGATTTTTTGGTGTGAAAATGAATGATGTGGAAATGGTAAGTAGGCTATGATGTATGAACAAGTTTTTGTGTTAACAACCATCATATAGTGATTCCCATAAACATACTACAATTCCTAAGTAAAACAATCTAATCACATATTTACAACCAATGTCTAATTAAATTGAGAGCAAGAATCCTACCTATAGTCCAATGTTCAAAGTAGATCCACTTCTTGAGATTTTAGTACAGTTGCTTTCTTGAACACTTGCAATAAAAAAGAAATAGAAACACAACAGTAGATGGATACAAAATAAACAATCAATTGAATTAATTATTCTAATTAATGCGTTAAGTAATCAATATTTCATAACCATAAACTTGACATAGAAATTGGATGGAAAAGAGAGTTCTTTATATAAAAACAAAAACAATACATAAGAATGGTGTACTTCGTTGTAGCATTATTCTAAAGCTGGATTCTAAGTTCTTCCACCCGGGCCACACACTTGCACTAATTTTACATGCTTTACTCAAGTGAAGTCCAACAGAGCAAGATGATAGCTTTTTGACTTAATACAGAATGAAGATTGCTGGAAATATAGATTTCCAGATATGGGAAAGGATTTGTAGACACAGGATTAGGGTTGTGTATTTGATAAGAAAAATGATAGCATTATGATGCTATAGGTATTCTCTCCTCCTTCTCTCCTTATCTCATGACTCTTTTAAACTTTTTTGTAGGCGGTTAAAGAAGTTGGGGTAGTTATTAATGGTAAAAAGAGGTTAGAATTAGTGAAAACATTTTTTACTTTTCCCAAGAAATATATATTTTTATCCCCAAATAGATGCATACATGGGCTAGACACTGAAAAGGCATGTATATGTGGTAGTTCCATACAAAGGGCGCGTATGAGCTAAAAATGGATTTTTTAAGGGAGTTTTTTGAGAAGGGATATAATAAGTAATCCACATAAGGAAAAGGGTGTCTACAAAATAGGGAAGATCATAAATGAGGCCAAAACATGCATCTTTGCAAATGATATGGAAAAATATGTTATAACAGATGCCCCCTACTATGTGAGGTTAGAAGAGAAACTGATGGATGAAATACATTATAAATATTCAAAAGTCAAAAATGAGTGTAAGGTGGACCCGAGAGAATTCATAAAACACCATCCATAGGAAATAACCTACAACAGAACAAGTCATAACTCTCTCTTTTTGAGGAGGGAACACCCATGCTTAGAAGTAACAATAAGCATGGCCACTAAATCAAGTACACTATAGATCCATGAGATATATAAGAAGTGATCATGGCCACGAAAAATGAATACATGGTGGATCCATGTTAAAAAGAGATCATAACCATGAAGCAATACATAGTGGATCTATGTCTCATAATCGAATGAATATATATGTAAAAAAGTGTTGGATAGATCAATATTCATAAGTATCAATGTCATAAAATGAGTAAATGACAATTAATCACAACTTGAGTCATAGAAACAAGAGTGATTATATAATGGACCTAAGGTATTCAAATCAAACCATCATGGGTATGAGCCTAACCATGTGAATAAATGTCTTGAAGTCAAACAAAATAAGACATCGTTTAATTACTAGTCATTGATGTATACTATTAACAAACACGATCTGACTCATTGATAATGATAACGAGTGGAAAGGTATCTATTACAATCTTACAAGTGTGAATAAATGAGTTGATGTCAAACACTTGTAGAGTCTAACGATCATAAAACATTGTTGTATTCCCACTATCGATAGCGATGAAACCTGCCACTAATAAATACAAGTCCCAAGATACTAATAAGACTCTAGATCCCTATCCCAAAATAGATGATTTGAATTAGATGGGAATGTGATATTTTACAGGATAGATCCAACAGCTAGAGTAAACCTCACAAATATCACTCAGGAAATGTAGAGAAGAAGAAGAAGAATTGAATCAATATTCACTCATAAACTCAGAAATGGAGAAATATGCAGTATAATCATACATCAGCTGTAAGCTGGCACTGTGAAACTAAATACAATGTCAATACTGTCAAGTGAATTCGAATTAGCCAAAGGTGATTTGAATTCTCCTCAATGTGTGGCTTGGATAGCATTGGAGACATCACCCAATCGGTGGTAGTAGTCACAAATAGTCAAATATCAATTAAATGAGTCTAACTGAGTCTAACTGAGCCATGTGAACACAAATCAAGGGAAGGAGACTCCAAGGAGGGCGCATGGTGCTGTCAATAGGTCAAGTGGCACTCTGATGCAGACAATTGGAAGCTACAGGCAATTAAACTGATCAATAAATGCATGAACTTGGAAATCAATGCTACAACTGACTATTAGAATCCAAGTAGGTGTATTAG
Source organism: Larix kaempferi (assembly GCA_027924585.1). Taxonomy (NCBI): domain Eukaryota; kingdom Viridiplantae; phylum Streptophyta; class Pinopsida; order Pinales; family Pinaceae; genus Larix; species Larix kaempferi. The sequence continues at coordinate 26,634,361 of BSBM01000502.1, read as the reverse complement.
GGTGCATTTTTCATCCACGTGAGGAAAACAAGGTGCACTAGGTAGGTAGGAGGGATACTGAGGGTTAAAACCATGCTCTAGGGGGCTAAAAATAGGCTCCAGGTGTTGGGGAGACTACCATACTGATGACTGCATGCATGCAAAGCATGCAAAATATAAATAATGATGGTGAGAATATTCCAATACCCCCCTGGAATCCAAACTACGAGGAAGTAATTGAAAACTAGTAGGGCCCTGGTAACTGATACCATAGGTCACCCCGTACAACAATCTAAATAAATAAAGTGAGGAAAGAGGGAAACCCCAGTGGGAAGAAATACCTCCCCCCAAAAAATAGACTGTGGGATGCTAAGGTAGCATGGAATCACTCACCCCAGAAGGAGGAAAGTGACCTTCTTTACCGAAGAAGGATCGATCGGTAAGAAATGGATCACTGTGTGTATGATCAATGTGAGAAGGATGAAACCTTCTATTCTGAAAATCATATATGTTTCTCCTTTGATCAAGTGGATCACCAACAACATCTCTGGAATATCTAAGAGTAGTGGCTTCCCATCTAAGAAGAGGAGGATCTGCAGGTTGTATATCAACAGGTTCTTGTGGATCTGGATCTTCCATTCGCTCATCTTCATTGTAAGTTGCTAGATATTCAGGTTCTTGTGTATCTGGATCTAGCATTCGCTCTTCATCATTGTCAGGTGCTAGATCTTCAGGTTCTTGTGGATCTGGATCTAACATTTTCTCAAAAAGAGTTACATTACTCTTGGGAAGAAGTGGATCATGCTCCAAAAACATGTGCTTGAGTTCTCCAACAATGGATGTAAACGAATCTGGAGGCTTCCTGAACTTGCTCTTCCTACCAAGCATGGTGAGAACAAATCCAAAAATATGAAGATCATTATGGAGCATGTGATTCGAACCAACTAAGGTAGAATCAGCACCATGAATGTGTATGTAGTTCCTTGATATCTTCTTTGAACCAAAATAGGTGAGATCATAACCAAATGAACTAATACATGAGGGTGATGGCTTGGACTTCAAATCAGATCCAAGAATTGATAGATGGATTCTTATAATCTCCTTTGAACCAGCAGGGGTGAGATCAAAACCAAAATCACAAGGATATGCATGAGACTTGAACCCAAGCAAATGATGGTGTCTTCCATCTTCGGTGAAACTCTGAAAATATGTGCCAATGACCAAATAGGAGTCCATAGGAAGCATTGATCAAGGAGGGCGAATGCATCACCTCCAAAATCTGATTTTACCTCCAAAATACCCAGTAGGTCATCATCTTGCACATCAGCAGGCTCATGGGAAGTAGAGTTTTTGAATGTTTCTTCAACTTCTAGAGTAGTAGTTGACATATCTTACTCATAATTCGAATCAAAAGATGGATCAACTCCATCAATTGTGTTACTTTCATGTCATAATATATTCTCTTCATTTGCATGTGTATGAAGAGCAGACTATTTGGAGAGAGGTAGAAAGTGAGAAAGCTCATAGAGTTTCAACTTGTGGTTTGCAGCACCTTTTGCTATGATATTTCATGATACCATGTCTTGTATTTCGACTTCATCTTGAACAACTTCACTTTAAATCAAGCTAATGCAAGATCAAGGGGGATACCCTTACTATCCATTGAGGTCTAGCGAACCAACATAAGGTACTCTAAAGTTTAGGAATGATGCACAAGAGTAGATCTTGGTGGATAAAATCTAGATCTAGGGAAACATAGTCGCTTATAAAATTTAGGAACCAGTTGAGGAGGCTTAGGCAAGATAGAGATTCTCAACCATAGAATAAATGTACCACAATGAATTTAGGCTAGTAGATCTAGATAAATCTAGTTCATATGAGGAATACCCAAATTGGATCTACCTAGAGTTTAAGCAAATGAGACCAAAGTGGACCCAAAATAGTAGATCTAGGTGTTCAAATACTAGATCTAGGTGCTTGAAGAGTAGATCTGTGAATATTGGGGGGTTTCAAGCAAACCCAACTGATAGATCTGAAAAATTGACCAAAAACCCAAGGAGGGCGTCCCACCTAGAGATGACTAGTGCTAGATCCAGGGGTAAATGGTTTCATATTAAGTTGAAACTTTATATCTAGTGTTTTTATAATTATTCCAAAGTGGGTTTTGATGGTCGTACTCAAATAGGTACCCGATCTATCAGATCTAGAAAACAAGGGTTTTAATAGTGATAGTTGGAATAGATCCCATAACAAAATAAATAAATTGAAACACACATGGAAATACTTGTGGTCTCCTTGCAAATTGATGATATTCACAAACCGAAGCAATCTAGAGTGAAATCCAACCTCTCCAAGTGAAATCGCTATGCTTGTAAGATGGTCAATGCGCCCTTCCCTGCCAAAACGATCTGCAGTTAAAATCGAGTCAAGCAAGAAATAAACTATACGATAGAAAAGATAAATCAAGAAGCATCAAAATGATCCAAGATACAATAAAGATACTCCCTGATATGCAAGACGTATTGAGGAAGAGATATGGGGTCTCCCCACAATAGTGCCCCCTTCAAATCGCCCTCCTTCACTACCACACGGCCCCTGCAAAAATAGTTATGGAGAGAGATCAATCTGCAATGATGTCGAAGAGAAAAGACTTTACAAACACTTACAAGAACATTCATCAAATCTTCCAAAATTTTTTGCAAAAATATTTTTATTATGCCGGAAATCCAAGAGCCAAAAGTCCCTTTACAATGAGGGGGGTCTCTCCTTTAAATAGGAGTGAGAGAGACCAAAACCCTAACCACTTTTTAAATGAGTGGTGGGTATCAAAAGAAATAAAAATTATAATCAATAGCTAAGAGGAGCCGGAAATACAATACATGGATCAACTCACAAATAGAGGGGGGTGCACTCACTAAAACATCCAAGGGGGATGCACCACATGATAGGTGGCTAAGACACATGAAATAAGCACATGGTGGGGCTAGGAGGTGTAATATATTCTTCACTAACATGGACCCATGGCACAATAACAAATAATATGACAATATGACATCATAAAGTGACCATATGACCAAATCGTGCCCCCCTCAAAGACACAATAAAATATCCAAAATGATGAATACTGTGACATGTGGACCCCACTAATGCCGGAACAAGTGCTAGAAGGTGTGGACATCATTATCAAAATATACGGGACCAATATCATGCCATTTCCTTTCCCCATTAAGCCAAATCGATTTCCTTAATGAGTCATTCCTCTGTTGGAAAACCACCCATAAAAGTACAAAAATGCATGTAACTCACTGCAAAGTGTCCCGGACACAAATCTGACTGACCAAAATGTCTAGGGATGGAATAAAATGGTAATAACGACCGGTTGGACCCTCATATCCCTCTGTAGCGCCCTAGGAGAATGTGCTAGCTCAATGAAAGTGCTGGACATGCCATTTCTGCATGGCAAACTAGATAAAAGTGGCAATGTGACCATAACATCACTTGTAAGTGCCCAAAACTAATAACTGAGTGCACCAATGAGCTCATAATGCTCAAATCCACCAGGAATGAGTACTCATACACCATGTGACCATCAAATGATACCTCTGTAAGCTCATCCATGCCCAAAATAATAAAAATAATGGTCCGTAAATAATAATAATCATAAAAACCCATCAAACCATCATTTGAAACTACTGTATGAGGCATGGAACCATTTAATGGACACATATGGGCCATGAATAATGCATCTCGAACACTGTATTCCCAAATTCATCCTGGACCCTACGGTTGACTTGGTCAAATTGGGTTGACCAGGTCAAGAATGATCAAAATAATGATCCAGACCATGAATAATTATTGCTGCAAGTATAAATGGTTATGATATGCTCCTTCAATTATATCGGTATCTATACCAAAGCATGGAATGGTGTTTAACTGGCATAAGCATGTAAATAATATAAATAAGATAAGTCTAGATCAAACTAACTAGCTACTAAAAACATGATTTTCAAGTGCATACTCATTTACTGACTTGAACAATTTGCTAACCATGGGTGAAGGTGGAAAACAAAGTATAGGATAGGGGAAGGACTCAACAACCTCAACACTGCAATCTCTCAGATGAAGGAACCAGGGAGACCACCTAGACATATACTAGATAGAAGATAACGTGAGGAATGGTGGTGTCTCACAAATGGGTAGAGTGATGAGAATGCTTCCAATAGACTCTAGACAAGTAACCTTTTATCAATTTATTATTTGTCAGCTTTCACATTTAAGATTCAACATTTATTTCACTTTATATATTTTCACTAGCCAACCTCCAAGAGCAGGTGCCCTGAATAGCCTGACGGGCCTCAGATAATGACTCAGTATGACCTCCATTTCCCGCCACCGTCCATAGGTGCGATGGAGTGACCACCCTGTTTCCCTGTAGGGGAAAACGACCTTACATCATACAAAGGATGAGTGTGCGTCCCTTGACCACTAACTAGATAATATAGATATGCATACTTAGTGTTTAGCAACACTGTTTTTGTTGACTAAGCATCCCTTAGATATAGCATTTAAGATCCAATGCTTTCGTGTTTAGTAACACTGTTTGTAGGAACACTTAGTTTCGAGGACTGGAGGAGAACAACCATTGTGACTAAAATCACACACTCCAGAGCCAAGACACAATGCAAACTGGGAATCTATCCAACATAGAGGTCTAGGTGGGGGAAGTCCTCGATATCACTAGCTAAGGTGTGAGCGGGATAAAACCAAAACTGGAAGATAACAGATGGAATGAGAAAATGATTAATGGTTCCTTGGATAGCAAAGGCCCTAAAATAAGGGAATGGACAAGTCAATATTTTATGGATTAAGGGTATGACCAACGAGTATATTCAAGAACCTCATGTTAATAGTAACCAACCACTTCTATTCTAAACAACAAGTAAGCATCAAATAAGATAGAGCTAGAAAGCATCAGAATATACCTAGTCATCAACTACCTAGATAAGACAAAGAGCACATCAACAACCCATTTATACCGAAATATACCTGCTGGATCATATAACTAAGTCCCTGATCTAAACTATCTGAATAACACTAAAGTGTTGCATCTGAATATTATATGGGAACTGCCATCAATAGGCTCTGGATGATAGAGGAATGTCTATCTCAGTCACCAACCTAGGGTCATAGGACTCGGTCTTGGCATGAGATTGTAACTATGCGAACTCTGGATCCATTCACTAGTACAAAATGAGAAATAAGTGACCAAAAGAATGACCAAAATCTGCATATAAATGACCACTTTTGAGTTGGTGACCACTGGTAGCAAATTAGCGGTCATATATCACGCAACCAAAAATGTGGTCATATTTAGCTTGGTCATTTATAGATTATCTTGTGGTCATATATTTGGTCGTATATTTGGTCATTAATTTGGTCATTAATTGTCACAATTAATGAGCAAATTTATGACCACATTTTTTGTCACGTGATAAATGACCGCTAATTTGCTACCAGCAATCACCAACTCAAAAGTGGTCATTTATATGCATATTTTGGTCATTTTTTTGGTCACTTATCCCTCATGTTGTACTGGTGGTCATTTATATGCAAATTTTGGTCATTTTTTTAGTCATTTGTCTCATTTTAGTGGTTTCAGAATATAAATAGGGCATAGAGGAATCGAACCACCAACCTTCTGCCTATAAGGCAAGTGCTCTACCATTGAGATAGCACCCTTAAATAGAATTCCTTATGGATTAATAGTAACTCTATCAGGAACAACAACCCTATTTGGCGAGAAATCAAATTCTGAACCATGTAATATATGTTGAATTTCATTGGTTGGACCCTTCAATTTTATTATGTAATCTTTATTATGTGATTGATGTTAATTTGCACTGAGTTCTTTGAATTTATGGAAGTCACAATAAAATCACAATGGATTACTAAACACAGGACATATTAATCAAATAAATATGTTATGGTCCATGTTGGTGAATCATGTTGGCCATATGCTTAACCATTACGGATCATCATTGGAATTGACAGATCCACTGCTCCTAAACTGTCCACTTGAAGGATAAGTTCAAGTTATTACATGAAGGTTACTGTTCCAGATGCTACATGAAGGTTACTGTAGCAAGATTATGCATGTTCAGAAAAGGAAGAGTGAAAATCTACTGTCTAATGCTTTGCATTGTATAGCCTGAGATACCAAAATAAATTATCCAAGAAATCTTGCAATATAGACTCAAACCTTAATAAGCAATACATGTTATTAAACTGGACAAATCCACATTGTTTTCCCACTGGTGTTTTGACATGCCCAAGTTCTCCAAAGTGGCCAAATACTTGTCTTAGCATGTCATCCGTCACAGTCGGGTCTTAGCCACCAACAAATATCGACACCCAAAACACATAGAATAAGAATATAAAAAACAGATTGTTTGAGGAAATGAGAGCATGCAAAAAGGAAAATAAAAACAGAGGCATGCACAGTTGTATTATTTGTATCATTATCTAAGGAAACTACTGGAGGAGGAGGAACTACCATTGCTGCAACCAAAGCACTTGCAAGCAGTATAGAACATAAAAATAGAAAGAAAAAAAAAATAAGCCCACAATAAATACTAAACATATGATAAATCTCAATAAATGATCACATAGCCTAAATAATAAATAATGACTAAACATTAAACATAACTAAAATTGATGACAATATGCAATGTGTTGAAAGGAGAAATCACACCTGGTACGACGAACTAGTAACCAGGATGCTACATAATAATTAATAACCATCAATGTCATCATTAATAACAAACAAGACTTCAAACCAGTTGAGGAATAGAATAAACTAGAAAACAAACTACATTTTTCAAATGAAAGCAAAGCTTCCTCCTACTACACGTATACTTTGAAGCTAGTGTATGTATTAACAACATAATTTATAATAAATCCAAATGGGAGAAACCAAAATTAGCCATCACCTTCAAAGGAGAGACTAATACATTCAAATAACATTTTTAACAGTTACAAGACCTGCTAAGAAGCACTTACATGGTTACATAGAACCAAAGGGCTTCTTCCCAGAGGAACATTTTGTTGTCCTATATTACTGATCCACATTTTATAATCCCAACCTCTACAACCGTTCCCTCTAAAGTTTGATGTCAAAATGTATGATATTATTATGGTACAATATATAAAAATCACCTATTACTTACTTGTTAGGAGGAAGAGAAAAATCAAAGCCATTCGGAAAACCACGCCCTCCAGGCACACTGCTCCAAGGAGGCATGCCAGCCCAAGAGAGAAAATTTCTCTGCACGGACCCTCTGCCACCACTAGAGGACCGATCACCTCTTCCAGTGGTAGGTACACCTTTTCCAGGTGCCCAGACACCTACATTGGAGATAGAATGCCTAGTGTGATTTTGGGCACCACTAGAAGCACTTGAAATTCCCTCGGAATTGATCCTGCCCTTGGCCTCACATACTACACCCAAATGTAAATGTGATCAGAAAGTTATGTGATTAAGAATTCAAGTTTTCCATAATATCAATAGTAAGAAATTAGAATCAATAAATCACATGAAAAACAAATTTGCAATGTTGACTATGATAATGAAGAGATAACCTTCATGTACACACATGTTCACTCAGACATCCATAAATTTACAAAAGCACCTCTATAACTCAACCTACTTATTCTATCAAATTTCATTATTGAGAAGCATTCATGGGATTGTCAAATGAAGGATAAATAACAAATAATTTATAATCCAGATGAATACAATTTCCTGATGTTCTGATGGACAACTATATGTTTATTCCCTAAAAAACGAAACATGAAAGTTTAACTAGCATATCTACATTTTAATATATATTGTTGTACATATGACCTTTTGTATGAATAAATAGATTCACACAAGACAAGAGTTGTTGGAACAAACTCCAAACCCTTCTCATTTCACATTTTTACAGAGTCAAAACCTCTTTTTATGGGTCAAATAGCAGCCCTAGATTGGGAATAAAAATGGAGATTCTTTTTAATAAGGGTCTGCAGTTCAATTCTGCTGGTAGAGCCATATAGAGACAACAGGTTTAAATTGCATATCTACCACCTTACATCCCAGCCAGTAGTGAAACCTGGGTACGACATCGCCATATAAAAGTTTTCACATAAGATGTTGCCATGGATAATTCCTTGCAGTGTTACTAGCAAACAAGGCATATAAAATATGAAGTATCCATTCTGTGACAAATAGAACAGCTTTAAAATGCATATAGACATTTTAACCTATGATACAACCATCGAAATGTTTTACCTTCTTGCTTGTCCACAGACCCAGCAAAACACAAAACTTAAAGAAACAAACCTTATATTGTGAATAGTGAGGATGATAATGTTGACTGTCATAGCCAACCCTTGGAACACTTGCATTTCCAATTCCAACATTACCTTTTCCTGTTTTCCCCTTATCATCACTAGTTTTGTCTGCTGGTGAAACTTTGTCGGTGGGAGCAGATACTACACCTTCGAAAGGTAAAGTAGCTTCAGCTCCCCATTCTTGATCCTCAATGGGATTATCACCACCAACAACAATCACCAAATCATCCCCGTATTCATCCTCGCTTCCTTCCTCAAAATCCCATTCTCTTCTCTCCATATTGGGATAAACCGCTCGATCATCATTGAGGTTAATTTGCAAATCATCTTCGTTGTCGCTATCCCATCCATTCTCTTCCTGTAAACCTTGATTCTCTGCAACCGCCAATTCCGCATGAGGTGTCAAATCCTGCTTCCCTTCGCTCTGTTTCAGATTCACCAGTGGCGAGTCTAGCTTATCCAATTTCAGTGAATGTGCCAGTCACAGTAGAGTAGTTTCAATCCCTTTTTTTGTTGTTGAAGTTGACCTTGCACCTATAATGCGCCAACATAAGAGATAGATACAGTTAAGGATTGATACCCAGACCCGGTTCGAAGAGAAAAAGTAGTAGCAACCAAACTAGTAAAGACATAAGAACCTGTACCAATCCTTCCTTTCAAGAGCCCCACAAAGCCAGATCAAGTTCATTATATTATGTATATAACAATAAAGCAAAGAGAAACCCATAGGATCACCCTTACCTCTGTCTTTTCTGTGGTTAGGAAGCTTGTGCAATGACTAGACTAAGTTCAATTGTGTGAACTGGTCTCTGCAAGGGTATCACAGAAGATCATTCAACAACCCAGTTCTCTCCGTTTCCTTCTCCATAAAATAGTCCAAAACCCCAAAAAAATATTAAATGAAAACCTATCAAAGAAAAGGGGCATTTTCTAAATCACCAAATAAATAAATTTCGCTCCCAAATTCGGAGGTCTCTTAATGAACACATTTATGTCAAAGAAGAGTGGGTATATTCTAAATCACCAAAAATTAGAGCCAAAAATTAGTTAGAGGTCTGCCCATGAGGTTAGGAGGTAAGGATACTTTGGGCTCGAGGTGTTTGCTTTGTTTAGTGTTTTATGTATTGTTTTTTTTTTAAATATTATATAGAACAATATATTTACTTTTAATATATATATATAATAGTTAGCTAGTGTTATTTTTTGTTATTTATTTATTTATATAATATAATATACATAATATTTATTTGTTGTTTGTTTAAATAATATAAAATTAAAAATTTAATAATAAAATTTAAATTTAAATTTTAAAAAAAAGAGATAAAAATAACATTGCCATTGCACAAGTTAATACCTTAGAGTTAAGTTAAGACATTAGAGTTTTATTTTACACCATTAACAATTTATTTATTCAATGCCAACCTGAGGAAATATTAGAATCATGGTAACTCTTGTTTAAAAAGAATTTTAAAAAAGGGAGGAATTTTATTTATTTATTTTTTAACATAAACAGTTGATCGGATTTTATATAAAAATTGAAACAAAGTTTACATAGTAGTTGCAGTAGGGATTCTCACTGAAAATCAATTGAGCCAAGCCTACAAAATTGATTTTTTTTGTTCTAAACTGCTCAAAACAAGGTCCTATTCTAAGGATCTTGTAGCTCATTACAAACTGGCTTAGAAGAAATACATAGGTGCATAGCATTTTTTAAAACAAGACTAGAAGTAGAAAGACAACTTATACATCTAGATCGATAGATTCTTAGGACATAGAAAAATAAACCAGAGAACAACAAAAAGGAAACCGAGATGCAGAGTTATGGGCGTTTTCAGCTGGAATCCGCAGCGAGGTTGGTGAGTTCTGCGTTCATTTTTTCGAGCATAGCTACCACCATCTTGGCTGTATCATGGACTGCTAGTATCCTTGCATCCAAATCTTCCAGCTTAGCTTCCACCAGAACAGCTACATGCCCTGTTATCTCCGCCTTAAGACTTCAGACCTCAACATTTGTTGCATTCACTAGAGTGAAGAGGTGGGTAAAGGATTTCTTCAGTTCATAATTTTCATTTCTAACAGTTCGGAGCTGAGCTTCCAGATCATTTAGGTACGTCTGGAACTCAGTCGATATATTATGAAAACCCATTCCATCATTTGTTGTGTGGAGACCTTGCCCAAGAAATTTACGTTTTCCTGGTTTCTTTGCTGAGGGATTCTCGCTGCTGGACTCTGTTCCAGATGTTTTCAGATTCAAATTGGCAGAGAATGTGCGCCCATGTGCGATGACTTGCTTCCTGCAGAGCAGTGAGGGGAGGTTGTCGGCCATACTGCCTTCACTTCTATACTTCCTAAACCAAATTCTATTGCAAAACCTACTGCATCTTTCCCAAGGTTTAAGCTGGCTCTGCCACGAATGGAAGCATTAATGCCATGCATGGAGGCCATGTGGGTCATGCATGAGAGTTGATCCTGTATCTTCCTAAGTACAAAAAGGGGATCCTCGGAGAGCTTGCTGAGGTTGACAATCTGGAGCCCATATTTATTCGAATTTAGTATAGTTCCAATGCTAAACCATAACCTTAGACAAAAATTGAGAAAACACATTAGTGAGGGGAATTAAGGGACCTGGGCAAGTTCTTGGTCTTGTTGGTCACACACCATGACCCCGCAGGCTAGCCGAGCGCCGATGTTTGCCATTTTATCCACAAAGTTGTTGTTGATACTGAGTATATGCAGAAAATTGATAGTTTTGTATTCTTTTATGATGTTTTTCAGTAGATGGTGAATCTTTATGCTTGGCATCTTTCTGGCTTTTGCCAAACTACTAGCTTCCCTTATGATTAACATCGAGTCGCTGAAGACAACCAGCTCCTCAATACCCTTTCTTCTGGCGAGTTCCAACCCTTTAATCAAGGCGAGCCATTCAGCTCCATGATTGGTCTTTTTGCCTATTCCCCGTGCGTAATCTTTCATTTTTGTTCCATCAAAGTCATAGAGGACTCCACTCGCTCCTACCAGCCCAGGGAGGAATTTTTTTCTTTTCAAAATGGAGGATATTGGCGATATTTTGCAGGGGAGAGACCCGAGGGGAACTTTAGAACTTTCCAAACTTAGGCATGAAGAGAATCATGATGAATGGATGCATATGGAGAATTAATTGAGGTTGTGAAATTGACAATATTTAGCTAACAAGATGCAAAATACATGAACTTACCGAAACTTTAACAGACTGCCGAGAGGGTAAAATGACGATGGTTTTGTTCAAACAAAATATGAATGTGGCCAGAATGACGAGCCAAACACAATGACACCAACTTTACGACATGGAAATGCCAAGAGGGAAAGACAACAAATATCCAAGACTTGACTCAACGACACTATGATGATGCACATGATACAACTTGGCCGATCTGTCGAAGGGATAATATGAAAGAAAAAATGGTGAAATAAGATATGGACGTGATAAGCACATCAAACTGGATGTGACAGTATAGATGAATCAATCTTGCAAAAATTTTCAGTAGGTTCGCCTATGACGTCATGTTTCGACACTAGCTCATGCCTCTATATCCATCTACAATATTACAATTTACTAAATTTTAACGCCGCAGATGGATTCAGAGACCCCACCCCCTAAGGGGCCTCTGAATCCATCTGCGGTGTTAAAATTTAGTAAATTGTACAAATTCATTGTCAAAATTGTAATTAATTTCCATCGTCGGTGTGATAAAACTAAAAATGACCAAATAAATGACCAATTGTTATGTGGTCATTTTTAGTTTAGTTCTTATCGCGTGACCAAATTGGTCATTTATCTTGGTCATTTTTAGTTTAGTTCTTATCCCATGACCAAATTGGTCATTTATCTTGGTCATTTTTAGTTAGTTCACTTAAAATTTCTCAATTTTGGTCATTTATCCCTTGAAACAGCTGCGGTGACCAAATTTTTTGGTCGCCTAGTCACTTATCTCTCATTTTGTACTAGTGATTGAATATATGCGAGTGATCATCAAAATGTTGTTCATCATAGGCTGATCTCAGCAAAAATGTGTAAACGACTGGCTCAAAAATATACTGGAAACTGATATGCAATCATGGTAGCTCGGCTACTGTGGATGTGATAACATGACTATTCAAAAGTTTGGTTGCAGTGGAGTTCGATACCAGGAATAACAATATCGAGTGTGATGCCAGCTTTGGAGTACTGTACCGGACAAGACAGGTGGCACTGGTACATTTTTTAAATTTATAAATTAAATTTACTTATTTTTTAATTCTCAAAATTGAGACCACTCCTTCAGGGATTTATGTCCCATCCAAGAAGTACTTAGCCAATCAAAAAATTAGAGAATTGAATTTAAAAAAAAATTAAATTATTTTAATTTTCAAGAATATTAATTTTAATAAAAAAAAAATACAACTTTGAAAAAAATTATATTGAAAAATGCAAATTATTATAAGTCAAGAAAGTTTGACTAACTATCGATTAGTATATCCCTCCCTTGGTAGGGAATAATAAATATGAAAATACAAAACTAAAAATATATAAATAAAATGTAAGAAATGCACATAATATAATGATGAACATTCTAAGATTTATGTTTTTATATATTATATATCTTACATATATTAATATATAAATAAAAATATACTAGCACGGTCACTTAATTTGTGGTCGGTGAACATCGATAGGTCACAAGTTAAGTGCCATGAACAAGTTATCTATTACTTGTTCCCCATGCTTAGCTGTAATCACTTGTTGTCTATGCCTCAAATGCTTGTTATCTTCTTTAGTTAAATGGGTTGTCTGTCAGTACATGTTATCCATGCATGAGCTATGAGGTATCCATGCATCAACAACCTATTATTTTTTATATTTCTTTTTTTTTATAATTGTTTATTTTGAATTTTGAACGACGCCCATAAAATCAATCTAGACAATACACTTGTCCCATCCTCATTCAATCTAGGAAAAGCATAGATGATAGTCCAACCCAAATTCTAAGATATAAACACCTATCGGTGCAACTAGTTTAGATTTATTTTAATTTTGTATTTATCAAGTATTTATACGAGCGATCCAATTTTTTGAAGTGTAAACTATTATTTTTAGGGATCAAATTTCTTGAAGTGTATTTTTTTTAAATGTAAACGATTATTTAAATATATATATTTTTATTTTTAATATTTTATTAATAATGATATGCAAACATGCAAAGTTTACATTTTTATTGTTCTTTTTAATATGAAGTAAATTACTTTTAACTAACATAGGTCACATTGATATTGTATAAGTAAACATAAAATAATTTCTCATTTCAAGAAGCATCCATTTTTTTTTAGTTTTAATTAAATGGAATATATATATATATATATATATATATATTTGGTTTTGAACTTTAAATTAGGTGTGGCACAATTAAATTTTTATGTACTTAATAATTCATTATTTTATTGAAGTGCCAAGTATCAACTTTGAGCATGGATTTACACTTCTCCATCATTTTGGTTTTGAACTTTAGGTTATGGTCGACATTGTAAACAAAAAAAATTAGGTCAGGTGTCAACTCCACATTTAGCATGGAATTACACTTCTCCCTCATACTCAATTGTTCCCTCTCGACACAATAAAAAAAATTATTTACTTAATATTTTATTCTTTTATTAAAGTGTCATGCATAGGACTTGAAAATTTTCTTAGATATCATTAATTTGTTTTGCAATGCAACAAGTATGGAAGTGAGTACAAGCAAATCAAGTTTTTTAGGAATGGGGTTGAAGATAATACCTTCCTTCATATTACCTCCTTATTTCCTTATAAAGTTGCAAACTTGGACCAAGGTTTTAAATACTTGGAATATTACATTAAACCAAACAAATATATTAAGGCTGACTCACTATGGATTATTCAGAAATTTGAAAAAAGAATCAATAATTGGTGTTGCAAGTATATTTCATTAGGAGGAAGACTTACTTTGGTGAAGTTAGTTTTATCTGGTATACCAGTTTACTGGTTTTCTCTAATGATGTTCCCCATGTCTACTATACAATTGACTAGGAGCAAAATTTTCAATTTCTTATGGTTTGGGAAATCCAATAAAAAGAAATTACATCTAGCGAAATGGGAAAAGCTCTATCTCCCAAAATACATTAGAGGATGGGGCATTAAAAACATGCATTGGCTTAATATTGCCTTATGTCTCAAAAGCTGTTGGAGGGGATTAAATGGTACAAGTCTATAGAGTGAAACTTTTAAGTCCAAATACTTAAAAAAGAATATAGTAGTGGATTGGATCAGAACTCAAAAGAAATCTGATGTGAATGCTTCAATCATTTGGAAAGGTTTTGCTAAAGCTTTTTGCTAGATTCATCAATGGCTATCCCGGGAAGTTGGTAATGGTGAAAACGTTCTCTTGGGGATTGACCCTTTTATTGGTGGTGGTGAATCTTATTCTCTTATAGAATATTTGGTATCTTTACTTCATAATGAAGGATATAAATACCTTGCAGATGTCAGGAACAAGGAGGCTACTCCTTATGGTATAGGCTATTGGAAAAATGCAACATGTTTAGGACTGAGAGGTGAAACAACTCAGGAATGGGATGCATATATAAGGGATTTAATTTAGGATGGAATTAGACTTGAATATGTTGAATAGATAATAGTGTGGAGATGGAACAAAAAGAATGGACACGTAAATTCAAAACTGATGCATGAAGCCATCTATGTTTCTATATGTCAATTTGTGGGGATTTTTTGGAAAATGGTGGTTAAGGAAAATCTGGGAGTGGAAACTACCCATAAAACTCAAATGTTTTCTCTGGTTAACTTTAGAAGGAAAACTTCTCACTTGGGATAATCTAAATAGAATAGGTTGGATAGGACCCAATATCTGTCTACTTTGCAAATCTGATAATGAATCAATTCAACACCTTTTTGTTTCATGCATTTTCTGCAAAAATATCTAGTGTATTATCACAAGCAATATGAGCACTACCATTGACTAGGGTGAATTATCAGTGGAAACTTCTTTATCTTTGTGGGATAAAAAGTATCCAAGACTCGAGGAGATCCCTATCTTTATATGTTGGAGTATATGGCCTACTAGAAATGCAAATATTTTTGAAGATATCAAACCTGATTTGGCACAAACAGTTTCAAGAATTTTGTGTTTTGCTAAAGACTATACTCAAGCTCCAATAAATATTTAGTTGACAGATTGATTGTTTTCCCCTTAATTTCCAATGATGTTGCCGTTGGTTTTTTTGATGGAGCAACACAATGGGGGCTTTGTAGGGGAGGAGTCCTCTTAAAGCTTAACCATCAACATTATTTTCATTTACAGATGGGACGTGGTTCGGGTTCAAATACATGTGCTAAGATTTTAGCTTTATGGGGCCTCTTAAAATTTGTTGCTAATTTTGGCTTACAAACTCTCTAGGTGCTTGGGGACTTCAAAATCATTATTGAATGGCCAACTCATTCTTCAAGCATACAAAATTTGTCATTACAACATTGGTTAGCTAGGATAAAAACTATGATAGACTCTTTCTTGGATATATCCTTTAAACATATATACAAGGAACTAAACCATATTGCAGATGGACTCTCTTAAAAGGGTTTAAACCTTTCAGTAGGTTCCTTGTTATTCAAGGATTACACGAACAATACTTTTCTGTGTAATGGATCTGCAATTTTTTACTAGTTTTTGGATTTTTGATACTATGAAGGAAATCACTAGATATTGTGAGAAAACAATGTTTTTGATATCAACAGTTTGTTGTATTTTTCGGGTAAGATGTATCTACTGTTGGTAGATACTATATGTCTTTTCAAATTCTAAATGAAGTTTGTCGTTGGGAGATTGATAAGAAGATTATAGAGGATGGGCTATATATATAGTTCTTATCTTGGGAAGGAGGACCTTATGCAATGTATTTGGCTTCTTTGATTATGTTGAATATCAAGAATTTGTTTTTTTTTCAACATGAAAAATAAACTCCACATTGAAACAAAATTACACTTTTCCTTCATATTAAGCCGATTGTAGAAAGCGCCTAGCACAAGAAAGTATGTTCTTTGACATAAAATTTGTAAAATTATAATGTTTATTCAACTGGATTATTGTAATTAGCTTAAATTCATCTTAATTTCAAATCTACCGAATATAAAAAAATATATATATACTTTTTCCAAATACATATATCCCGATTTTATAATGTAAAAGAAGTAATATCTCTAAACTTATTACTTTTTAAATTTTACCACTACCTACATTATTCAATGCCTTTTGGATCTTTCATGGCCTATCCTTCTAGTGACATCAGACTTCGATTTATAATTTACACTACCAAGAAAGGCAATTACCTCTCTCCCATGCATGGGTCAAATTTGAAGCCTTCATTTCCCTTCAAGGCCTCTTTAGCCCTTGATAGAAGGTCATTAAATTATTTCCCCTACAAAAAAAAAAAAAAAAAAATTGGTTGTCAATGATGAAGTGAGAATCATTCCGCATCTTTGCAAACGAAGGGCTATGATCACTCTTACAACATGTCAATAGTTAATTCTTAATAATAAACACTTGAAAGTTGAGACTAAATGTATTTGTGATTATCAAAGTGGTATAATATATTATTGATATACATGGACTTCCTAGTTGGTAAGTGTTACTCGTTCTTTTCACAATTTCTTTACCTTAGCTTTCCATGGATTGATCCGGATTTGTGTGGGAATGAAACAAAAGATAGCATATACATAATCATATACAGAGATATATATTCACATACACATATATATGTCAAGAAACACATTGATATAGTAAACACATATTCTATTAAATATTGGAAATAGAACATACTATAAATACAATAGCTAGAATGGTAGTAGCTATCTTTGAGAAGAGATGTGGCCGCTGTGCTCATTCATGCCAAGATGATTACAAAGAGAGGCCAAAAGGGCCTATTAATAATAAGCATGAGGGAAAGAATCCCAAACATCCAAAAAACTAACCTTAGAAGATGAACCGTCATAAAGTTTGCGGCCCCAAGGTGGTTAGTTGAACAGTCAACTTCCCGGGGTCATAACTTTTGCATACGATCTCCGTTTGGGGCACTCGGTAGCTTGTTGGAAAGATCTATCTGAGGACTACGCCAAGGATCCTAAACATATTTCCTCCGTCAGACTATGATTTCCCAGAAAATGTCATTTAGGGCCTTAAAACGGCCCCGGAAGTTTGGGACTCGAAAAACTGTAGAAAAATTACTAGAAAATTGGCAAAAGGGAAATTGTTTTGAGCCAATGGAATAGGTGGGTGGCCACCGATATCCATCTGGATCATGGATATAGTTGTTACACATGTTGCTAGCAATTCCAATGTTGGACATACATTGATACACCTATGGCTACAAATCTCCATGTTGAATCTCATATTCAAAGTAACAAACATTACATTAATTGTAAAACATGCTCAAGAGGATTTCCAAAGTTGTTGGTCTGAACAACTGCAAAGTATGTTGAAGAAATGTTCCTTTAGTTCAATGTTTTTTTGAATAATAGTTTTTGCATGAATTTCTCTTGGTGTAATATATTAATAACTAGTTCTAAGTTGTTATTGAAGTAATATTTGAGGGAGATTATATTTGGTAAATTAAAAATTGATTATGCATTTATACCATTCAAACTTAGTTTCCATGAAAATCATGGATCTAATTTATATTGTGGCATTTAATCATAAATGCTATAAGAAAGGATATATTTTCCACAACATAGTTTCATATTTTTCAACAACTAAAACTCTAGAGGAAAAGCTTGAGCACCAATATCAAAATTGGATATCAAAATCTCATTAGTCTTCCATTTGACCATTATGACCACTCCTAATGGGTTCAAATTAGAAATCTTCACTACATCACATAAAATGAAATTAATATCTAGTTGAGGTTCCAATTATGAAGTATTTTGGGGTGTATTTATGGAACCACATTATGGTTGTTGTCATTAGATGTTTTGACTACAAATACTTCCTAACATTGTTTATGTAAACGTCTTGAAGTTCTACAATGAAAAGTGTTGTATAGAATTTTATTAATATTTGTACTTCTTCTTAGTTAGATTAGATCGCACTATAGTTTCATTTAAACATAAATATATCTTTTAAGGATGAAGTATGCATTTGAAAGATTTAAGAAACCAATACCATGGTGTTTTGAGATTTATGTGGTAATTGCTTAGGTTGAAGAATGCTATTTTTATTTCTTTTATCATCAAATGAAAACATTATTTATTTTAGCATATCAATAAACAATGGTTAAACCATTAATAACTCTTCCCATTGAAATATAAACTTGCCCTTCAAATTTGATACCTGCTCCCATGTTTTTATCCGTAGCAGTAACACCGATTGAATTATGATGCCCATTGCCGATGTAAAATATTTAAATGTGAAGGGCCTACTATCTGTGGGATAGCGGCGAATATGAGGGACTTAGGCTCTTCTTGACGATGGACAGTTGGAGACATAGAAAAAACACGTGTCGAGCCTTCTTCCCGCCACCTAACGTCGCCAACTTCAATACGTCGATATACAATGACAGCGTGCGAGCAGCGTGTGAAATTATGTTCATTTTCAAACGCGAATCAAACAGAGCCGAACTTGAAATTCAAGGAGACAGAGGATGGCGAAAGGATCTTATCGCAGGCAAAGGGCAGCGGCCGTAACGGACAAGAATTTGGTCGAGCAACTCCTCCGAAACCCACGTGCTCAGGCTGCGCTCTCGGGGCTCACTTTCTTTCTTGCCTTTCTTATAAGCGGACTAAGATGGGTGGTTTCCTTGAATGCCTTCGACCAACTGTTAGTGGGTATCGCCACAGGGTTCCTTTCTGTGACCGCACTTTACTTCTTCCAGCGCTTCCGCACACAGTCCCGCTTTCGCAGAGTATGCCATTTCTCCCCATATTGAATATATTTTACTTGATTTGCTTTCTACTCTATTTTAAGAGAATCTCCCACGCCTGTATTTTGTCTCTTACAACTAAAACTTAGATCCATATTGATCCCCGGAGAGGGATATAAAAATCTCGAGGTCCAATCGATACACACATGAAGGGTATAGGGGAGCAAGAAGCAGAATATCTTTGCTATCACACTTAGGAAACTTAATGGATTGAAATTACTTAGATGTTTGAAACTTTGTTCCGAATCCCATATCCATAACCTGAGCTTTTAATAATCTCAGATGCTTCTCTGGTCACTAGTTTCCTCTATGAAACTATCGTCGCAACGAGATAAAAACTGTCACATAACACCAATAAATTAAATTGAAGAAGAGAAAAAAACTTCAGCACTGATAGGCATGGACTTATACTTCTTTTTATCCCTCTTAGTGCTTAATCAAGTGTCACAAATTTCCTTTTTTCTCAATGATCTTACAAGTTCTTATTGTTATATTTTTCATTTCTCTCAAAGAAAATGGAATATGGACGTTGAGTTAGGTTTTTATTTCGGTGGGGAAGGGGGTGTGGTTACAGGGGGAGATTCATAATGTTTCTCCTCAATCCAGTAATCCCCTTTCTTTTCTGATGGCAAGTTTGAGGTGTGATGTGCCTTCCTCAGCTTTCATGAAGTTCCTTCTGTGCGCACAAGTTAAGCATGTTTCATTGCTGTAGTATTTCTTCCCCATTGTTGTATTGCTTCCAAGGATGCCATAACACTAGCTGAAAGCATAGCATGTTCACCGCCATTAAGAAAAAAATAACATCCAGAAGTTCACAAAAACTGGGTAAGCATGCCATATTGATAGTTGAGTTTTGAAGGAGAAGTTCACAAAAACTGGGTAAGCATGCCATATTGATAGTTGAGTTTTGAAGGAGGGTCATCTACCCTGAGGCCTGTGTCGGATAGTTTTTCCACAAGGCATTGTAGAGTTTAGGTAGTCTGTGGAGTCCAAAACATATTATCGTCTGAACAAACCAATTAGAATTCGTATGATGAGACTTGGTATTGTGGACTTAGTTCAAATTTGTATTGCATTTGTATTTTGTCTTTTTGCATTTTGCATCTCACCTATCTTACTATAAATACCTTATAGTAAAGTATTTCATTGGTGGCTTGGTCAAAGATGATCACTAACCTAACTTTGTCGAGTATTTCATAGGTGGCTTGGTCAGACATATCTAACCTATCTTTTTTTTAAGGTGTTTAATTTTGTATTTTATATTTGGACATGCCATAGGAAAATTGGTAATAGATTATCGCACTCCACAAATTTTGTACTCTCTTAGGTTTCTAATGAACCATAAAATGTTCAACATGTACTGCTTCATTACTCTCCTTGGTACCTTCTTCCTTTCTCATGTGTGAGTTATTAAGGCTTATTTCCTGCAATATTTATCTTTCTATTGTCTCATGTTTCCTGTTTCGTGCTATCAACTCTGGTTTATTGCATCTCAAATCTTTGTATATCTCGTGTTGTTTTAAGTTTCAGGGCTAAATAACACCACAACTAGTATCAAAGCCACTTTCCTGAGCTAGCACACCTCTAATATTTCAGAGATTTTTTTTTACGTGAGAGACGTGTTCCAGTGTCTTTAAATCTACAACGATATCTATCGTTTAGTGGGTAAAATTGCAGTTGGAACTTGGGGAAGCATATATGCAAAGCATACAATTGGTACTTAGTCACGTTGTACCCTTGATTGGTACAATTGTTGGACAACGTTGCAACATTTGTTGGTACCCCTTTGAGTAGTACCGCATCAGAAAGCACCTGCACAAAGAATCTCACTTCCATGTACCCTCGGGTATATCGAAAATCCCTTAGACCACTTGAAATCAGTTGTAGATAATCCAATCAATGATCTTGTTGCTATAGTGAAATGGAGCACAACACTTGGGAAGTTACACTCTTTTATCTGGATATTTGGGTAGTACAACTAAGGGCACAATTGAGCTTCCTTAGTTAGATCCCTGAGAGATTGGGCCGAGTACTATTGTTGGACCCTGCACTTATATTAGAGAGCTATAACACATGACATTCCTTTGTCCTCAAGACCCTAATAACCCTCATCTCGTTAACCTTCCAGTGAAATTTCTACCTCTTTGCATTCCTAAGGAATCAGAACATTCTACTAGAGTAGTTAGTGCATTAATCAGATTCTCTGTGGGGTTGCCAACGAAATTCCTACATCTTTGCATCTAGAAAGGATTTGGGATTTTTCTCAATGCGGTAATATTCAGCTGGGAATAATAGTCCTACCAAAGAAAAAAAAGTTCGGGGTTACCAAAACCCTTATTTGTGACCTATATCAAACGAATCCTTGTATTATATTGATTATTTTGATATATATATATCTAACAACCCTTTTGGGTGGTCTCGAAAAACCTTACTTATGACTCATCTCCATAGAATCCTTGCATCGTGCTGATCATTTTGGTATACATCTCTCACAACCCTTTTTGTGTGGACTTGGCACTCGTACCTTTCAATTCTAATGGTACACGCTAGCAACCAGAGTACCCAAGGAAACTAGATCAACTAGAGTGACATGGAGGCAACAACCAAAATCTGCCCCAAGACCTTCAAGCAGGCATGTAAACTTTGCATGTTGGTTGTGGAGCCTAATCTTCCTGATTCGGAGATCGTGTTTGAGTCGTGTTTGGATCCCAGCCCATGATTGCGGGGGTGTTGGGGGGCTTGCCCCCCCACTAAAGTTGCCATGGGGGTCCAGGGGGCGGCGACTAGTTTGGGAGCCCCCGCTTGGCGAGGGTTCGGGGGTAGGGCCTTGGAAAATGTTGTAATTTCATAGTCACGACTTCGTCAATAATGGGTGTTTTACTGACCCATGGTATTGGGTGTTCCATAGTATTTTCCCATGGTAATCCCTCTTTAAAAGGAAGGCATTGTAATACGGTTGTGTATTGTAGCATTGTAAAGATCTCTATAATTGTGTAAGAGAGACTGTGAGAGAGCGAAGAAGAAGTTGCAGCAGATGTGCTGCAGGTTGTATCCCTTCATTTGTTGGTTGGTATAATAATAAGGACTGGAAATTTCTGTGTGGATGTATCCCATCTTGGGTGAACCACGTTATATTGGTGTCTCTCTTGTATTGTGTTCATGTAATTTATATCTGCATCTTGTTTATTGTTATTGCTCTGCGATCCTGTTTTTCTAACACTACAATCCATGGTTCGAGCATTGGCGCAGTCAGTGGAACAACTCAAAAGAGATAGGGAAAATGACAAGATATTGGTTGATGCTAATGCTCAACACATTGGATTTGCTCTGAAACATGACGGGCCCTTTTATGAAGCCTTTGGCACTAAAGAACCAAGCTGTCACACTCTTTTCCTAGAAACACAACCTCACTCCTTTTAGGATAAAACTTCATAGCATTGCTTTTCAAAGATTGACATGTGCAAATTTGATGGCTCAGACCCCTTGGGTTGGGTTACCTAAATGGAACACTATTTTTCCCTCCACGACATTAAGGATGACATACAAAAGTAAAAAATTGGGGTTTTATATTTAGATTCTGAAAGATGGCAATGGTGGCAATTGTACCAAAAATATTATTGTCGTTATGCCCCTTGGTGCCAATTTGTGAAGATCCTTCATGGGCATTTTGACCATGACATGCTGCTTAGGTAGGCTAACCAAATTACGCCAGATTGGCAGCGTTCTGGACTATATTACAACACTTGAGCAATTGACAATCCACATAGAAGGCCTCTCTGATTCTTTTTCTAGGAATGTTTCGTCAGTGGCCTCAAGGAGGAAATTCCTGCACATATCCTTATGTAGTGGCCCTCTACTTGGTTGGAAGCTTGTGATAGAACCCTAGAAGCTAAATTGTTGATCAATGCCCAACTCAAGTGCCCTTCATTTCTCACTTGCACATTGTCTCCCATGGCTACTACTCCCAGCAACTCCACCACCTAGCCATTACGAATCCACAAGTTGACCTCGGATGCCATGGCTGAGTGTCATTTCCTTGGACTTTGCTACAAATGTGATGAAACATATTTTCGAGCATAAACACAAAGAACAAAAAATATTTCAAATCGAGGCATCCCCACATGATCCCCTTGAGGACATTACCATGTAGGCTCTGCCAGAACCCAACGTGGAGGATACTATGTCCCCTTTGGAAGATGCTTCTAGTCTACCAGTATAAGAGGAGCAACCCCAAATCTCACTCCATGCCTTAATTGATTTCTCCACACCTTAGACATTGAAATTTGTCGTCTACATCAAATAGTGAA
Organism: Larix kaempferi; assembly: GCA_027924585.1. Taxonomy (NCBI): domain Eukaryota; kingdom Viridiplantae; phylum Streptophyta; class Pinopsida; order Pinales; family Pinaceae; genus Larix; species Larix kaempferi. The sequence goes on along the minus strand of BSBM01000502.1, from coordinate 26,610,731 downwards.
AAGTCACTGTATTAAATGATAGTGGTGGCACCATAATTTCACTCATTGGCGAGTGGCTAAATAAACCCATTGCTATATCATCCCTTTATCCAATTTCCAAATTATGATAGCAAATAGGGGTATGATGAAATGTGGTGATCGTTGTGAAAATGTGAAACTTCAAATGGGTGACTCCCACCTCAAAACACATATGTTCGCTATTGACATGGGTGGTTGCAATTTGGTTTTGGAGGTTGAATGGTTCAAGACTTTGGGTTTTGTCATCATGGATTTCAAAGCACTTTCTCTCATATTTACTCAGATTGGGTACACACATCACCTCAACGGACTTACCTCCGGATCTCCTGAAATTATCTCCTCCAACCGTATGGAGAAATTATTGAACAAAGGCCACTCAGGTGTCATTGCTTAGTTCAATGCCATCCAAGTCATGGAAATACCTGCATTGTATATTCACCTTGCCTTGCAATAGGTTCTCTCCCAAAATCAATAGGTTTTTGAGGCACGAAATGGTTTACCCCTATCCCGCGGGGAACATGACCATGGTATTCCATTAATCCTAGGAAATCAACCTCCCAATACTTTACCTTATTGCCATCCTTTTGCACAAAATAATGAAATTAAAAAAAACATTCAAGAATTATTAGAGGTCGGCATCATTCGTCCCAACACAAGTCCTTATTCATTGTCGGTGGTTATTGTCCTCAAATAGCAAGGTGCTCGGTGCATGTGTCCTAATTTCCAAGCACTCAACAAATTAACCATCAAAGAAGTTTCCTATTCCTATCATTGATGATCTCTTGGATGAGTTGCATGGAGCCAAATTCTTCACCAAACTCAACTTTCGCTTGGGCTACCATCAAAATCAGGATGAAAGAGGTGAACATATCCATTACAACCTTCCACACTCATGAGGGTCATTACGAGTTATTAGTCTTTCCCTTCAGACTATGCAATGCCCCATTCGCTTTTCAGAGTTTCATGAATAAAATATTCCACCCTTTCCTTTGCCATTTTTTCCTGGTTTTCTTCGATGATATGTCTGTCTACAACCCACATGGGAAATCCACCTCAAGCATGTTTCTCATACCTTGCAATTATTACAAGATCACCGGTTATTTGTGAAACGCTTCAAATGTGCTTTTGGGGCAGTTGAGGTTGATTATTTGGGTATAGTTAGCAGTGTCACACTTTCAAGTTGACGAGGGTAGTATATCCTTGATTTACTTATGTACCATTGAACCTAGATGATTTTTGAATATTTTGCAAGGACTTTTACCCCCTTCTCCGTGTCCATAATTATGACCATACATCCATCATCCATTCCACTTCATAATTTTGGTCTACGTCCTTGGTCTAAGGTTGATAAAGTTGAACTCTTGATTTCCCCTCAGTGACACCTTCACTGTGAAGGCCTCCCAGTTTTTCCAATTGTGTCTTAGGTAATGTTGTGTTGGAATGATGTTTTCTGGCAATATAGGAGGCTCACTTGAAAAACCTTGGGGCTAACTATCATCAAGGTGGGTGAGTTGCCATGCCTAAACTTGAAGCATGGAAGTCTTTTCCCCTTCCTATGCCTAAAAAAGGGGATGAAAATGAAGCTCCCAGTCCAAGACTCCTAGTACCTATAAAGTCAAAGCAAACTGAAGACCAAGTCAAAGGAAATAAAATCAAGGAAAGAAAGAAGCAAGTAGAAATTTTTTCCAATAGGCCTCTAAATAAAATCAAAGTCCAAGGTCTCCAAAAACAAAAGAAGTACAAGAATAAAGAGTCCCAAAAATCAAATGAAGACTAGTCTAAGAAGACAAGTCCAAGAAGGAGATAAAGCAAAGTCAAAGTCAAATAAGCAGGAAGTCTGATTGTGGATGGTTAAAGGGGGATTATCTCATTAAGCATCACCCATTTGTGAGACACTTCCCTAGTGTTCTCTTAAGTGGTGAAGATCACATAGATCCCTTTCTTCCTACATCTTGACTCAACTAACTCACCTTTGACCAATAACTTCACTTGTCCAACCTTGGTTATTCCACCTTGTCCATCCCTTGGAAGAAACTAGTCCTTGTAAGGACGTAGATGTTATCATGGATTTGGTTAGTAGGTAAATATTGTTTCTCATAAACCTATTTGAAGATACTTGTGGTGTAGGTATATTATCATATATACATGACTAGCTATATGATGACTAATTGTGATGATTAATTGTATTTTCTATGTATTGGTCCGTGTGGACACCCTTTGTTGCTGGTCTAACAGGAACAAATATGATCTTAGTACTTCTTCAGAGTTTTAGGGTTTGCAGCACGAGTGTATCAGTCTCTATATGGGTCAAGAGGTGGTTAATTCATATCTGGAGATCTACAATGTATCCATAGAATCTAAAAGCATATTTGGATACCCATTTGGCCACTTACCAAGTTATATGTCATTAGATTTGTCATTATTACCTTAGATCACTTGGTTCCAATAAGGTTGTGGGCTTTTCCTTAGAGATTGCAATGCTAATTTTCATGGACGTGCATGGGGATGATTTACTCAGGGTTTTCAAGATCCGAGGGTAGATTTGGGCACCCAATTGTTCCTTCTACTACCTCCCATTCTTGCATGTCAAAGCGTTCCTCCAAATTGGTCAGATTCCACATGGGCATATTTTCAATGTTAGCGGCCAACATGAAAACTTCATGATCATGCATGGGAATGATTCAACCACTTTTAGGACAAGGAATTGGTATATTTGGGCACCCAATTGGCCCTACTGCTCAGATCAAGCATCACTTTGGAGGGCGTTATCCATCTAAGCCCTTTTCCAGGCACATGAGGTTTTGTAGGCTTAATTTCAAGTATAGGGAAAATTAGTTGATGACACACCTAAGGTTTTTTATTTAAAAATCCTAAGTTTGTGTCTAATGATCATTAAAAGGCAAAAAGTGTACATCTTCTATTTTTCAGTTGACATTGCACTTTATGAATTAATTGAGGGAAGTTAGCTTAATTTCCCTAAGTCGTTTTGGCCTAAATGCTAGTGGCACACATGTTGAGGCTATTTGGTATGTTGTGGAACTTTGGCACACATGTGGAGGAATATTTGGGATCTTCTAAAGTAAATCTCACTTAAATATTAAGTTCCAACCATTGATTTAGCCCTTTAGCACATGGATCAACTTCCCTAGGCCAAATCGTGTGGCCCAACGACTTCATCTTGGAAGGTGGATTTGACCAAAAGCATGAATCAAGGAAAAAAACACATGGTTTTTGCGTTATCACACAACTTGTAGTTGCCCCAAAAGATGATCCTATGTAGGACGGTAGAGGAGATAGGCAGCTAAAGAGGTGACCTGAGAGGGCCTCGATCCCCAGATGGATTGGTTGTCATGCCAATCGAGTCACTCTTCACTTTATGCTATCTAAGCCCCAGATAACAAAGGGGGAGACCTTGATCTACTCTCGACAGGAGAGATCTAATCCAATCACCTGATCAGACTATAAACAAGAATACGTAAGGTGAAGGATGTAAACCCTAGATCTAAGGGATCAAATCACTGCAGAGGCTTTAGAGGAGATGAGATATTGACTTGGATTGCTTTAACCACAATGACTCTTAGATTATAAGTGGATCTAGGATGTAGGTGCTAGGACAAATGATCAAATCACATCGCCTTGGAAAATTATTGGAAAATGGTCCAAGGAAGTAGATTTGAAAGTTTTAGGGCTTTCTAGCACTGCTTGACAATGGATTTGACAGTATCTAGGCTCATAAGCAAAGACTGGGCATCAAACAACTCAGAAAAATGGCCAAGTCTGGGAGTGTGCTAGGGTAGTAGATCAGTGCCTAGGGAATTGGGTAGGAAGGAGTCCCTTAGGGGTGACGCCCTAGGAGACCCACCTGGGGCTAGGCCTTAAGGTGAAAATCCAGAAATCGTTCGCCACGATTTTAAGTTGTTTGAGCTAGAGAATTTTTAGAAGTTACGACAGTTAGGGTTTCAACAATATTTTTATATGGATTAGAACTTCAAACAAAAAAATTATGAGTAGATCTTACCCGGAAAACAAGTATCCCTTCTTTCTCTGCAACATTTTCATGTAAGTATATCATGAAAACTTTATACAGACTATTGGAGGGATACAATAATGACCTCTATAGATTTTGTTCATCCATTTCAGTTATTTTTGGACACTTGCTCCTTTGTTTGTTTAGCCACAACTAATAGGGATCATTGTAAATTGTAATACACTAAGATTTGTTATTGCCTACTCTTTCCATTCTAGGTTTTTTAAGCTTCTATTTTGCTTGTTTTTTTCTTACATTTCTTGGAAAATATGTCAATTTCATGTTCAAAGAAATAAGATTGAAATCATATCTCATCTCCAAGTATCATGTCCAAATTCAATTAAGCTTCCAAATCCAAAGAAAATTCTCACAAATACTAATGTCAGGTTGCCAGATTTATGACTGTGATATAAATGCCCTCTAGTGATTAAGGGGTAGGTATAAATTGCTTAAGTTTCTTTCTTTCTTTCTTTCTTTTGAGAACTATAGAGGAGCCCTAAATCCCGAACCATAATGAGAATATGGACCTATGGAATTTGTCTTTCTTCCATCCATAAAAGAAGGGTGGGGTTAGGGACTATGAAAATTTAATGTAACTCGTGCTCATTGGGTTTCTTTTGGTTATAACTTACTAACTGTGGCTCCTTGTAAAGATGGAAACGACTTTTTAGGAACATGCAAAATAGAAATTCAATAATTTGACCTGTCATATAAAGCCCATGGCAAAAAAAGGTGAATTTTTTGTTCTTAGATCTTTACATGCTTAATAGTTCAAGATGGAAACGACTTTTTAGGAACATGCAAAATAGAAATTTAATAATTTGACCTGTCATATAAAGCCCATGGCAAAAAAGGGTGAATTTTTTGTTCTTAGATCTTTACATGCTTAATAGTTCAATTCTATTCGACTTACTAGTCTTGTGTTTTTGAAATTCCACTTATTTCATTGCCTTCTCTTCAGCTGCAGTGTATCTTCGTTTGGTGATTATTGTTTTTGATAAAGATATTCGTTGAAAGTATCATCGCAAATTCCCTCTTTGACCATAATGATGAATATGCCACTTGCTAATTCCTTGTATTTTGTTCAAAAGAAACATCTTACGATTCTTATGTCTTTCAAGGATATGTCTCATCTTTGCTCATTGCATATACTTATTTTCTAAGAAGCACATTTCTTAGAGAAAATTTTCCCCTTTTTCCATGCATTAAAAAAGTAAAGCAGTCCAAACTAATGATCATAATATATTTTGTCCTTTTCCCTTTTATTTTATACCAAAGAATGATTAACATTGGCATTTTGTTCATGGAATTATGTTTGTGAAAGGCCGTGGCGAGCGCACTAATGGCAAGATTGAATTCAGAAGATTTGAAAAGATTGATCCCTAGCAATGTGGTAGATCATGTTTCTTTCACAGATTTTGAAAAGGTTACAAATTTCCCCTTGCTTTGTTTGTTGTCACCATCAATAGTTTCTCCTAGTTTGTGTGTTTTTCATTTTGAATTTCATTCAATCATCTTCATGTGAAATTTTCTTGATATGAAGCTAGAAAAGAATTATAAACAAAATGTAATTTAACCATTATAAATCTAAGCAGGCCTAAATACTAAGGAAGTTCATAGTTTTAATTGTGCGCTCAAAGGTGACTATTAAGGAACACTTGTACAAAATGTGGGTAAAAGTGTCTTTTTTGGTTGTTTGGATAGTGTCTTTTGCTAGATCCATTGCGAGTGTCATATCAATAGAATGAAAAACTAAAGAGAAGCATATTATGATCACCAAGGAACATTGATTGCATATACTCGATTGCAATGATTGCTAATAGAGTCAATAGTTATTATGACTTAATATAAACTCATCTTGCTAAAGAATAGAACAATTTGTACATGCATTTGTTTTCTGTTTTTTATTTCAATCACTTTGGACAGCATATGCTATTCTAATTTTTGTCTGCTAAGAGAAAGCATTATGTCTTGTTTTAGCTTGAATGGCTAAATAAGGAGATTGGAGAAGTTTGGCCCTTCCTTGGAAAGGTAAGAGCATTAATTTATTATTTTTGTAGATGCTTATTCATGTGTTTTTTTTTAATCTAGATGCACTAGCATATGTTGAGATATGTTTATATGCACACTAATTTGAAATTGGACTAAAATGATGCCAATTAAATCTATGGAATAAGATTTGAGTAGCAAGTTGGCCTAAATTGTTCAACCTTTGATAGGATTAGTATTAATGCATTTGATACTAAATACATGATATAGTGTAATTAAAAAGACTAATGTGGATGATGAGTTCTATATTGTTAAAGTAAATTAACACGATGTTGAAACTTGTCTGGGAAAAGTTAGTTATGATTATGATTCATATGTGAGAATGACTTGCATTAGATTGTCCATCAATATCTTTGTGGAAATGCCTTTAAAACTAAGGAATATGTTTATTCTCCCCTGTTGCTAGGACATTTTTTATTTTTAATATCTCATTAGAGGAAATTTGGTTAAAAATGGGTCTCCTAAGGAAATTATAAGATTGTATGCCACATCATCATCCTTATAAAATAATAAGTCATGTATGCCACATACCCTGTCATGTAAGCTTAGAATTACAAGGTGAGAGTTAAAGATAATAAGTTTAGATTCTTCTTCACACACAATACATAATAATAAATATCATATATAAATAATGCCAATAGTAGATGGGGATGATGTAAACATCATAATTGTTGAAAAAATCATAAGTCAATCCCCATCAATCTCTACAACCTCATCATCACTGCCCTTCAAGCAACAAGGGCTTAGGGGTCTCCACAAAGTTGCTCAAAACACTGTGGATCCCTCCAAATAAGATGTACATGAGATATGAAATAACATTCCATCCCTAGAAGATTTCTTAGCTCCAAATCTAGGGCTTGAATCCCTCTTTTGGCTAGAAATTCCTGCAATATAAATGAAAACAAAATGTTTTCTGCCTCGTACAATTTCCAGCATTAAACATATGATTTCCAGATGAAAGAACATGCAAAATATGAGAAAACATTGATGAAATAGATGGCTGTATATTACTGTAATCATCCTATGGCTGTCCAATGCAATTTCCATCAATTTTTTACACATAAATTAATAAAAAATTGGAGGAGTTTAAGTTGAAAAGTTTTCTGAATTCTTATTATCACAAATCTGCTTTACATGCTGAGAAAAATATGTATCATACAAGGTAGAATATGGCTGGAAATTACCATGAAAACTCTGCAACAAATTATCATAGAAATGAGAATACATGGCTGAAACAAATATGAATAACGGTCTTCACGAAACTACCCAAAACCTGTCTCATAAATAAGAACACGTGGCTATAAATTATCATGCAATTTTTTTGAATTTACCTTCTCTATGCTAGGCTGTCCAAGGGCCTCAGAATTTGCATTATCCTTTTTAGAAACATAACTACAAGTATCATAAATAGGGTACCCATTATTTTTCCAACAATCCATGTCCCTACCATGATAAAAAATCTGAAAAGTAACATTCATGACTTTGTATATCCTTGGGTGCCCTTGTTTTCATCAAATGGAGAGGTAAATACATTTGCATTTCTTTACCCTCCAAGGTTTTTTTTTCTCTAAATCATCTTTCTCAAAGTCATCCATAAAAAAATCATCAAATCCAAAATTTTTGAGAAAATGCTATAGCTTTCCTATCATTGTTTTTCTGGGTGGGCGACATGGTAGGTTGAATGTTCTCACCAACAAAATCTTCTTCACTTGGAGATGTAATAGATTCTTCATCCAATTCTTCTAGATTTGAAATATGATGCATCAAGGATTCTTCTAAATTTTTTCATGGGCTGGAAAAATTTGGTCCATCAAGGATTCTTTATATGTAGGATCCCATTTCTTGAGGAATACCTTGATAAGAGATGCAAATGTTGATATTTCCCCTTGGCCCAAATCCTCAAACCATTATGGCATCATCATCGTAAGTATATACACAAAATTTCATCACCACATTCTCCTAATTAATACCAAGATCAAACACTACTTTTATGAGGGATGTAACATGTCTTGTTGCTTAATCATCATGTAGATGGAAATTCAAACCATACTCATCAAATTTTCCAGAAATAGCATCATCAAATTCATGTGGATATCCTGGGATATTTGAAAAATCACATGCAAGATACCAATTTGGATTTAATTCTACTATTTTTTTTGTTTGCTAGTTTGTTTGTGACTTATGGGACTAGCTTGTGGTCTAAGAAACTGTGACCCATGAGTATCTAAGCTATCAAAATCACTCGGGGATCTCACCCGGCCTAGGCCACACCAACCCTTAACATGGCTGGATTTTTAAGTGTCTCCTCCTGGCTACCTTGAAGGGTTTGAACTCGGGTGGCCATACAGAAAAAGGCCCTTCAAAACCAATTGTGCTAGTGGGATTTAACAAATCTACCATAGTTTCTCTATATAGACAGCTGAAATCTAAAAATGCATTCATATAATATGCCTTGTACCAAACCAAAGATGCACAGTCTCCAAGGTGAACCTTCAAGTGCCTTTTAAATGATGAATGCTTCACATCTCCAAATAACAAGTATTCAGAATTTGCAAGGAAAAGGACTTCTTTCCTTCATGTAGTCATCGGATGAGAACAAGATCTTCAAAAAAAAATCTCATCAATTTATCTTGAAGCATAGTTCTTCAAAGGGAAATGAACTTTATCCTCAACAACAATATCAAAATGTTACTGTTATCACATACATAGTAGCTGGGCTACCATGTTTGCAGAGCATATATCTGCACTTTTCTGAGCTTTTCCTTTGCACATATTCAGTGAGATCAGCTATGATGAGTGTTACCACCTAAAGTTGCACTTTAGTTGGACTTCAGTGAGACGCCAGTGTTGCACAAGTCACTTGTGCTTATCAGAGTTCAGAAGTTCCAAGTTTGGCCTATTCAGGGCCCATTTTTTAAATTTTTGTAGTGCATGACCATGCCCCATGGGGTTTGTAATAAAGTGTGCTAGCATGGTGGCCTTTGAGTGACTCAGTTCCCTAGGACTTGACAACCAAAGAAGGTATTTGAAGGAGTTTTTTTCCTTGTAAATTATGCTTTGCCTTTAGCCGAGTATAATCGATGAGTTTTTCTCCTGCACCTCCAAAGCTGGAATGCCCAAAGTGGTGGTTAGGCCTTAGGGGGTTATTAGAGCCCATTTTGTAACGTTTATAAACATGCTAGATGCTAGATTTTTATCGTTTGGTCATGTACTAGGTCCCCTTGAAGTTTATATTTTTTTTGCATTTTTAAGCCATTTTTTAATGGTTTAATTAAAAAATTTCAAAAGGTGATAAAAGTGCGATCCGGAGTCGGAATTTGGTTCAGGGATGCTCGTTTTCAAGCTCAGAGCATCCTCTTTACCCTACTACTCGGTTTTCCATGTTTCGGGCGACCAAAGTGCCCCGTGGAGCAGATTTGCCTATCAGAGCTACATAATGGCACTTTAATGCTAAAAGAGCATCAAATTGCACCATAGCCAAAATTTAAAAAATATAAAAAATGGAATTTTAGCAAACATTGAATATTATTTCCAAGGAAGAGCCATCCTTCACGTGGGCCAACCATGAGCGAATTGGTTGGGATGTAAGTCAATTTATGGTGGGCGATTATATTATATGGACAAAGCATATGTTTAGAGGTCGATTTTAAAGGTTGAGTGAAGATTCTTTTTCATGCTACGCATTTCATCTTCAAGTGAGCCGACTTTGACATGGTCGTGTACGGAATTGGTGTTGGGATAAGTTTAAAGTGGGAGCCTACCTCTTGTGAGGTGGCATGGCCCACGTGATAAGTTTCCAATTAGAGAGACCAGTCCAACCCCACCACCCAACGCAGCTTGGAAGCATTGTATCTGCCCTCCCTTCACGTGGGCCGGTCCTCTCCACACGACTTCCTCGTTTTAATTGTGGATAAGGTCTAAGTGGTGGCGGCCACCTCTCTTGAGGTGGCACTGTTATCACCAATCTTGTAGTTGCCCCTACAGATGGATCCAAGGTGGATGGTAGAGGGGACAGGCAACTAAAGTGGTGAACCAAGAGAGCCCTAATTCCCAAAAGGATGGTTGTCATGCCAACCAAGGCACTCTTCGCTTTAACTATCAAAGCCAAGATAGCAAGGGGGAGACCCAGATCTACTCCCGATAGGAGAGATCAACCCAATCACCAGATCAAATCAATCTAATGAAGTACGTAGGGTGATAGGTATGGAACCCTAGAATTGAGGGGTTAGGACCACTGTGGAGGCTTAGGAAAGGTGTGATATGATACGGAAAGATAACACACAGTGATTCTAGGATTAAGTATGATTCCAGGATTCAAAGCTAGTTCAAAATAGTCAAAATCAACTACTTTGGGAAACGTGACCCTTAAAACAGGGAAAGTGTCCCAAAACCTAGATTTGACAGTTAGGGCTTTCTAGCTATGCTTGATGAAGGGATATGACAGTATCTAAGTGTGCAAGCAATCAAATAGAGATCAACCCACAGAGAAATCTGACAACCTAGGAAAGTCGTGAGGGCTTGGAGAGAGATCAGTGTCTTGGAAATTGGGCCATATGGAGTCGGATGTCCACCAAAATGTAGATCGGGGTTGTCAAGGTGTAAAGAAAGGTGGGTTTTGAAGATCAGGGGCATCCAATGGCTAGATCTCAGTGGATCTGAGATTGAAAGTACATCACCCAATGACCCAAGTGGGGCACAACCCTTAAAATGAGGAATGGGGCCCACAAGGAAAAAATCAAAGAAATGAGGTACTAGGGGTAGGTTATCAAGTGAGAGGAGTGCAAATCAAGTGGGATCTCACCTACCCACATCTTGGAACTAGCCCCAATAGCTTCCCTCAAGGAGTGCGACCTCCCTTGGAGAGGCTAATGTGCCTTGGGAAAAGGGTCAAATGGAAGCCAATCCACACCAAACTATAGATCCGAATTGTCGTGGATGCTATAGAGGTGGGTTTTTAATATTTTACCCAAAAGCTTGCTAGATCCAAGTAGATCTAAAAGAAAGGAAAGATGAGGGTTTTAATCAATGAGGGTTTGAATGACTTTAGACAAATGGATAGATCATGGAATGAGAAGTTTACCTTGAGATCATACCTGAGTGATGGATGAGGTTTCCATGTTGTTTGAGGAATGTTCCCGCAAAGATCAAATGGGAGATCTTTGATTTTTCTTGCTTTGAAGTGATGCCCTAGCCCACATGTGCGCCCTCCTCTACCTGTCAAACCAAGGAAGTTGATTCAATCAGAATGATCAAACATGGAGGAAATACAAGCAAAAAGCAAATGATAACATGAAGTAGAAGGTACTAAGACAGTAATACTCCCTGTTACTGACGAAGAAACCTAAAGAAGAAGCAGGGAGAGTCTTCCCTTACCAATGCGTCCTCCTTGAACCAATTCGGCCTCCACCTGTAGATGAAAAATAAATGGACAAAAAGATAGCAAGATAATCCTCCAATAACCCAGTGGAAAGGAAGAACAAACAATCGAACTCCAAAATCTTTCACCACCACAAGACAAGTAGATGTAATAGTATTTTTCTATTCCAATAATTCAGAGCCAAAAGTCCCCTTTACAATGAGGAGCTCTCTCCTTTAAATAAGATGGAGAGACACCAAAACCCTAACCACCTTTTGAATGGATGGCTAAGATTAAAAGATCAAAGTGATCTAATCAATGGTTGAGATGAGCTCAACATAAAAGTACATGGATCAAGATAACAATATAATACATCAATGATCCAAATCGCCCTAGGAGAGGGGGTCCCACCAAATGTCAATGATAAAATATAAGATTTAGCTCATGGTGGGTCCAAGGGGTAATTTCTAACACCCTTGGTCAATCCCCATGGCACAGTAGCATCAAAATATAAATCTTAGCACAAAATCGTGCTTCTCTGGAAAAGTCGTGAGCCTTAGGAGGCTCCAGAAATCCATAAAAAATGTTGGATAGATGAGTGTAGGCCCCACTGAAAGCTGAAACTGCTGGAGAAGGTGTGGAAGACATCCCACTCATCATGAAAAGTCATCCCATGCCAATCCCTTTCCTCAGTAGCCCAAATTGAATCCCTCAGTAGCCATTTTCACCATTTTTACTCTACCTTGGGAAGTGTGAAACTGCCCAAACTACCTCTTGGAGTGCCTGCGCTGTCAAGGTGAGCCCACCAGGCTCTCTGGGAGGGGGGTAATATGGTAATAACAAGTGGCTGGACCACCCCCTCCATGCACAACGCCCTAGGTGAACCAATCAAATCTCATCCCTGCTCTGATAGGCCATCTAATAGACCAAAACTGCACTAGGATAGCCAACTGAGGCTAAAAATCACTGCAACTGCTCGGAACTGAAAACAGACTGTCTCATTGGACTCAGAGGCCAAATCCATCTAAGATGTGTACTCATACACCATATAGATCTCTACATGATCATAATAAACATCCAACATATCCGACAGACCAAATAATAATAATCTATAAAAGTGTTGAAAAACACAAATCATCATCATAAGCCTGAAACCACTGCATAGAACCATTTGGTGACCTGTACCAGACCATATATCATCTATCTGCATCATCTGAGGTCTGCCATCTCATGTCCTATATTTGACTTTGGTCAAACTAGGTTTGACCAACAATATAACTCAGGCTATCATCAAAGTTGCTGCAAGCGCCAAAGGTTAATGCATGCTCTACAATTCATTCAAGTAACAATTATAACAAGAAGTAATCATTTACTGGCGATCTAAAACCAAATATACAAGGTCTTTAATTATTATTATTACTCAAACCAGACTTTCAAGACCATACTCACTTCACAGTTGTGATCAATTTGCTAGTGAAGGGTGAGGGCTAAAATTCAAAAGGCTAGGCTAAAGGTTGACTACTGACTTGACCTTGTGACACTTTGGAAATGGAAAGGGAATACACACTCTAACATATGCTGGACAAGGAGTAACACGGGGGATGGCATTGTCTCATAGATGGGTAAGTTGTTCAAAGAGTGCTTATTCAACTTAGGTACCATGTCTACTTTAATAAAAGATGATCCAAGTTCATTAGGATCCATTGATTTCACTTTATGGCCTTTTTGGTCTACATAACACTTTGGATCTCAGGTGTGCTAAGAAGCACAACTAATTGCAGCTTGCATCCAGGGCATGTTTGTACATATACATAAGGTCAACAATCGTTTAGATATAGAGTTTAAGAACCATTGCTTTTTGGACTTTTCTTATACTCTTCAAGGAGTATTTATAGCTTTTCATTGCTCTTGCCCTTTACTCACGTGTGTTGATAAACACATTCTAGAGTTTACAGTTTCCTGGGCGAATTTACATAAGTTTCCATAAGTAGTACATGAGCTTTTAGTTCTAGCCAAGACATCTTAAGTGACTAGGGGGACTTCGTACCAGTGCCAAACATCGGGACAACCGACCATAATGATTTAGGACTACAATCCAACTCACCAAAGGTAAGTTCTGTCACCAACTCAGAGCCGAGACACAAATAAACAGGGAAGCTTATCCAACACAGAGGCTAAAGTGGGGGAAGGTCCTCCATGCCACTAGTCAAGTAGTAAGTTAGGGTAATAAACAAACTGGTAGGTAATGGATGGGTGAAGACAATGAATAATGAGACCAACACTAGCAAGCCAAAGTATGGTGGGAATGCTCACCTCTATTCTCCCTAGGGAGGGTAAAACCAATGAGTATGGGTAGTGAACTTCATAAGTCTGAGTGGGGACAATATAATATATATAAAAATACAACTAGGTCCACATATCTATATGATCGCCAGATCATGATACTAAATGCTAAGACATGCTACAAGAATGAATATAAAAGCAATATAACCATAACACCAAAATATACTTGCTGAGTCATAAACCTGAATGCACATAATCTGAACCAACATCTGTCCTCTGAAATTGCTGCTGTAGCTCTGGGCAACATTGACTGCTCTGTATAAATGGCTAAATGGCTACATCGGTCATCTCTCTGAGTGTCTTGAAACTTAGTCATGGCATGGGGAGCAAAACTGTCGTCCATAATAATATCATGATCCATAATAGATGCTCATCTTAGTATCTCAATGTAAGAGAACTGGTTGAAAAGTGTATTGGAATCAGAAAAATAGTGTATGGTAGCCTGGCTACTATATATGTGATAACATTTGGCTCCAGGTGGGACAAGTGCTCTGCTGAAAAGAGCGCTTGAGAACCTCAGAATCTCTGGTCCTCGCACTCTGCAACTCATATCCACGATCCAACACTCTATCTCTGCAACTGCTACTACCATATCACCTGCTATCTGCAAAATGGCCAGAGCTATACCAAACTCACAGACCGGATGTCAGAACAACGCATGGATATATATATATATATATAAATCTCAAAATAACAATACTGAAACTGAAATGCATGAAATATAAATGCAGAAAATAAATCTAATCTACTAACATAACTTGAAAAAGTTTGGTTTTATTGTGTAAGAAAAGAAAATGGCAAGTACTCAGGACTACACTAAGAGCTTCAAAAGTGAGCTTAGGAAAAGACAAAAGGTGCCAGACTCAATGGCCGAAAAGACTAACTACTACCCAAGCAGGCTTATTCAGTTCCTACCTACTCTAATCTATCAGGTAAGGCACAACAAGCAAAGAAGACCCCTATGTGAGGTTAGGGATATAATCCCTCAACTCCCTTTGGTTGATAGGAAGTAAAATATGTTGTCCACTACCAGTAGTCAAGAAACACATGTCACCAAAGCACTTCTCTACCGTGAATGGTCCAACCCAAAGATCATCAGCCTGTCCAGATATGATATGCAATAAATGGTTCGGAATAACAACTTGACTTCCCATAGGAAATCTATTCTTGTTGACAGACTCAGGAACAACTCCAATGTTCCGTATAGGCATAGGGTGGATTTTAGCAAGGTTTTGCGGTTGCGGTGTGAAAATGTTTGAGTTCCTCCTAGGAGGAACTGCATTGACTCTAGATAGACCACCATCAATAGAAATGGCTATCCTACCAACAAGGACTTCTCGAATCTCTCTTCTCGTCTCTTGGACTCTTTCACTTGGCTCATCCTCATGAGGAGAGACTACATTCTTGACAACTTCTCCTACAGTCCATAAATCTTTGTGTTCTTCCAAGGGAGGTGACTCATGGGATATGACAGTATTACGACTAGAGCCTTCCCCTGAAGGAATTGGAATGCGCATATTTTCCAACCTGGTGAGAACTAACTCAGAATGAGATGCCGAAAAACTAGGAATGTGAGAAAGATCATGACTATGATGACTAGATGACTCAGGCGGTAGAAGAAAATCAGGGACCTGAGGATATGCAGATAAAACATTGTCTTGAGAATCTGAAGGAGTTTGAAAAATAGCAAGGTTGTTTAAGTTAAAATCTCCTTCAGGTGCATCATTAATTAAGGCATCCTCTTCCCAACTTAGAGAATTATCATGAATTCGATTTAGATTACCATCTTCTAAGGACAAATGAGATAAGGAATCATCCACATAAGAATAGTGGGATACCTCAGATTCTTCAGTGGCTTCAACCATAGCAGCTGTTGCAGGACGGTTTTCCCAGGGATAAATAGGTGCAAGCCCTTGGCTTTTCCTTTCTCTATTATGA
>BSBM01000502.1:24690000-24790000 GCA_027924585.1 Larix kaempferi | reverse complement strand
AGACGATGATGATGATGATGAAGATGGTGATGATGAAGAAGATGACGATGGTGGATATGTTGATGAGGAAGGGGGAGATGAGAATGATGATGAAGATGTTGATGATGATGGTGATGGTGATGATGATGATCATCATATTCATCATCATCATCATCATCTTCATCACCATCATGATCATCATCCTCGTCACCATCATCCTCATCACCACCATCATCATCATCATCATCATCACCATCATCCTCATCATCCTCATCGTCATCTTCTTCACCATTGTCATCATCATCACCATCACCATCATCTCATCATCATCATCATCATTAACATCTTCAACATCATTGTCATATCCCCTTCCTCATCAACATCTCCATCATCGTCATCTTCTTCATCATCACATCTTCATCAACTTCATGTATCCCCTTGATAAATGAAATTAAATAAACCATACAAAGGCATACAATAACGCGTGTGCGTTGTTATTAACACGTGCGCGCACCTACGCGTGCGCGCTGTCAGTCACGCGTGCGCATATTTGCACGCACGCATGTCTGAATTGTAACATCCCCTCCTATCATACCAGCATGATGGAGAGGATCGTGATACTAAATCCGGGCATCTAGCCCCATGAACTTTTAACTAAGCATTCACATAATATAAAAGACATATGGGATGTATAATTATAAGAAAAACACAGCGAAAATAATATCAATAACACATCCATCATACATTCAAGATATTCATCAAATAATAATTGCAAAGTTAATACAAGAGAATACTTATCTTAACAAAGTAGTCCCAAGCAACTGGCTGTGCAACTGCAACGTTCCACCCAACCATTGGCCAGTTGTGCTTATCAACCTCTTGATACAACTGCCACCCCCAATCTGGGCATGATCTCTACAAGGAACCAGGGAACAACAGACTCACACATAGCCAAGCATACACTAAGATGAGCCAAGCCAATCTACAATTGGGTTTATCGGGCTGCTAGGAAATGGAAAGGAAGAGTGGCTAAGCTAGTGAGCTCAAGCACAGAGCCAGGGGTAACCTTACAAGATCTATCTAGCTTGGCACCCACAATACCTACACACCCAGCACAAGGAAGTATTCTTTTCACTGCTGTACAGTCCCTCAAGCCATACCTTTCCCATCTAGTGCTCTCAGGGTGTGCATAGAAGAGTAGACAAAGCCCTCTTGATCTTCTTAAGAAGGTTGTCTTCCCCACTAGGTTTATCAATCCCTCTTTGTCCACTACCACTCCAAATCTCTTGCTCACAGATTCAAACCAAAACAAGGATGCACATAACAGTAGAACCACAATTATTATGCATGATAAAAACGTTTTAACAGTGAGATTCCCAAATATGGGGTTTCTACCAGTCCAAAAAAACGTGGGAAGACCCAAAACGAAAATGGCAATTGGGGATTCAACACTGGAGAGCAAAGACCATTTTTAGAAAAACGCCCATGGTATTTTGGGGCAAAAATGACCTATATAAACCCCCCAAAACGTGGCTCCCTTTCTCCCAGCCACTATGTAGCACAAAAATGAGCTCCCAGCTATGGTAAAATGCAAGAAATTGGTAAAAACGTGATGGGGAAAGACCCAGTAGTTCAGACTGCGTGAGAGAGGAAAGACTGTGGTTTTAGAATGGCTTTGGGCACCATTTCGTGGGTGTTTTCTTGCCCAAGGAGACAAAATATGATTTTCTAGGTTTATGGCTTGCCCATACACGAAATTGGCTGCCATACCTCTTCATTCCCAAGGCATTGACTGCCTCAACCAATTTCTGGAAGAATTAAATGATTGGGTCCATAACCCAAAATGGGTAGTTGGTGGTTTATGGGTTTTCTCATTGACACATGGATTAACACCATTGGCTCAAGGGTTCGAATAATTTCCCTCCCTATTCCTTGTAGAACCATGCTCCCATCTCTTTGTTGCATTGCATAGCTAGTTGTGGGTATTTTCATTAAAATTCGTATTTACATGATGTCTTATTTACATTGTGCATATCTAGCACAAGAACAATAAGCATCTATTTCTTTAATTTTCGATACATAAAACGCTAAATCAATGGTGGGGCCTTGGCCTTGAGCTCCTCACCATGATTAAATATCAATATTTACATCATTTACGATTTAATACAAAGGGGGTCAAAATGGGGACATTACATTCCCCTCTCCTTACATTAGCATTCTCCTCAGTGCTCATCAAAATTGAACAAAAATGGGTATGCCACCCTCATGGCATCCTCCAGCTCCCATGTAGCCTCATCGGGACCGTAGTGCTTCCATTGCACCTTTACCTGTCCAATGGCTCGGTTCCGGAGCAATGTTACCTTCTTGTCTAGGATGTGCACTGGATCGGTTTGGAACTCTCTCTCAGGATCCACCTAGATCACATCCCAATTAATCACATGGTTAAGACCATGTACATATTTCTTAAGCAAAGAGACATGAAAAACATTATGAGCTTTAGTGCTAGCAGGAAATGCAAGTCTATATGCAATTGGTCCTATTCTTTCAAGCACTTCAAATGGCCCACAATATCTAGGTGATAGCTTGTCACAACTCCCAAGCTTCAAGAAACTCTTCCTTGATCTTACTCTAAGATACACATGATCCCCAACATTGAATTCCCTATGTTAGTGCTAGCAGGAAATGCAAGTCTATATGCAATTGGTCCTATTCTTTCAAGCACTTCAAATGGCCCACAATATCTAGGTGATAGCTTGTCACAACTCCCAAGCTTCAAGGAACTCTTCCTTGATCTTACTCTAAGATACACATGATCCCCAACATTGAATTCCCTATGCTCTCTATGTTTATCTGCATAGCTTTTCTGTCTATCCTGGGCTGTTTTTAAATTCTGTCTGATCTTTGCAACCTCTTGTTCCATTTCCTTAAGCAATTATAGCCCAAGTACAATTCTGTTCACTGGATTGTCCCAAGTCACTGGTGTCCTACACCTTCCGCCGTACAAAGCCTCATAAGGACTCATTCCCAATGATGCTTGTTTCCCATTGTTATATACAAATTCTACCAAGTGTAGATAATCCTCCCACTTGGATGGTTTGTCCATTACATACATGCGGAGCATGTCTTCAAGTATCCGATTTACCCTTTCGGTTTGACCATCTGTTTGAGGATGGTATGCGGTACTAAAGCTCAGCTGTGTACCCAAATCTGCAAAGAGACCTTTCCAAAAATTGGAAGTGAACTTGGTATCCATGTCAGAAATTATTGCCTTAGGCAACCCATGTAATCTGAAAATTTCCTTCATGAAAATATTTGCAATGGCATCGGCTTTATGTGTGGACTTAACCGGTATGAAATGTGCTGCCTTTGTTAACTTGTCCACCACAACCATGATGGAATCAAGTTGTCTCAGAGTCATTGGCAATCCTGTAATAAAGTCTACGGATATTACTTCCCATTTCCATTCTGGGATTGGCACTGGGAGCAATAAACCTGCTGGATGTCGGTGTTCACTCTTCACCTGCTGACATTCCATGCACTTAGAAATGTATTCAACCACATCCTTCTTCATGCCTCGCCAGAAATAGTATTTTCTTGCTGTAGCAATGGTTTTCTGATATCCTGGGTGACCAGAGTATGGAGCTTTATGGATTTCATCCATAACAATCCTCCTCAAGTCTGCCTCATTTGGAATATAGACTCTATTCTTATAAGTAAGAAGTTCGCCTTCTTCCAAATGATAGCCTTCATACTTCTTGTCAAGGTCTTGCTGCTACAATTTGTCCTTTATCTGCACGTACACTTCATCCTCAACAATATGGTTAACCATTTGCTGCCTCAAATTTGGATGGCAAGTACTAAGTGCTGCCACATGCATTTCATGTACCTTCCTGCTGAGTGCATCAGCCACCTTGTTTTCTTTCCCTTTTATGTGTTTGATTTCAAAATCAAATTCATACAAAAATTCCAACCATCTAGCTTGCCTAGCATTTAAATTTGGCTGATCAAACAAGTATTTCAGACCACAATGGTCTGTCCTTAACTCAAATTTTCTTCCCATTAAGTAATGCCTCCACATCTTTAAAGCATGTACTATGGCTGCAAGTTCTATATCATGAGTAGCATAGCTCTTCTCATGCTCCTTCAACTTTCTTGACTCATAGCATATCACGTGGTTGTCTTGCATAAGAACTCCTCCAAGTCCTTGATTGTATGCATCGGTACACACCACAAAGTCTTTTTATGGGTCTGCAATTTTCAAAATTGGTGCACTTGTAAGAAGATTCTTCAACCGTTGAAAACTTTCCTCACATCTTGGCGACCATTCAAACTTTATCCCCTTCTTTTGCAAAGAAGTGATCGGGTTTGCAACCTTGGAGAATCCTTCGATAAACCTCCTGTAGTAACCAACAAGGCCCATAAAAGATCTCACATCAATCACATTCCTTTGAGTTGGCCAATTCATAATGGTTTCAATCTTCTCAGGGTCTACAGATATTCCTTCGTCGGAGATGATGTGACCCAAATAATGGATTCTATCTTTATAAAAGTCTCATTTGCTCAACTTTACATACAGCTTATGCTCCCTTAGTAATTGCATTGTCATTCTCAAATGTTCTTCATGCTCTTCTTCATTCTTAGAATAGATGAGAATGTCGTATAGGAATACAAGAACAAACTTGTCCAAATATTTGCTAAAAACATTATTCATGAGACACATGAATGTAGCTGGTGCATTTGTGAGACCGAATGGTACCACTACAAACTCATAGTGTCCATACCTTGTTCTTAAGGTTGTCTTATGAATATCTTCTTCTTCGATTCTTACCTGATGGTAACCAGACCTCAAGTCAATCTTTGAAAATACCTTTGCTCCTCTCATTTGGTCAAAAAGGTCATCAATTTGAGGCAATGGGTATTTGTCCTTCACAGTGACTTTGTTCAACTGCCTGTATTCAATACATAACTTGAGTGTTCCATCTTTCTTTTTCACAAATAGAATAGGTGCTCCCCACGGGGACACACTTGGCCTAATATATCTCTTTTCTAGCAACTCTTGTAATTGCATTTTCAATTCTAGCAATTTTGGTGTACTCATCCTGTAGGGTGTCTTAGACACTGGTGCCGCTCCTAGCACAAGTTCAATTGTAAAGTCAATGTCTCTCTTTGGAGGGAGTCCCGGAATCTCATTAGGAAAAACATCCCTGAATTCTTGCAATACATGATAGTCCTCCAATTTAAGAGTTTCATTCTCTGTTGCCTCTAAAATGTGGGATGCATACAATTGACATCCCTTCCTACAGAACTTCTTTAGTTGCATGGCTGAAACCTGTCGAACAGAAGTCACCTTTGGAATGCCTTTTACCACCCTCGGGTTTCCTTCTTCGTCCATGCATTCAAATGTCTTATTGTAGCAGTCAAGTTTAACCCTGTGTGCTTCTAACCAATCCATTCCAATGAGAATATCACAGGAACCCAGTGGTAAAATACTCAGATCTGCATAAGTGAATATCCCATCCATCTCTAATGGACATTTCTCTACTATTTCACTAACTTTTCTCTTGGTTCCAGTGGCTAGTTGAACTAACCATGATTTACTATGCTTTAATTTCTTGAAAGCACAAATCTCAACAATTCTAGGAGTGACATAACTGTGAGTAGATCCAGGATCAATCAAAATAGAAACAGATTGCTTAGCAATCTTACCTTCAACTTCAACCACAGTTGACTGATGATCTTCCTGGCGGTCTTCTACTGCTGCATAGATTCTAGGGATTGTCCTTGCCAGTTGACCCACAGTTTCATCTCCTTGGATGTTGTGAACTTGATTTTCATTCCCATTCCGATGTGGACAGTTCCTAAGCATGTGCTCTCCTCCACAACCCCAACATTGAAGTGGCTCTCTTGGTTCCTTTGGATCTCTTGGCTTATCTCCCATCATCCTAGTTGGCTTAGTCACAACCTGTGATGGCTGCCTTTACTGATTCTGGAATTGAGGAGGCTTGAACCCCTTCTTCCTTTGATCAAACTTTTCATTTTTCTTATCCTTCCATGCCTTATGGAATTCTGGTTTGCTTCTGTTTTGATCAAAGCAATACTTGGCCTTTCTTATGGCCTCCTCTAGAGTTCTAGGTTCATCGAACTCAATTCTGTCTTTATATGACTGGGGCAGTCCACTTAGGAAACCCTGAATTTTCACCTTATCATCTCGAATGTACCTGACATATCTTAGCAGCTCCAAGAATTTGTTTGCATATTCTTCCATGGTCGATTGTCCCAATCTCATTTCATGGAACTCTTGGATCTTATCATCATAGTACCTATCAGAGAAGTACTTTTGCTTGAAGTATTTCTTGAACTGCTTCCACACAATCTTCCTTTCGTTGATCTTCTTCACTTGCCTGATGTGTTCCCACCATATAGATGCTCTTCCATTCAAGTTGAAGATGGCTACCCTTGTGTAGCTAGGGTTTTACCCCTAGCTTGTGCCAATGAGCACCTACTAAGGAGAATGGACTCCTTAGTAGCAGTTCAATAATGATTAAAAGATTAAGCTAAAACAACAATTAACAAACTACTTTAAGCATTGCATGAGACATAAATAAAAGATGTAAAAAATGGTTTTATATTAATGTTACCTTGAGTGTCAAGGTTGGTGAAGCCCTTTGCAGTGTCCAAGAGGATGCTCCAAGCTTCAGAATGCTCCTTTCTCCTTCTCCAATGTTGGGGATGGGCCAAAGGTGGCTCTCAAGGTGAAAATAGTTCAAAGGTGAACTAGGGTTTCGAGAGAGATTTTGGCAGAGTAAGGGTGCTTGTGATTGTGGATATGGAATAAGGGATCTCCATCACCTATTTATAGTTTTTTGGTGGTGGAGTGCTGACCCATGGTTTTAGGAAACACATGGTTTTGGGCAGCTGTATAGGGTTTTTTCCTCCTTTTCCTCATTATTTTATATTTTTTATTCCCTTTTTAGGGGATTTTTGCTATTTTTGGAGGAAAAGGGGGTTTTTTAGCCTTTTTTAGGCTATTTTGATGGTTTTGTGGCCTTTTGGAGGCATTTTAGGCCTTTTGGAGGCATTTTAATGGGATTTTTTAGGATTTTAAGGGAAAAATGGTAGGAAAATGGACAAATGAGCCATATAATGTGGTAAATGAGCTAGTGAGCACTTTTTGGGTGTTAACAGATTGCCCCCTGATGTGCGAGGTCAGGAGCTCATCGTATGGCCGATGGACATCATAAGTCATGAATGGTTTTCCTGGGTATGGAGAGAAGAGAAGAAACAAACTGAAGCCCGGAACAACGATCCCGAACAACTGCAAGAACTAAAAGTACATAACCTCAATAATGGATGAGGGATCATCTGATCATATGGACGAGGCGGGCATACCCATGCTCGTATCAGGATATAACATAACAATAACAATGAGGTCCAAAAAATGGGGACCTGAAATATACATGACCTCAAATACTGACTGAGGAATAATCTCAATATATGGACGAGGCGGACATACCCATGCTCGTATCAAGATACATGAACAGAACTGTGAGGCCCGAAAAAGGGGACCTGAAAGATACATAGCCACTGTGTACATCATAAGGGTCCAGAGGGGACACAAAATCTGGGACATACTGCTGAGCTGACCATGTCTGTGCTGAAAAACTGATACACTGGAATAATCAGCAGTGCTACTGAATGTGGTATCAAAGGAACTGATGAGCTGCTGGATCAGAGTGACAAGGGGTACACTCGCAATGGTACACTGGACTGGAACTGAAATGGGTACTCAAGGAAGCATATAGCTGGAGGGCTTCCGAATACAATCGCCAACGCAGCCCGGACATCCACGGGAACATACAACTGGGCGTTCCAAAGTGACTCACCAATGTGCTAGAGTCGGGGGAAATCCGGGGTCTTCGACAAACAATGATGGGATATAATCCTACGCGATCCTCAACGATGCGATCAAGGTGCTGAAGTCGAGCATGTGAGGAACAACCACTCAGAGAGGCAATGATGTCTCCTCGCAGAATGATCCGTAGGCACTTACCACAGATGGTGATAAGTCCAAGGCGTAGGGACCTCTGGGCCTATCCTCTGGAATAGAGGAGCTGTCGTCGACAGAGGGAGACCTGCCCCTATCAAGGCAATGATGTTTCCTTGACAGGAGCGCGAGGTGAAGAACTGAAATGTGATAGTACTGGGGGCAGGACTGACAAACTGGGGGTGACAATTGGGCAAATAGAGTGGGTGGACTCAAACTTCCTTTGTTCAGAGTATGATAATGGGAATGATCTGGCAGCATATGAAACTGACTGAGGGGAAAGGGATCATAGCTGTAATGGATCTGGGAGGGTAACTGGGCTGAGGGAGACTCAAGCTGGTGTAAAATGGCAGGAGATTGCAGAATACTCTGAACAAAGGCGACCTGATTGGGGGTGCTGCTGAGATGATCGAGCATAGTGCCATGAGGCACGGGAGGATACTTCTTCATGGGTTAAGGAACTAGAAGAAGTGTGTGGATAAAATGATACTGTTGTGTGGATTTTACGAGCCCAGGACAGTTCATGCTCGTGGTTGCTTTCAATTTTAAGGAGTCTGAAAGCGATAAGAAGACTCTGAAATGATGGAATGGTACTGTCGTGTGGATTTTCCGAGCCCAGGACAGTGCATGCTCGTGGTTGCTTTCAATTTTAGAGAGTCTGAAAGCAAGTAAGAAGACTCCAGGGGGTTGCTTTTTCGTAGATTTAGTCTCCAAGGCCCAAAGAAGCATAAAAGGATGCAATGAAGAACTCTTCTAGCCGGTGTGACTAGAGTATTCCTTTTTCGTAATTAGTCTACCAGGTCCGGAAAAGGGTTAAACTTATACCAGATAGACGCCCTTTCAGGTACTTTAACGAGCATGAAAGGAAGCAAGATTGCTCGGCGATCTTTTCATTCTTTTAGGAGTCAGAAAAGAGCTTAACGGAAACTCCCTAAGTGCCTTTTTCGTAAAGGACTTGTCCGGCCCGAAAAAGGGATAAAATTATACCGAACAAAGGAAATGGCCAGGCAAGGAGGAAGTGTTCAATCAAGGATCAATAATGATGACCAAGAACGAGGGTAGGGGGGAACACTGGTGGGCCTCCTTGCGGGGTAGATGAAATGGTGGCAAAATAACGAAACATTTGCAGTATGACAGGAGTG
Source organism: Larix kaempferi (assembly GCA_027924585.1). Lineage (NCBI taxonomy): Eukaryota > Viridiplantae > Streptophyta > Pinopsida > Pinales > Pinaceae > Larix > Larix kaempferi. Next base: position 24,780,835 of record BSBM01000502.1, on the reverse strand, counting down.
AATGGCTCATGTAAAAATGTGGAACAATCCGATGGCGGCCAATGTGGCGCGCAAACCGAGGCAGCAAGGTGTCGGGACACAATGTTGAAATTGTACCAAGTGAGAGCGAGAAATGATCTCAAGCATCATCACGAGCTCGGAAAAATGAATCCGGCGATATAAAGGATGTTAAGAACGGATAACGGCCAATGTGGCACGTAAACCGAGGTGACTGGGGACGTTTTGGAAAAACTACCCGAAAAATATGGGGGTGAGAGCGAGAAATGATCTCAAGCATCATCACCAGCTCGGAAAAATGAATCCGATGATATAAAATGGGTGAAAAATAGAGAACGGCCGATGTGGCATGCACACCGAGGTGATTAGTGGCGTCTGGACACAATGTTGATATTGGTCCTGGTGAGAGCGAGAAATGATCTCAAGCATCATCACGGGCACTGAAATATGAATCCGGCAGTGCACATGGTGCAAAAAACGGAGGTCATAAGGACTCCGGAATGGTCAAAGGAACTAACTAGGTTAAAAAATGGTTTCAAATAAAAGTGAGCCCACCAAGCCAAGGATGCAGTGGTGGGGAGAAATGATGACCCATGGGGGAAGAATACTAGGTGTATCAAATCAAATCAAATCTACAAGTGATATGTGACCTCAAAAAATGGTTGAGATCACAAATGTGAAAAAGTGAGAAGGGTTAATGACTTGCCCCCATGCTATGTGCATGGGGTTTGTGATTATGGATCACAGATGTGTGGGGTTGAACAATGGGTTCATTGACGTGCTGAGATAGATGTGATGGGGAAGGTTCAAAATGATTGATCAGGCCCCCTATCCCAGGGTCGAGGGAATCTATTATGCCCCTTGACTCAGAGGTGTCAAGGTGGTGCTCTATAATGGCGGGGTCAAGCCCAGGCATTTCGGTATAGGACCAGGCAAAGACATCACGAAATTCTCTGAAAAGGTGGATGTAGTCCTCAATCTATTGTTTACTGCAGAATGCTCCTAAAGTAATGAGTTCAGGGGCACGACCTGGAGCAGCAATATCAACTTGGATGACAGGTGAGATGTTGGCCATGTTGCCCTCCTCGAAGGCATCAGGAGCAGGAATAGGGTCCTTGAACCAGTCAACCTTAGTGGGGAGGAAGTCTTTGGATTCGACCGCGTATTGGGTAGCGGTGCTAGAGGAAGACGCTTCTGGGATGAAATAGGAACGGTGGTGCATATCATCCCAAGGATAATCCGGGGCAGTTAGGGCCTCAAGAATCTCCTCATCAGTACGGAAAGTCTGCGTCGTCAAATCGGTTGACGAGGGGATAGTGGAAGTGTTGGTTGAAGAGATCATGTAGATGATATTAACCTCTTCAGAAGGGGGAGAGACCGGGGGGTAGATCTCCTCAATGGTAGGTGGTGCCGTCTCAAGGTCCAGATTGTTCATCTCATAAAGAGCTGCTCTGTAATCCGGGAGATCGGGACAATGATGTGAATAGTGCCCGTAAATACCGCATATGGCGCAGGAGTGGTTGGTACGTAGGGACTTATCTTTAGGCTTAGGAGTAGGGTTTAGTTCGACAGTTGGAATGTTAGGATCGTCGTCGAGCATTTGCATGTGCTTCTGCAATGTGGGTAACTGTGGGCATTGGTGGGTCGCATGGCCCAACTCGTCACACAGCGAGCATTTGGGAGGAGCACGAAACACTGGAGGGTTCTTGACTGTCTTTGGAGGTGGTACAGCAGTGTAAGGTTGAGGACCTCTGCCCCCAGTGGATTGAGGAGGAGGAGGAGGTGTCGTGGAGGACGAAGGGGTAGAGACCCCGGGAGGTGGGTGGGTGGTAGTAGCCATGGGTTGCACCGGCTGGAGGACGACATCTGGTGTCGGCGGGCGAACGGGAGGCGAAAGGTACCATACAGGTAATCCCAAGGTTAACCCAGGGAGGCTAAGGGTAGCCATGACCGGGGCGCTTACTACTCCTGCTGGAGGAACTAGGAAGGGGATCGTATGGATCGGTGTAACACCAATGTGACTAGGTACCAATGGTGGTTTAGGCAACAAGGATGGTTGATTGTTAGGTGGTAGGATGTCGTGGGACAAGGTACATAAGTCAGACATTTCGGGCGTAGATGACGGCGGAGGAATGGAGTGAAAGGTAGAGGTCATCGGCGCGTCTGAGTAGACTCCAGGCCCCGTAGAGGAAACAAACGAGGTGTTGGCAGGAGAAACAGGTTGTTCAACCATGGGGAGAACATTTTCCGGTGCCGCCGGAGCACTGGGATCATAGTAGGTGAGCTGGTCAATCTTAACCACGCGTCCTTCATGAGGGAACATCATGGTGCGAAAGACAGAAGAGGCAACCGCCCGCATGGAATACATGTAGCTGCGGCCAAGTAGAAGGTTGTAATCCAATTGGGCATTGATTACCTCTATGTCAATAAGGACTGTTTTACCACCTAACTGGACTGGAACGTTGGGCAGGAGGCCTTGGGGCTGGGCCGAACGACCGTCGTAGGCACGTAACGCAGTGGAGGACTGCTGGAGAGGAGGGGATCCTAGCTTCTGCCATACAAATGTAGACATAACGCATGTGGAGGCACCCTCATCGATGATGCACCGATGGATAACAAGGTTCCTAACGGAGACAGTAACTTGGAAGGCTAAGCTGGAAGGTAGGCGTGGTTCAGACTGGTCTAAATCGAACGCCATCAAATGTGAATCAGTTGGGTCAATCCCCCCAATGGCGGAAAGTAAAGTCTTGCGCTGGGAAGGGCAGTTCTTCAAGACTTCTAACGCAGACATGGCTGCGGGAGATTGGGCTAGGTCGTCTACTATGTTATAGTTTGACGCAGCGCGCGCGTTAGGGTTATTGTTGATTCGGCGAAGTGGGAAACGAGGTGCTTTCGCAGCGCCGTCTATGGGAGGCGGAGGTATACGTAACGCCTGATCGGTGGGATGAGCATTAGTGGTTTTGTCCGTGGGATTGGCTTCAGAGGTGGAGCCATATTGGTTCCGACGGGTCTGTAGGTTGACGTCAGCGGATGACATCATCAGTAAGTGGTGGGTACCTGAGTCGAACATGGGTTGATCAGGAGCAGCGTAGGTGATCTGTTGTTGTTGGGGTTGCACGTTAGCTTGAGGGGCCAACGGCTGAGTGTTCACCACGCCTTGAGTCGGTAAGGGGTTTTGCAGCACCAAAGGGGGTTGCTGAGGTTGGGGGGGGTTGGGCGGTGCTTGGGGAGCCGCATGCCCTTGGCGATGGGCCTCGTCAACCCAAAGCTGCCGAGCTCGCTCCAAGTGTGGGCAAGCATGGGTGTAGTGTCCATAGACCCCGCAAATAGAACAAGGGTGGTTCGTTCACAAATTGGGGTTTTTAGCTTGCTTGGGCGGGCGATCAGGGTTTTGATTAGCGGGGGCCGCATTGTTGTTGTCAGGGGGATTAGCCGGTTGACCAGCTTGGTCTGTAGGTTGGTTGTTTCCCCGATTACGGCCCTTGCCGCGGTTCTGTTGGCCCTGGTTACGTTGGTTATTCTGGTTTTGCTGCGGGTTCTGTTGGGCGTAAACTTGCCCTTGGGCAGCAGGTGGATTCTGAGGTTGCGCAGGTGCAGGAGCAGGCTGCGGGGGATGATATGCAGGTTGAGGCTGAGCAGGTGCAGCAACTTGAGGGGGTTGCTGATAGGACTGCGGAGCAGGTTGTGGATGTGCCGCAGGGGCTGCCTGGGGCGGATAATAAGCTGGTGGGGCTTGTGAAGGCGCAGGAGCCGGGGCAGTCTGCTGATGGTAGTAAGGCTGAGGGGTGACTGGAGGAGCATAAGCAGGAGTCGCATACCCGAAGCACTGAGGTGGACATGAGGGTCCATGGGAATGTTGATGTGTCATGGGAGCATATGAGTTGGTTGCTCCAGACTGGGAAGTAGCCCGCGACAGGTCGGGGCCAGGGGTAGGACGTGCTATAGAAAATGGTTGGGGATGCGAAGAAACACGGCCAATGATACCATCTGCAGCGTGGGATGCCCCCGGCGCATCATGATGGGAGGACTCGCCGCGAGGGGCGTCAGGTATAATGGTATAAAGGTAACCCGATTGGGCGTAAATGAGGTCGAACTGTTGTGCCTTAAGGATGGCTTCTTCTTCAGACTGGGGTCTTTCTGAGGCCACATCCTTAGCAATAACAGGAAGAAGGGATTTGAGGAACCAATCTAGGAAGATACGGTCGTCAAGTTTGATCTTGCATAAGCTACGGCGTCGACGCCACTCATGGATGTGGTCCGTGATATGGGTAGCCGTGTTTTGTCTACAAGAGAGAAGGATCTCAACGCCCGCGTCATAGCGGACTGGCAACTGGAAGAACTGCAGGAAGGTCGAGGCCAGGGAAGAAAAGGTGGCGTGGGTCCCATGAGGCTGCTCAATATACCACTTGGCTGCAGAGCCAGTGAAGGTGCGCTGTAAGAGACGGAGGCGAACAGAGTCATCCACGATGGAGTTAGAGGAACACCATAGGTGGAAAGACATGATATGGTTTTGTGGGTCCTCACCGGCCTTACCCTCGAACTTAGGGATGTCAGAGGGTAGTTTGGTAGGCATATGAGGCCACATAGGGTCGTGTCGAATAGGATCGTTGGTCAATCTGGCCAGGTCAGGTAGGTTGAGGCTAGCCATGAACGGCAAACTGGAAGAAGGCTGTGACACAGTAGTGCTGTGGACCAAGTTGGGGCCAGTGCCCCCAAGTGGAGGGACAAGATGTGAGGTGGTGCCCCCAAGTGGGGGAACTGAGGTAGTGAAGGATGGTCCAGCACCACCATTGGTAGTGTGAGCCACTGATGTAGTAGGGATAGGTATTCCTGCTGTGGGAATAGGTACCGTGAGGGGAACGGTAGATGGTTGCCCCATGGAGGGCATACCCAACACAGGTGTAGTAACTGGTGTAGTAGTGGATGTGCCACCAATGGTCCCTATGACAAATGGAGTGGAAGTCGTGCCAGCCATGGGGCTAGTAGGGGCAGTATAAATAGGGTTCTCAGACTCTTCGTCAGAATCAGAGGTAAAGTAAGGTGCGTCACTATCTGGTGACGGAGACCTACGTCGCTGACGAGTGGAGTCAAGTGACAAGGCTCTAGATCTGTGATGAGTGGTATCAACGGACAATGATCGGAATCTATGACGAGTGGTGTCAAGAGAACCGTGCTGTGGGGGCTCGCCCCTGAGGCGCCGAGAATGTCTCGGGGACTCAATGGTGACGGATGGTGTCTGGTCTCTGTGGGTTGAGGTGAGTATAAAAACAGCTCAAAAATCCTAATGCAACCGAGTTGTGCAGAAGGAGAGCTAAAAAGCAAGGCACTCAGGCCAACAACCAACTCAAAACACCCACTGCAGCTGCTGTGCTACAATAGGTGGAGTAACAACAAAGATGGTCAGAATACCAACAAGCAGCAGGTTTCCTAAAAAAGAAAAATGGTGGACTCACTAGACCAAAGGGAGGTAAAGGAGCATGCAAACACCTAACTAAAAGTATTCTGACTTAACTAAACATATCCTCTGCAAGGTGATGAAATCCAAGTCAGACAATATGAGTAGGAAAGCCAAGTGGCTATGATATCCCCCTACCGGGAGGGACACCGGGTAGTCAATCCTAGAAGAATGGCAACTAAGATACCCCGTTCATGACACGTCCAGAAAGGTGAATCTGCCGTTTAGTTCGTTGACCGCAATACCCCTATACAGGGATATCCCGCGAACCGCGAAAGGTAGCCCTTCGGTTACTGAATGGAGTGCGGTATTCCACTCAGGCCTCCGGAACCAGTCTCCCGACTTCAACCCTCCTAAGGGAGAGGCCCTCTGATAAACTGGTCGTGACCGTGCCAAAAAGTACTAGGGGATTTTGGTTCCCTAGTTGGACAACAACTATGTCTCAAGTGAAATAACCAAGGGGTGTTATTGGAAGCCTATCCCCCTGATCCTACCTAACTACAATGATTCTTTTGTGTTCCCCAAGTGGGGTTAGAATGTTGGTTTAATTAGGTACTTTTTAAGGCTCACTTGATTTTATGTGACAGAGTGTGTGCTCGTGAGGTGTTGAACCCAAAAATAGAAGTGCCACCAGGGAGGGCAACTTCCAATCTATCAATAATGCTGAAATTGATTTTTTAAACTTGCAAAATTTTCTGAAATAAAAATACTGAAATTTTAAAAAGATTCTGTAAAAGGAACAGAAATTATGTTGCAGAAAGGCTGTAAGGAAGTGGGCTGCAGGTGGGACAGAGGGCTGTTCAAATGCAGAAAATATTGCAGCAAGAGGGGCTGGGCTCAAAACAGGAAAAGAGCAGAAATCAGACCGCGGGTCTGTGGCGAATCAGAACAGGCCGACCGCGGGTTTGAGGGAAACAGCGGCGGTCAGGTCGCGGCTATCGGGCCAACAGTTGCAGTCGGGACGCAGGAAACAGGGGAAAAGACACAGTCGGGTCGCGGCTATAAGGCTAACAAGCGCAGTCGGGACGCCCGAAAGAGGCAGAAAGCCGCAGTCGGGACGCGTGAAAGAGGCCGACAGGCGCAGTCAGATCGCGGCAAACAGGCTGATTAGCCACGGTCGGATCGCAGGTAACAGACTTGAATCCGCCGGCAGAGCGTCGGAAGCAGTCTGAGAGCCACGGTCGGATCGCGGGTAAAGGCCTGAAAGGCGCGGTCGGGACGCGACTGTAGAGGGAAAAAGACGCGGTATGCGGCGGCCGAAAGGGACAGCCGAAAGGAAAAAATTTAAAAAACGGAAACCAGAAATTCGAAAACTAGGGGAGTCGCCAAAACTGTAGCTAGGGTTTTACCCCTAGCTTGTGCCAATGAGCACCTACTAAGGAGAATGGACTCCTTAGTAGCAGTTCAATAATGATTAAAAGATTAAGCTAAAACAACAATTAACAAACTACTTTAAGCATTGCATGAGACATAAATAAAAGATGTAAAAAATGGTTTTATATTAATGTTACCTTGAGTGTCAAGGTTGGTGAAGCCCTTTGCAGTGTCCAAGAGGATGCTCCAAGCTTCAGAATGCTCCTTTCTCCTTCTCCAATGTTGGGGATGGGCCAAAGGTGGCTCTCAAGGTGAAAATAGTTCAAAGGTGAACTAGGGTTTCGAGAGAGATTTTGGCAGAGTAAGGGTGCTTGTGATTGTGGATATGGAATAAGGGATCTCCATCACCTATTTATAGTTTTTTGGTGGTGGAGTGCTGACCCATGGTTTTAGGAAACACATGGTTTTGGGCAGCTGTATAGGGTTTTTTCCTCCTTTTCCTCATTATTTTATATTTTTTATTCCCTTTTTAGGGGATTTTTGCTATTTTTGGAGGAAAAGGGGGTTTTTTAGCCTTTTTTAGGCTATTTTGATGGTTTTGTGGCCTTTTGGAGGCATTTTAGGCCTTTTGGAGGCATTTTAATGGGATTTTTTAGGATTTTAAGGGAAAAATGGTAGGAAAATGGACAAATGAGCCATATAATGTGGTAAATGAGCTAGTGAGCACTTTTTGGGTGTTAACACCTTGCCTTCATATTTCCCGAGTAGTCTTGAACTTGGAAATACTTTCTCATCCCAAGAAGCCAGGCTTCAACTTCTTGACCGAACCTTACCTCTCCATCAAATGTAGGAGGTTTTGCCTTCTTAAATTCCCCATGCGAACTGTTCTTGTAGTGCTTTTTCCTATTACTCCTGCGAGATGAAGAGCTTGAACCCTCAATGGATTCTTCAGAGTCAGATGATTCATTATAAGAGATTTCTGGAGTATATGTTCCGTCTGTAGAAACTCTTCTTGGGCTACTGGCCCTCTTGCGGGAATTCCTCCTAGAACTACTCCCACCCCTTTCTAGATTTGATATCTGATGCCCAGAGTTTATTTTCCTTTGGATGTCTGTCAAACTCTGTAGCATGGCTACATTCAACTGATTTTGTTCTTCCTGAGCTTTAATCATCCTTTCATTATCTTCTCTACAGTTTTGCAACTCCACCCTTAGGCTTCTCATGGTGGCTGCAATACCTGGAGGAGCCTCTTGATTTCTTCTCCCATTAGATTCTGTTTCATCATTTTCAACATGTATGTTCTCCCCCATGGCATCTGTCTCAGGCTCATAGGGATCCTGTGCATCATCCATGATGTTGATTTTCTTGGCCCAACCAAAATCCAAAACTTTCCAACTGTACTATCTAGAGTGCTGCCCTGATGCAACGGTAATTTTGCAAAATGTGTTCATCTACACAATTGTTAGCTGCATTATATTCTCAGAATTCATAACTTAATTTCATGCACGTGGGAAAAGGTTATATTGACAATTTGTCAAATCATAGAATTTTCTCACAATCAACGACATATGAGGGGGACAAAGGGGGTCAAGGGGGCTTTCCCCCTTGTTTTTTTTTTTGAAATCTTTCCGCAGCTTCGAGGCGATTTGCTGAACGCTTCCACAATTGCGGGGCGATTTTTCGAGTGCTTCCGCAATTGCGGGGCAGTTTGTCGAATGCTTTCGCATTTGCGGGGCGGTTTGCGGAATGCTTTCGCAATTGTGGGGCGATTTACTGAGTGCTTCCGCAATTGCGAAGCGGTTTGCAGAATGCTTCCGCAATTTCGAAACGACTTGCGGAATGCTTCCGCAGTTGCGAAACGATTCACCGAACTCTTCCACAGTTGCAGAACGATTCGCCGAACTCTTCCGCAGTTGCGGAACGATTCGCCGAACTCTTCCGTAGTTGCGGAACGATTCGCCGAACTCTTCCACACTTGCGGAACGATTCGCCGAACTCTTCCACAATTGCGGAATGATTCGCGGAATCCTTCCGCAGTTTCGGGACAACTTCCCGAACTCTTTCGCGTTGCGGAACGACTCGCAGAATGATTCCGTAATTTCGGAAGAAAATTCCTTCCGCAATTTCGGAAGAGAATTCCTTCCGCAATTTTGGAAGAGAATTCCTTCCGAAAATTTCCTTTCGATGCCGAACACTTAGAAAATTTTTCCACTGTTTCAGAGCAGTTCGCCGAATTCTTCCGCGTTGCGGAACAACTCGCGGAATCCTTCCGCAGTTTCGGAAGAGAATTCCTTCCGCAATTTTGGAAGAGAATTCCTTCCGCAATTTCGGGCAGAACTCATAGAAACTTAGAAAAATTTTGAAAATTTGAAATTTTTCTTAACTATCAATGCTTAGCAGGAAGCATACTTACCTCTGCACCTATGATAGGTATCCCCATAAAGGCCCAATGCTGCAACCAGCAACTCTGATACCAAAATGTAACATCCCCTCCTATCATACCAGCATGATGGAGAGGATCGTGATATTAAATCCGGGCATCTAGCCCCATGAACTTTTAACTAAGCATTCACATAATATAAAAGACATATGGGATGTATAATTATAAGAAAAACACAGCGGAAATAATATCAATAACACATCCATCATACATTCAAGATATTCATCAAATAATAATTGTAAAGTTAACACAAGAGAATACTTATCTTAACAAAGTAGTCCCAAGCAACTGGCTGTGCAACTGCAACGTTCCACCCAACCATAGGCCAGTTGTACTTATCAACCTCTTGATACAACTGCCACCCCCGAGCTGGGCATGATCTCTACAAGGAACCAGGGAACAACAAACTCACACATAGCCAAGCATACACCAAGATGAGCCAAGCCTATCTACAATTGGGTTTATCGGGCTGCTAGGAAATGGAAAGGAAGAGTGGCTAAGCTAGTGAGATCAAGAACAGAGCCAGGGGTAACCTTACAAGATCTATTTAGCTTGGCACCCACAATACCTACACACCCAGCACAAGGAAGTATTCTTTTCACTGCTGTACAGTCCCTCAAGCCATACCTTTCCCATCTAGTGCTCTCAGGGTGTGCATAGAAGAGTAGCCAAAGCCCTCTTGATCTTCTTAAGAAGGTTGTCTTCCCCACTAGGTTTATCAAGCCCTCTCTATCCACTACCACTCCAAATCTCTTGCTCACAGATTCAAACCAAAACAAGGATGCACATAACAGTAGAACCATAATTATTATGCATGATAAAAACGTTTTAACAGTGAGATGCCCAAAGATGGGGTTTCTACCAGTCCAGAAAAACGTGGGAAGACCCAAAACGAAAATGACAATTGGGGATTCAAACCTGGAGAGCAAAGACCATTTTTAGAAAAACGCCCATGGTATTTTGGGGCAAAAACAACCTCTATAAACCCCCCAAAACGTGGCACCCTTTCTCCCAGCCACTGTGTAGCACAAAAACGAGCTCTCAGCTATGGTAAAATGCAGGAAATTGGTAAAAATGTGATGGGGAAAGACCCAATAGTTCAGACTGCGTGAGAGAGGAAAGATTGTGGGTTTAAAATGGCTTTGGGCACCATTTCATGGGTGTTTTCTTGCCCAAGGAGACAAAATACGATTTTCCAGGTTGATGGCTTGCCCATACACGAAATTGGCTACCATACCTCTTCATTCCCAAGGCATTAACTGCCTCAACCAATTTCTGGAAGAATTAAATGATTGGGTCCATAACCCAAAATGGGTAGTTGGTGGTTTATGGGTTTTCTCATTGACACATGGATTAACACCATTGGCTTAAGGGTTCAAATAATTTCCCTCCCTATTCCTTGTAGAACGATGCCCCCATCTCTTTGTTGCATTGCATAGCTAGTTGTGGGTATTTTCATTAAAATTCGTATTTACATAATGTCTTATTTACATTGTGCCTATCTAGCACAAGAACCATAGGCATCTATTTCTTTAATTTTCGATACATAAAACGCTAAATCAATGGTGGGGCCTTGGCCTTGAGCTCCTCACCATGATTAAGTATCAATATTTACATCATTTACGATTTAATACAAAGGGGGTCAAAATGGGGACATTGCATGAATTCAAATTGTTTTTGGCACCCTTGCAGGCTTGGAATTAGCTTCAGATTGCACCTTGAGGCTTGGTCTGATTTATGCTTGATTTATGGCAGAAAACATCAAATGCTGTAACTTTCATTTTTTCACAACTAGTTCCACATAAGCTCCACGAGTGCACTGCAGATGATATTGCACATGCTCGTCGAGCTCTGTGTGCAATTTCTAAATATATAATTTTTGAATACATTTGTTGTTGTTTTCTATTTTTAATTCATTTTTAACTGCACTCATGTCAAATTTGTAAAAAACATAGGTCGTTTATTTGGCCTATAACTTTTGATTGGCTTACCTATTTCGAAAACGGAAGAGAACCCGCACAAGAGCACGAAAATACCTACAACCTAAAAAAAGAAGTATTTTGATTATTTTTAGACCATGATATGGTGGCTCAACACTTGACCATGTCGTTTTAGGGCTTCACTGACTTCGGTAATTTAAAAAAAATATAAATTGACTTTTTAAAATTTGGAAAAATAGCCCCGCACAAGATTCTTCTGTTGCCTATGCCTCTACATATTTGTTTTCTTGTAAATTGAAAATTTACATAGCAAACGGGTGGCTCAACAAAAACATGTGCATTATGTTTGAGAAAAAAAATAACATACCAATCTTCGAATAATGACATTTTGGGGTGGTTATACCACTTTTCCATAAATAAAAGTTATATATTCTGGTCATCTGTTTTTCTAAGTTTCATCTGTTTACACCTAATCCAAAAAAAAATTGTAGGTACCTCTAATAATTCATTTTAATGATAATATTTCTGTTTTTCCAGAATGTCATTGCAACTAACCTGTCATAATTGGGTATCATTACCTTGCACCAGCCCTCATGCACCACTACAACTCCATAGACTAAATTTCTACCAACCAACATAGATCCATCATCTTAAAATCAGATCTATCAAGCACCAAGATGGATCCAATTATTTTTATTTTTATCTTTTTAATCTTAAACTCAAGATATTTTATCCCTCTCTTGTTTGATTCTAAGTTGTAATTTTTATTTTATAGGCCGACATGGATTTTTTTAATTACTTTTTAGAATTTTTTTTAAATTTTATGAGCCGACATAGATTTTTTTTATTAATTTTTATTTTTAATAATGTAATGTTACATTACCTTACATGACAACATCTCCCTCATACTGGGCTATAGAGCACCTCTTGGTGCAATGATGTTGGTACCTTACCTAATGCCCTGATGTAGTATTTTTCATGAGAGCCCATATCCAAACATAGGTCTTGAGTTTGATCCCCTTGTAATGCCCATGCACGGCCCATCTACAAATTAACATATGACTCCATGGATTGAATTTCCATCAATGTTCTAAGCACCTTGCAAAACATCCACATCTAGTGTTTTGGTTAAGAACCTATATCCATAAATAGATCTTGAATTCGACCCACTTGCAATGTTGGTACATCTCTACAAATCCACATATAACTTCATGGATTGAATTTCTACCAATATTATGTGAGTGTGATAACTGACACTCAAATCGCCACCTGTCGGTGATGAAATTTTTTCCCGCGAGGCACACTTCCACCCCTTCTCATTATTTATTTGGAATTTCGACGATTTGGGTCGTCTTAAAATGGGCCAAAACCCCCAAAGACACAATTCCATAGCATAGTTCCACAGTAAATGGAGTGGAACTACAATTCCGCTGATTTTTATAACCGGATCTAGGGAACAAATCGCCAAAAATACGAGACAATTTGAGTGCGAGTTATCCCAGGCCATGTCTATCTTGCTAAATTAGGATTCAAAAGGGTTGAGAAACCATCACCACGAGAGATTCCTTTTCTAGCAACTGTGGAGAATGAATAATAAAACCATGATATAATATTTTAGTTAAAAACCCATAATTAGAATTAAACCTTGAGTTTATCTAATAATAATATTATTAAACTTTTACGTTGACGAGACTAACGTTTTGACCAAAACCGATAAATAAATCGAGAGTAGAATAATAATAATGTTTAAAATCGTGCACTCATTCCGCATCTGTCGAACAGATATTTTAATTATGAAGCAAAAATCGCTGAGTCAAAGCTTGAAAAGGTTGCTAACATTAATAAATAAATATATATGAGCGTTGATAACTTTGCAAATAAGTTCCAAATCTGTCATCATATTTCCCCTACATGTTCATGTTTTTTAGGGTTGCCCGTGCATTAATTATATGTATGGGCAGTGATAACTTGCAAATAAATTTCAAACTTGTCATCATAATTCCCTACATGCTCATAGTTTTTAGGGTTGCCCGTGCACAGATTATTTTTTGTGTTTTTATGTTTCTTCGTGCACGTATGTTAAAGTGTGTACATAAGAAGTGTAATTCTAATTTCTGCCTAGGGAGTTTAGCAAAACATTGCTGCGAGCAAATCATTTTGAGCACTAAGAAGGAGAGGAGGAGCTGAATTAAGAGAGACAGGCCAACGCTCCAAATTTGACAGGGCAGCGGCAGCCATCATCATAATTCGTCTTTCCTTTGAAAAAATATGGAATGATAGCAGCCGACGCGATATGCGTGATGTACGTAATGATATAGCTATCTGACCTAATTATCAAACACATTCATTTTCTCGATCACACGAAACACAAAACGTGAAAGGACACACATTTGAGTCCGTTCTTTCTTGGCTGGACACGGCATGTCGTTTGAGGAGTGGAGAGAAAACTAGACGTAGACGTAGACGTAGAGAGCCCCGCACTGCGCCTGTGCAGCCAGTGAGTGCCACTGTAGTGCGACAATATGTATGTAAAATGCAGAAGCATCCCGCGACAGAAGCCGGCAGCTGTGGACATCTTTTTGTCTGTGTATGGATAGCAGTTTGTGTGAATGTGTTGGGCACATGTGTTTAACCTCTGGCTGGCTGGCAAATGAATTCAAGTTTTTTGGCCCACGCCAAAGCCGAGTAGAATTGAAGAAAAGCTGGGTCTGTTCGTAACGGCACCGCTTGCTTATCTTTGATATCAACCGACGTCGACGTGCAGAGGATGATTCGACTCTTTTCGTGCTAAAGATGTGGAAGGGTGGGCATTCGCTTTCGTTTCTTTCGTGTCGCTTTCTGTCTCTGTCACCGTCACCGACTGTAGCTGTCTGTCTGGGCTATCTGACTGCTGCAAAGCAAAAGAAAGGAGGCGGCACGCGAGAGGGCTGGGGTGGGGCCCATATCGAGAAAACACCATATGCTATGAATGAATGAATGGTGATGAGTCAATGCAAGTACAGGGCTTCGGGGGGTGGGGGAAATCAGAATTTTAGAGATAATAATGGATTGGATTCATTCTTTTCTTGTATCTTCTTTGCTTCCTCCTCCTCGCCTGCTATAAGTAATGATCATAGTTATCATTACTTAAAAACGCAATAAATGAACGTTGCAAAGGGCAGGGGAATGTGCAAAACGGATGGATGGGATGTACTTGCTGCTGTGGGGACTGGTCTAGACTGGACTGGGCTGATTCCGATTATTCTTCTTCTATCATTGCCTTTGGTGTTTGGGGACTCTTTTTGGGTTTATTCTTTTAATATATCCATCATCCCGGAGGTCTGCGCAGCCCGAGTCAGAGGCAATATCTTCCGCACTATTAATAATGAATTTCCATGTGATACGAGCGAAAGCAGGTGCATGCGCGATGGGTATTATTGATTTCTTATGCCCCTTTTGCTGCTCCGACGCCTAGGCTTTCGCTTCTTCTTCTTCTTCTTTTTCCATGCCCGTTGCCTTTGCCTTTTGCCTTTGCCTTTGCCTTTGTATATCTATATGCCAATGCCTTCCTTACATTCATTGTGTTCTCTACTCTACTCTGCATGATACATTTTTGCTCGCTGTGTGACTTGGACTGCGGATGAATGCTTGTAGGTACTAGTAGTGTATGCTTGAAGGTACTAGTAGTGTATGCTTGGTTATTAATTTTGGTTTTGGGTAGCAGTTTTGGGTTGGTGGGTGGATAGCAGACAGTAAGAAATCATGCCGAGAAGGCGAAAGATGAAGGGAGGAGGCGGTGGAAGGGAAGATGGTGGAGCAGTTGGGGATGTTATTCACCATTCCCCGTCCACTGTTCTCCGTCTTCAGCCCGCTGAAAGGGTTATCAAAACACCACCGAGAGCAGCAGGAGCAGCAATGGCAGAAGTAGAAGCAGCAGGTTTGCCTGTGTCGAGCAAAGCTTTGAGGTTTCCTCAACGACCAGGATTAGGTCAAGCAGGCATGAAATGCATTGTAAAAGCGAATCATTTCTTGGCTCAGCTCCCCGACAAAGATCTCCATCAATACGACGTAAGCAAGCTTATCCTTTCCGTAATTGGTATGAATTAACATTATTTTCATAGCATGTGATGGCGGTCATAGTTCCTGTTCCAAGTCTCCAGGGAAAAAAACAAGAGTAATAATCACTAGTGGGGAATTTGTTTTGCAGGTATGCATTACGCCAGAAGTGACATCTAAAAGTGTGAACAGAGCTATCATGGGACAGCTGGTGAAAATGTATAGAGATACCGAGTTGGGTAGAAGGCTTCCTGTGTATGATGGTCGAAAGAGTCTTTATACTGCTGGTTTGCTGCCCTTCACGTCGAAAGAATTTACTATAGCTCTTGCAGGGGAGGATGACGGAATCGGCGCTCCAAGGTAAAATTTCCCAAGAAAAAAGTATGCCCATATGGAGCATGCGCCTCTACATTTTCAAAATCATGTGTTTGAAGAGGCTGAAACTTGAAAATCCTAAATTCCACGGTGTTGGGGTTTGGCGCTATGTCTATGTATATTAATTATAATACTTACTGCATGGAGTCTCTACTTGTATGACATTTATATTGGTTTGACAAACAGTATGACATTACTTGACTTTCGAAATTTGAGTAATGTTCTGAACATGGCTATACTATCGAAATTCCAGTAGCTCGCTTTCGAAATCCGTGTAGTGTTTGTTTTGTGTCTATGGGCTCTACATTTATTAGGATTTACTCCGATGCTAGCTATATCTCATGTATTTCAGTCGTTGGTTGTTTCGTGACATTTGTTCTGCATATAAATTTCCTCAACTAGACTGCCTAGATGTTCCCAAATGGCATCGCACATAGCACATATTTTTTAGATGAACTCCAAGGACTTTAGCATGAATGTGAATAGGTATTTTTTAGTTGTTTCTCTTATGTTTTGGTGAAATAACTTAATTCAGGTTGGATTCTAATTGTATGTTTGGTCTACATATTTGCATTTAAAACTGTAATAATAAAATAATTTTGTGCAGTTGCAAAGACAAAGTATCGAAGAAAAGACAATTCAAGGTGTTTATCAAGTTTGCAGCCCGAGCAGATTTACACCATTTAGGGCAGTTTTTAGCTGGTAGGCAAGCGGATGCTCCTCAGGAAGCTCTCCAGGTGCTTGATATCGTACTCAGGGAATTGTCAATTCAAAGGTAGGCATGCGCGCCTTACAAGTGATTTTCATGACAAGTTAGTGAAGCATATGCTCATGGCAGTGTTAACCGAGCGAATATGCATATATGGTGTTCTTAGGTATTGTCCCGTTGGAAGGTCCTTTTATTCTCCTGTCTTGGGTAGAAGGCAACCGCTTGGAGAGGGTTTAGAAACCTGGCGTGGATTTTACCAAAGCATCAGGCCAACCCAAATGGGTTTGTCCCTTAACATAGGTACTTGCTTCTCTAATCTCAGTCATACAATTTGCATAAAGTTTTTGTTTTTATAAGACAGAAACCACCCAATTTTTTACCGGAGCGGTATGAAAACTCTTGGGACAGGTTGTTTGGGGGTTCTCAGGTATAGCACATACCGGATTTCACTGAGAATTGAACTGGGCTAGTTAGTGTAAACTCCCACCAATCTGCCTCTATACCACAGCCCAAACAACTAAACAATTTGCTTACATTAACCTTACATCTGTCAATTTTAAATGCTGTATTTAGCTTTCAGGGGAATTTGCTATCTCTGCTTGCCACGAAGGTGGCATTCAAACCATTTCTTGGACAGTGGGCAAACTGCAATAACCTTCCAGGATTTGGTCTGTAAATCAAAATTACTGTCCATTTTTATGAGCAGTTAGCAATTAATGTTGACTAGATTACCCTTTATTGTGCAGATATGTCTTCAACTGCTTTCATTGAACCGCTGCCTGTCATTGAATTTATCGCAAAAGTTCTAAATAAGGATGTGGTAACAAGGCCCTTGTCTGATGCTGATCGTATAAAGGTATGAACCTTTTGCTTCACACCATTCTTCAGATCTCTTGTTTCAGACAAAAGAGGATCTCTCTTGCTTGACATGCTGTTATCGGGGGTCTATATGTTGTACTAGTAGCCTGTCATTGATAAACGAGGATAAATTGTGGCATGTGTAACTGCTATGAGCCCTCCCTTGTCTATAGGAAGGCTTCTATAGCTTGGGGGATGACCAATTTTCCAATCAACACCATTTATAACATCCGACAGCTAATGCCCCAAATTTAACGAGTTCACGAGATCTTGGAAGGCAGACTGATGTCTGAATCTGGTTTCTTTTATTTTACTAATTTTTTAGAAGAGATTTCTAACATTTACTTGTTGCCTCACATGCGTTTGTCTCCTACGTTATACAGTTCCGTTTTCTAATATAAGCTATAGCTTATCAAACCAGCAGTTGAATGTATAAATTTGAAACCTGAACTATATATATGTTCTGTCATCTTGATTCAAGCAACTATGTATAAAGCTGTACCGAAGTGGTGAATACTCATATCTCTTAGTGGCTGTGGGCTTTTGTGTGAATCAGATCAAAAAGGCCTTAAGAGGTGTAAAAGTAGAAGTGACACACAGGGTAAATGTGCGTAGGAAGTACCGTATCTCTGGATTGACATCACAACCTACTCGGGAACTGATGTATGGCTCTTATCACTTTCTGGAGTTATTACACATTAGAGTGCATTCATATATACTTAAGATGCGTGTGGCAATGGCTAAATGTTATCATTGAAGTAATGTGCTTCATATTCTTGCCTCGTATTTTGGAACTTTGCTCTAATCTAGAACAACATAAAGTATCTTCCTATTTATTTTCGTTAGATAAAATATACGCATTTTGTACTCGGCACATGCTTTGAATTCATCTCAAAATGTGAGGTCTTCTATTCCTTAGTTCGAATCATGTCTAACTTGAAATTTTATAAATTATGAGTCCAAATTGTTCTGATTCTTAAAAATCTTGTTTTTTCACAGATTTCCAGTGGATGATAAATCAACAATGAAATCAGTAGTTGAATATTTCCAAGAAATGTATGGCTTTACAATACAGCATACTCATTTGCCTTGTCTTCAAGTAGGCAACACACAGAAGGCAAACTATCTGCCAATGGAGGTGTGACCACTAAGTTCTCACATTCTTGTCTTCTTCCAATACATAGACTGTAATGAGGATAAAACTGATGATCTTTCTGCAGATGTTTCTCCAATATCAATTTATCTTGACCACCTACTTTGCCTGGACAAATTGCAGGCTTGCAAGATAGTGGAAGGCCAGAGATATTCAAAGCGATTAAACGAGAAACAAATTACTGCTCTGTTAAAAGTTACATGTCAGCGTCCCCGAGAAAGGGAAATGGACATCTTGCAGGTTTTCATTTCTAGTGTTAAATCAAGTAGGAAGTGTTAGTTTGTTTTCTCAGACAAGTGTTGCTTCTAATTTGGTAATTGACTTCCCTATATTTTGAAGTTGACCCTATATTGTTGTATATACAAGATATATGCATCCATTGAAAATATCCAAATGACAAGGAATTACTTCTCTTCTGCTGCTTGAATTAAAAATGGGAAGGACTAGATCTCGAGATCCCGTTTTCTGTTACCAACACAAAAAAGAGTGGAGTTTAATTAGTTTCTAAGGTGTTACATGTTTATTTGCAGACTGTGTATCATAATGATTATGATCAAGATCCTTATGCAAAGGAATTTGGTCTAAAGATTAGTGACAGACTTGCCTCTGTAGAAGCTCGAATTCTCCCTGCTCCATGGGTAAAGACTATAATTTAGTTGCTTTGTCTGAATTAAACTTGATATTATTTTGATCTTGCCAGGAAATCACCAAAAATCTGCTTTCATCAAATGAGTTTTTGCAATCTTTGTAATTTACCCATTTTTTATATGCAGTTGAAATACCATGATACTGGGAAGGAAAAAGTATGCCTACCTCAGGTAGGTCAGTGGAACATGATGAATAAGGTAAGTTCCCTATACAGTATATAGGATACATGTTCTTCAATAGGAAAATAGCTTACGTATAAAATTATGTACTACTGGAATCTTTTACTATGTGTGTAATTTGTTAACTAACATTTACATAGCATGAGATGAAATAGAAAATGGTGAACGGAGGCACAGTTAACCATTGGGCTTGCATCAACTTCTCCCGGGGTGTCCAAGAAAGTGTTTCTCTTGGATTTTGTCATGAGTTGGCTCAAATGTGCCAAATATCTGGCATGGTAGGAACATGTGGGCCTTGTTGACCTTTCATATTTTTTTGAGGTTATAAAGGCCATTTGCGGTTTATCCTGCGCTGTTCAGAAAACCTGGAAAAATTGCTCCTAATAACTCTTTTTGGTTTATGTCTTCCCCTGGTTGTAGGTATTCAATCTTGAACCTGTAATTCCAATATACATGGCACGACCTGATCAGGTTGAAAAAGCTCTGAAAATTGTTTACAAAGATGCATTGAACAAACTCAGAGGCAAGGAATTGGAGCTCCTCATAGTCATTCTACCTGACAATAATGGCTCTCTGTATGGTCAGTATTTTATTCCTTCTTCAGGACTCGGTAGTGTCTGTTTATGCATTGAGTTCATTGAATTTGACACCTGAACTATTCTGCTGCACATGAGTAATTGTAGTTAGTGGTTTTAATAATTTCTGCAATCCATGCAGTTTTTGACATCAGATTGCTATGTAGATTGATAATGTGGAGTGCTTGAGTATAGACAGCATGACAGAAAAGCATCTTACCATGATTGCCTGAATGTTCGTTTGTGTGCAGGAGATGTCAAACGAATATGTGAAACTGATCTTGGATTGATAACTCAATGCTGTTTGACAAAACATGTGTATAAAGTCAACAAACAGTACCTGGCTAATGTCTCCTTAAAGATTAATGTAAAGGTAAGCTTTGTAGTATTCAAGTAAAATAAGTGAGGCTTGTCTAGCACTACTGCTGGCTATAGGTCTAATCACATGCTTTTTATTACAAGATGAAATGTATTCATTGTTTCTGAAGCCCTAGATGGTACTAGGATATTTCAATGTTATTTATCTGCCTCTAGACTCTCACCCATTGTATGTTGTATGTTGTTTTCTTTGTGGTTTAGATGGGTGGTAGAAACACTGTACTTTTGGATGCTCTCAGTTGTAGAATACCTTTAGTCAGCGATATACCGACCATAATTTTTGGAGCAGATGTAACTCATCCAGAGAATGGAGAGGACTCCAGTCCATCCATAGCAGCTGTAAAATCCGATATCTTTTAATATTAGTAATTTTTTTGTTTCCAGGTTAAATTGCGGAACATAAATGAAAATATATTTCCATATGCATGCAATAACATCTGATTGGCTGTCAATTAATGCTGAACTCAGGTTGTTGCTTCCCAAGATTGGCCAGAAGTCACAAAGTATGCAGGCTTGGTATGTGCTCAGGCACACCGGCAAGAGCTGATTCAAGATTTATTTAAGACCTGGCAGGATCCTGTGAGGGGCACTGTATTTGGTGGCATGATAAGGTATGTGCCCTTTTTCTTGCATCACTGACCATGGAAAACCAGTACAGATGCCACAAGTGACCAAAATAGTTAAATATATCTATCATAGATAAGGCAAGGCTTATACAAATTTTAATAATAATAATAATAATAATGATAATCTAATTTTAAGGTCATGACCTAGCTAAACACCAAACTGATGTATCCAAACTGATGTATGAGACTCCCTTGTTTGTGGGGTACCCTTCATGCAACCATTTGACTGCTTAGTCCATGGAGTTGTATATAAACTACCACCCTCTGCATACTGTGATACACCAAATTGATGTATGAGACTCCCTTTTTTGTGGGACACCCTCCACGCAGCCATTTGACTGCTTAGTCTATGGAGGTGTATATAACCTACCACCTTCTGCATACTGTTATTTGTTTGCTTCTCTGTCATCTGTCTCATATCTGTTTATAACTTCATTGTATAGATATGATTATTACTTAGCAATCATTTAGGTTAAGCATGGGAGAATAGAAAAGTGATTAAATTTTCATGGTGGCAGGGAGCTCTTAATTTCTTTTCGAAAAGCAACGGGACAGAAGCCTTTAAGAATCATATTTTACAGGTATGTGGATTAGTTCTTATCACTTGACAATGCTTGCTATTATTTCAGCTAACAATAATCTGCACCATTTTTTGCAACAGAGATGGTGTGAGTGACTGCCAGTTTTATCAAGTACTCTTATATGAATTAGATGCAATCCGCAAGGTAGATGTTTTCTTAGGCCTTATTTCTGTTTAATAAATTCCAAGTTCTAATGTTCATTCATGCTTCCTAGGTGATTGTATGTCATCTGATTCTCCATGGCAATTTTTCCAGGCCTGTGCATCACTTGAGCCAAATTATCAGCCTCCTGTGACTTTTATAGTTGTTCAGAAGCGCCACCATACTCGGTTATTTGCTAACAATCATAATCACAAAAACACTACTGATAAGAGTGGCAACATTTTGCCAGGTAAAGGGAATACAAATTCTGTGCTCCATCTTTTTGCTTGCTTTTTGTCCCATGGTGCCTAGCAAATTTTTCCATCATTGAATTTGGTTGTTATGATGTCAGGCACTGTGGTGGACACCAAAATATGCCATCCAACTGAATTTGATTTTTTCCTCTGTAGTCATGCTGGTATTCAGGTAAACAAATATTTAATACTATAAATTGCAATCTTCCATTGGTATGGCAGTAAATATTTGCCATTGATATGATTCTATGAATGAATTTTTCTGCAGGGAACAAGTAGGCCTGCTCACTACCATGTTCTTTGGGATGAGAACAATTTCACAGCAGATGGAATGCAGTCGTTGACAAATAATCTCTGCTACACGTACATATCCTTACTTTGAAAGATAAATACTTATTTGTAAATGATATATTTCTCTCTGTAAGAATTGTGCATATGTGCTTTCTATCGGTTTGGCAAGACTTACACTGAAAAGCTCATCTGACAGTGTGGATACAGGAATTTTTATTTCTGATTAAAAGGTGTATAAAAACCGTAGTAAAAATAAACTTGTGTAGAGCTTAGCATCTCCATAGAAATAGATGGAACACTCTCCCAACCAAGCGTGTTCTGCCGGAAGGGAGCTTGGGTGACAGCAAGCTACTTTCTTCAGCGTCTTGTGCTTCATCAATATAGGATTTTACCTGTTTTACACTGAAATTTCCATTTTGTTCCATTAAACTTAGAATCCAAAATTACAAAAACAAGGCCTATAACTGCTAATTTGGAGACCAAAGAAAGCAAATGCTACTTTTCAGGAACGTCAATAAACAGTAACTCGAAAAAGAGTGAATGTTTGCAACACATAGAGAACTTCTAGGATTACCATGACTGACTTCATAAACCAAAACCAACTTGACTAACAAAAACCTTTTTAACATCAACACCCTCTAATTTATGATATCAACGTAGAGGGTGGATTGCTCGGCACTTAGTAGTCATCTTAATGTAGAACAAAGTTCTCAATAAAGGAAATGCCACTTGGGTATAGTAAGCATGCATGTAAGAAGGCATCACAAAAGGCTTGGCTGATAGCAGATTCAGCGATTGCAAGTTTGCAATCTCACTCTTGGGGATTTTACTAGAAAATAAAAAACTCATTGCCACCAATGTGAAATTCCTAGCCATGGTGAGAACGTGAGTGCCTAATAAGTACATAGTTACGTTTTGGCCTAGAGCTTTGCCCTTGTTTCCCACTAAAGCTTCTGCCTTGTTCCATTAAATATTTACTCCAAAATTACAAAACAAGGCCTCAAACAATATGGATACCAAAGAAAGCAAATGCCCTGCTAATATGGATACCAAAGAAAGCAAATGCCACTTTTCTGAAAAGTCAAGAAACACCAACTCTCAAACAATATATCATAGCTTTTCGATTTAAACATCAACATAGAGGTTGAATTGATAGGCATATAGTAGAATTATATTAATGTGGAATAAAATTCTCAACGAGGGATATGCCACTTTGGTTTAGTAAGTTTGACAAAGGGCTTGGCTTGTAGGAGATTTTTCCCTGCAAACTCTGCGCCTTAAGCAAGGTGTCTAAAAAATCTCTTTACCAATACCAATGTCGGAACATGGGGGCAAAAGGTTTCCAAGGGGCAAACCCCACTCTTAGGAGAGGTGTCTCAAAAGTCCCTTTGCCAATGTTGGAACATGGGGACAAATGTTTTGAAGGGATTTAGCCGATGCGAACATCCCGGTTAGGTTTTGAAGGGCTTGGCCTAGAGCTTTGCCTGGTTAAAATCAACATGCAACTTTTAAAGCCTGTAAAATATAGTCATGGCCCTGATCATATTCAGAACGTACTTCCCTATGGGTCGCAAACAACTAACCTTGGAACAGAGACCGAGTTTGAAGGTGTATAAGTCGAAGCCTGAAGGTTAAAAGAGAAACCCTTCTTCATCCCGTGACAACTACCAAAAAGTAAAATAGGAAAAAGCAAAAGCAAAGCAAAAGTAAAATTAGAACAAAATTTGTCATCAATGGGTTGGTCGTTAAAAGGGGGCGTTGCCATTCCCATCAAGGTTCAAATGGCCAGATACATGTTTGTCCTGGCAGAACAGACAGATACTGTCCTAGATTTTATGCCACTTTGCTTCCGTTTAAACTCTACTTCACGCCCATCTTCCCTTCTAAATTCTTTTTTTCTCTGTTGGAATCAATTAATTGGGAGTGTCAGTGTGGAGTTGAGCTGTTGAGTTTTAATTGTTGTTTGGGTACTCTTATTTTTTTGCAGGTATGCTCGTTGTACACGTTCAGTTTCCGTAGGTGGGTGAATTATTTTTAGCCGTATTTTGCTGGCAGTCCAACTTTTGGTTATAGAGTGCATTAAAGACAATGTTTGCATGATGTTATATGCAGTACCGCCAGCATACTATGCTCACTTGGCTGCTTTTCGAGCGCGATATTACATGGAACCAGAGATGTCAGAAGGTGGATCCTTGTCCAACGGGAGGAGTGCTGCAGCAACAGGAGGAGGCGGATCACGGAATGGCCGTGTATCGGGTGGGAGTGGGAGTGGTAATGCGAATGGGAGTGGAAATGGGGGTGTTCGCCCCTTGCCAGCTCTCAAGGAAAATGTGAAAAGAGTCATGTTCTATTGCTGAAGATCCCCATCCCTCTCTGTCTCCCTCCTTGTAACAATCCATTATCCCCTGCAGAGTGGTGTAACAATCAATTTTACGGCGTTTCTTAATCTAATTTATGGCATGGTATGGCATTGTCACTTTGATATCAATTTAGTGGAAGGGGTGTAATTCGGTCCAGTTGATGAAGAAATATAAATGTACAGACCTTTAAAATCTGCTCTCACAGAGCAGAAGTCCAGAAGTCCAGTGAACTTGCATTCTTCATCCAATTTTATTTAACACAACCCTATTTAAAAATAGTATTATTAAACTTCCACAGATGTAACTAACTAGTATCAGAAAGCACATGACTTGTGCAATAAATATAAAATGGAGAATCGCTTTGGCTCACAAACATTGCATCATTTGGTTAGCTTTTGATCATTCTATCATTCAAATTTGTGTGATAGACATAAATGGAGGACCAAATGTTTAATGGTTCCTGGCTCCTGTTGGAGTAGCTTTGGCTCGCAAACGTTGAACCATGAGGTTAGCTTTGCATCACTTTACTATTCATTCAAATGCTTGATACATAATTTATACAATTGGGCAGAATATTAACAAGGTTTTTTTCAAATGTGTGATACCAGAGTTTAAACATTGTACACTGTGATACCAGAGTTTAAACATTGTACACTTTGACAGAATAGAAACAACGATTTCTTATCAATTAATGGCAGAATATAAACAAAGCTGGTTAACAAATCTTTATTTTTTTTCAATCAATTTTAGTTATCTGCAAGGCTTTCTCTGTAAGAGAGTGGGATATAATGTTAAGCAATGGGCTATTATGTTGCAAAGATTGTTGAGAAATTAATTCAAGCCTTTTTACCCTCATTGTTTCTAAGGGAGTTCCTACCAACAATAGCATCTGGGAGACTGTCAACCCTTTTGAAGACAAATTATGGTCAACCCAACATATAATCATAGAGAGTGGGTGAGGATGCAAATGATTTGTTAGCAAATTATTTCAAGCCATTAACCCCATTGTATCTACTCTCCTTTTGAAGGCAAATTATGATCAAGCCAACAGATAATTAAAATAAATGGAGTTCCAAGCATAATACCTCCTAGATTATCTACCTTTTGAAGACAAGTTATGATCAAGTCAGCAGATAATTAAAATAAATGGTGAGGTTTTGGTATGATTATGCCTAGTTTAGTTGAGACATTTAAATTATGATGAAGTCAATGGACAATTAAAATAAATGGTGAGGCTTTGGTGTGATGAAATCCAATGAAGTTATAGAAGTTCTCACACATAATTATGCTTAGTTTAGGTTGAGATGCACTTATTATTGTTGATTGAAGTTTATTAAATGTACTTCACTTTATTAGTAAAATAATAAATATATCATTATAGAAAAATGTAGTAATTGGTTGCAAATGGGCTCTTAATGTTGCAATTATATGGTTATCTTTGAGTTCAATGTAGTTAGCTTTATTAATAATAGTAGTAATATCTTATTAGATGAAATGGGCTCTTAATGTTGCAATTATATGGTTATCTTTGAGTTCAATGTAGTTAGCTTTATTAATAATAGTAGTAATATCTTATTAGATGAAAAGAATGTAGTTAGCTTTATTAATAATAGTAGTTATATCTTATTAGATGAAAAGAATGTAGTTAGCTTTATTAGTAATAGTAGTTATACTTTTAGAAAAAATATAGTAATAATTGGGACCAAGTAGGTTAGAAGGTTACAAACAATATTCATGAAATACTAAGCATTGTTAGACAAATCCATTAAATGACTTGATCCTTGTTTATTTGAATGTTGTTTAGCAATAATGAGGCCACTAATATCATCTTCTTGAAGACAAATTATGGTCATGGTGAAGTTTTGGTTACATTAATGATTTATTATAATTCAAAATTGTTTACAAGTGTTAAATCTATCAACTTAGTTATTAAAAGTCATGTTAGTTTAGTTAAAATTACCAAGGGCTTCATACCTACCTTGCCAAGACTATTATCCTTCTAGGGTATGTAAAGGTTTTGGTTTCATCAATTGTTTGTTGTAATTTAACTATGTTTAGAGTGTTTGTATGGTTTGCTATTGAAATGTTTGGTTAGTTTAGTCAAGATAGGTACTTACTTTGGCATGACTAAGATCTAAGTCTACTTAGTGGTTAAAGGTTTGGTTATTTTAATCCAAATTTCAAAAGATCTTGGCATGTCCCTCACCATGTCCATGACAAGTTACTGTAATGGCCAGGTTTCAAATTTCATCTAGATTTTGTTGTAGCTCAAAATTGTTCACAAAGTTTTATGTTTTCTTAGCTTTTAAAAGTCCAATTAGTTTAATCCAAATTTCAAAACTCTAGGTATATACAAATAAAAATTATGACAATGATGTTTTGGTTTCATTAGAGTTCTATTGTAAATCAAAACTATTCGTGAGCTCTAACTAAAAAATAGTTTAAGTAATTCAATTGACACTCTTCTTTGAATTTGATTTTATAGCTTTTTGATTAAGTGTCTCTTAAGGATTCTCACGTAAAGTTATAAGGGGCAACATTAAAATTTTAGCCTTGATTAATTAGATAAACTTATATACCACAACCCAACCAACCCTAGCCCTTCCTCATATATTAAAAAGCTATTGTCCTACTATCATATGTTGTGGCCATGTTTTAACTAAGGCGTTAGAATTCAGAGGTAGTATTAGCACATAAAAGGTGATTCATTAATACCTTAATCCAAAAAGACTTGAATACACAAATAGAGCAAATGTCAGAGACCAATGACAAAAGCAACACTACCACAGCCTGTGCAGATTTTTCTTAAAGGTGTGGAGGCCCCTTGTACCAGTGGAATACAAAAACAAAAGCAACACTACCAAAGCTTGTGTAGATTTTTCTTAAAGGTGTAGAGGCCCCTTGTACCAGTGGAATAAAACAGTGAAATCCTAAAATTGTCTAGAATTATGTAATCGTCTTAGCAGGTCTATAAATATGTATTGAGTCAACACTATAGAAAGGTTCTTAGTTTTGTTGATAGTTGTTAGCACCATGTTTTTACAGGGCAAATGATAGTGTATAATGGATAAATTTTTTTGAAGAACTTTCTTAATATGGTGGGAATAGCTCTAAAAACTTCCCTGGTTCCATGATCATGTGATCAAAGGTTGAAAACAAAAGTGTTAAGAAGACAGCGAGACGAAATTTCAATGAATTATGCAAAAAAAAAAAACTGACGGTTTGAATCATATTTTAAAATCTTGGCTGAGATTCCATCTCATTGGTGGAAGAAAAAGGTGCGTTTGATTGTGGCTAAAGAAAAGGCACTAAGCAGTGCGCAAGATCCACCGTTGATGGGATGAGTAAAAGGAGATCAACGGTCCACGTTGTTTCCGTACCACCAAAGTGCGCGGAGGTGAGAAGCAGTGAGTGGTTGCGAAATTCAAAACAACTTGCCATGTGTCGCGCCTTCAGTGTTTCGCATGGTGGAAGAGTGGTATCACAAACCGCTTATGTGATGTGCGAAAACCGTTGAGCGATCACTTCGCCAAAAACGTGGATGGTTAAGATGGACAACAAAGAAATCCAATGGCTGAAAAGAAAAGTTTCAAAAAGGTGCAGATGTGGTTAGAAATTTAATGGTCCAGATTACACCGAAGTAGATCAACGACTCCAAATGATTTTGCGCTGTGAAGATGCGCAGGTGATAAAAGGAGAAGGTGGTTGCGAAAAGTAAAACCGTCGGAGAGGTGGAAACACCACAACGTTTCGCAAGGTGTGAAAATGGTAATGGAAACCACTTAAATGAGTTGCAAAACCACCATTGGTGGAAATATGGCACTGAAAAATTGACGGTGAAGATTTGAAGATGGAAGTGATTGGACGATGAAAGGAGATCATCGTGATGGTAAAGGGAATTTCAATCTAACGGCTTGGATTGCAACACGAGAGATCAACGTATGTGGAAGATTCGCGCCAATGAATAAGCTTGAAAGATAAAGTAAAGGGGTTATATAAAGCCATGAGACACGTGAAGTTGAAATTTGTCTTCGTAGTGCTAGCGTTAGAAGCTTCTAGACGTGTGTGTGGCGAATAAAGCAATAGAGCAAGTCAGTCTCCGAGGGTGTCAGTAACAGGTAGGAGCCTATAACCAGTGCTGTCAGTATTTTAAGCTTCTTTATAAAAAGGGAAGAATGGAGGAGGTTCTGAGTCTTGATAATGTTAAGGTTAGGGATGCCCTAGAAGACAAGGATTATGATGTTTTTGATACGGCAATTCGGTTACCTGTCCCTGAAATTAAAACAAGGTTAAAGAATTTACATAAAGAAGGTATAGACATACATAGAGTGGTCCAGTCATTTTTCATTTTCTTCTGCCCTGACCAGATTATGTCTTTCCCTGAGTTCATATCCTGGTGCACGTCAAACTCTTCTGAAGCTGAGAGAGTCATTATGAATGCTTAGAAAACTAAAATTGTCTATCCAATAGAGTCGTCGGTCGTTAGAAGTTCTCTTGAAATCCCTGCGTTTCAAGCGTCTGAGTTAGAAAGTTTCTCTGAAGAGTCTGTCATCAATTTGTATCGTCAGTCTTCCTCTGAGAATTGAAGCTTTTTTGACTACTTGTCTTAAACCCAACTTGGAAATTGAAAATACCCCTTACCCTTTGAATGTCAATTTTTTCAATGATAATACTCAATTGGTTCTTTCCTTAATTGCCTAGTTCTTAGGTCTGGATACTGATACGGTGGTGACAGAGTTACAGTTATGTTTATTATTCAGAATAAGTGTTGGTTTGCCCGGAGCTGAATATGATTCGACACCTTGTCTCAAATTTGAAGAGTTTTTAGCAGAAAGTATCCATTCACAGCTAGTAAGCTTTCCCAACACAAGGCACTTTAGATTTCAGTCACATTTGATGAAGATGGTCATCTTTTCTAGTCATAAAGAGCTACATTTTCCACAAATACTTTTCATGGGCACTTTGGATGATAATATGTTCAATTATATGAACTATATTCTATCTAAACTATATAGAATGATATCTGGGGAAGAATTACCTAGGGAGTTGCCTGAAATGAAGTCCCTCATGCAGTTGAAGGAAGATCTAGCAGTGGGAGATTGGTTCTTGTTAAAAGATCACTCGGTAATTAGGTTGTATGCCTTTGTGCATAACCCTTATGTGTTACCGGCCTTTTTAACTTTGAGAATGTTCGCTCTGGAATTTATTAGACAAAAGTTGATGGTAGAAGATGATCATTTCTTAACTTCTAAGAAAGCATCTGATTTGAACTACCCCTAAAAAATAGGTCCATTTATTGTAAAAAATAAATATGCTCTTGCATGTGTGAAGAAATTATCAGAAAATATGGAATTTAAGAAAGACATAGCAATTGAATATGATCCTCTTCATATCATTTCCGAGAGGAGGAAGAAGAATAATACCAAAGCTTTTGATCACAAAGAAGTGGAGGGGTTGTCGAAGAGAAAAAAATTGTTACAATATGAATCTGATGATGAGGCAACTACAAGTTCACAGGTGGAAGATCTTCTTTTGACAAAGTTTGCAGTGGGGACAGGATACACATCAAATACCGTAGAGGTTGGAGAGAAAAGAATTTTGCAAGATATTATTGATTTAGATGATGAAGAACCATGTAGAGAGAAAAGACTCAAGATTGATGAACAACAAGATTTGGTTGTATTTACAGGCAGTGAAGAGCAGGAAAAATAGAAGTATTCGGCCCCAGAGGTTCAGATATAGGAATACAGTTTTCAGGAAGCTAAAGAAGCTGGAGATACAAGTAAATTTTAGTATAGAATTGAAATGTACGACAAATATGGGCAAGATAAACAAACTTCTTCCCATATGACTTATAATTTGTTGCCAAATGTTATATATTTGACAAATTCAGAAATTACTTTAGTAGCAAGTAGAGATATCAAAGAGAATACTTTAAATTTGGTTGTGTCAATCGAGGAGAAAGTGACGAATTAAAGCTAAATTTGAAAAAGATAATAGTGCCTGATAATATCCAATTACATAGGCAGACAGGAGAAGTAATATACGATGATCTTGCAAAAGCAACTTTGAAAGTTGTTAAATTGGAAAATACAATAAGCAGACTGGAGAACCAGTTGAAACAAGAAAAGGTAGAGAATAAAGCTCACCAACAACAAGTCAGGAAATTACAGATTGACTTGGTTGGGAATAATGAGGGAGGTGATGCAGGAAAAAAATTGTTGATAGAAAAGGAAAATATGATTCGAGTACTTAAAAAGAAATTAAAAATTCTAGCAAGTCAGTTAATTCAGGCTTCTGAATTAACCGTGTTGGAGCAAGAGAGAAGATTTGTCCAAAGAAATTTGATGATAGTAAAGCCAAATTATTAAAATTTGTTGAAAAAGAAGCACAGTGGGAGAAAGACAAAACAAATCTGAAAAACCAAATTGAAGATTTAAAAGGGAAGCTAACAACCTTGGCCCAACAACAATCAAGTACCAGCCAGGTAAGCGGAGAAACTAACACAACTGACCTTATACAATCCATGTCTCAAGTGAGTCTCAAGGAAGTAAAAATAAAGGGATTAAAAGAAGAGAAGTAGAAAGTAGAAGAGTAGAATAAAAAAAAGGACGAGGAAATAAAGGGATTGCAAGACAAAAATAAAGATTTGATAGAGAGAAACTAAAGATTCATTTCCCAAGTGATTGGACAAGTCCCAATGCAAGGATGTAAGCATATGATTTGGGATATTATCATTGAAGAGGCTTCCAAATTCAGACCTTACTTGAATTTTGTAAAGGCAAAAGAAAAAGTGTGAGAAGAAGCTTTAAAGAGTTGTACAGCCATGAGGGAGAATTTGAATAAGAAGCGAAAAGAAATAGCTCAAAATACCATGGTTTTCTTGAGTGCTTTAACAAAATATGAAGTGAAGACAATGGCCATCAAAAATCGAATTTCAATGATCACTTGGGGGAGGAGGATATTAGGAAAATACACACATGTGGAAAGTGTTGAAGCTAGAGTTGCAGGAATGAAAAGACAAATTGTTGATTTCAGGAAAAAGTTTGAAAGAGTGTTCCAAAAGGGGTTGCCTTCTTTTTGGGATGAAAATAATGAATTGATTTCCCATAATGATTAAAAAAAATTGTTATTTGAAATAAGAGGAAATCATGATAAATTTCAGAATTTAACTCATGTCCTTCCAGGTAAGATCTTGTTGGAAAAGCTTGCAGAGGATTTCGAAATCATGGATATGTTGAAGATTGTAGGTGAAAAAATCCCTCCTATTTCTTTTGAAGAAAATGTGGAGATGAAAGTTTTAGTGAAGGAAATGACACTCTATGAGGTTCCTACTACTGACCAATGGAAGCATGTGAAGAAATACGGAAAGATGAAGTACACTATTCATTCGTAAAGATGTCTGTTAAACAACTATCAACAAATGAAGACTATTGAAAAATTTCATTTTGAAAAATTTCATTTTGAAAAATCTTGTAATATTTTTTATAAACTTTGACTTGATTGACATGTGGAAATTAGTTAAGTTTTTTTAATTATTTTAGTTAAGGAAGCAGTTAGGTTTTACCTCAAAGAGGTTTTTTGTATAAAAAGACAAATTTTGTCATTTTGGAGAGTTGGAAACTTTTGAAAGAAAGACACTCTCTGTATCGAGTTATTCTATTTCTAATACAAGACAGCCACGCAAAAAATATCACATTTTTGCAGAACAAAGATTCATGTGTTGATCGAAGTTACAGTCTGTACTTTCTTTTCTTCTATGTTCATGTATACTTTCTTTGTTATCACTTCCATTATGTTATGTCTTCTATGCTTGGACGAGAGTTAAAATAAGTCAGAATTGGTATGTATATGCTCTGATTTATTAGGTCTAAGTATCCATCTTTTCTCTAAAATCGATATTGAATTCATCTGAAATTGGTGCCCATATTGATGGAATGTCTATCTTTCTTTCCTTTATCACCTGCAAAAGATTTTGACTGTAATGTGACAATTATCTTGCCTTTGTGAAAATCATTATTGTTGTTTGTTTGTTGGTCCTTACAATTCTCAGTTTTGAATCCTTGCCCAATGGTTCTTGCGTATATTTCAGCCATATATCTGTTTAAAAAACCCTAATCATTTTCATACATCCCTAGCCATTCACATATTTTTTAGAGAGCCCTCTCTGGTAGGAAAAATGGCTAGTTTTCCTCCTGAAGGTTGGTTTGAAAGAGTTACCTTAGGATTATCCTTCTACAACCAAGGGTATTTTCTAAGTGCTAACATTTTGGCGCCATTGTCGCGGAACGAAGGTTAAAATTGTCCCTGGGAAGAATGACATTGTAATCAGATTTCTATAAGGCAAGAAGTTTGGTTATTTATTTATTGGTTGTATTTTTCCTTGGCGACTCCAGTTCATAATTTTTCAATATTCTTTCAAGAAGGCGAATCCAAGAAGGAAATATGGCTTCCAATAATATTCACACGAGGAGTAATCTAGATTCTCATCCATTTCAAGAAGTCAAAAATCCTGAAGAAATTCTAAGAAGAATCAGAGGAAAATATCAAGAAGGTACCTCTCAGTCATAAAATCTGTTTCCCTCTTTTCAAGAAGAAATAGTGAATATTGAAGATATTGGTTTGGATTAAAAGTTTGAAAAATCCTTATTTAGAACTAAATCTGAATCATATTTAAAGGAAACAGTGCTTGATTCTAATAGATTTCAAACATATTTGTTACATTCTGTTTGGGAAGGTTTGCAAAAATCGGCTGGAGAGAAATTGAAAGAAAAGAGTCCTCCAAAAACTTCCTCTCAAACTCTTAATATTGCTCAAAATCCCCCAGTAGTCATGGCCTCTAGGTTTGCTCCATTAGCTTTGCTTGCTGTTTTACATGATCTTCCTGCAAATTATGGACAGAGAATTACACAGTTTGATGGGGAGGGAAACTTTACAACACAACAACATATTGATAGGTTCAATGGCTTTATCGATCTTGAAGAGGTAGATTATGATGATGCAAAAATGTGATTGCTAGCTCAAAGTCTTTCAGGAGAGGTCAAAAAATGGTTTAGGACTTTGGCTGCAAGATTTATCGCCACATATAATGATTTTGTAACTCTTTTTATTGAGAGGTGGGAAGACAAAAAGAATCCCTCACAAATGTTGACACAATACAATAATTTGAAAAAGGGAGGTTTTGAATCTATGCAAATCTAGAAGGGTTGGAGAAAACTCATAATAATTCATTCTTCTGCATTATAAAAGTTCATGGCTGATATCATAGGTTCAACATAATAGTAAATACATCAAATGGGAGCCAAGAGGATTCTCAGAATATTCCTAAGACTTAACCGCTTTCAATACAATCAATTATCACCGGAAAAGAATGGAATACTTGAGAATTCAAATCAAAGACTTCATGACACCTTCTATGAAATTCAAACTAGACTTGAATCAGCTTTAGGGCCTGCAATAAAATCATGAAAATGGTTGAATGCCATCAGCCAAACATATAAATGAAGAATCATCCAGTCGAAGCAGCATGGGTACATCTCCCAGCTGTGATTATGGGCACATCTCCCAAGTCGAATTGAGAGCTCAAGAGATATCAGCATCGAAACATAATTAGCCAAAAGATGTGAATATTGCACTCTTCCTTGTCCTTATAGGATGAATGAATTCTTGTGCAAGCTACCTAGCCCAATGCGCCTTCATGAGCAAGTTTAAGACTTGTTGCTTTTTGAAGATTTTATTTTTTTGCTTTATGCTTTACCTGATTTATCCTGCTTTACTGCTCTATCCTACTTTTCCATTGCTTTTCTACCTTCAGCTTACTTTTCTAGATTTTATTGCTTTATTATGATTTTCCATTGCTTTTATGCTTTCCACTGCTTTTTCTGCTTTTCTGCCTTCTACCAGCTTTTCCTTTCTTTATCTAGTTTCCTTCTTTTTCATTACTTTCTTCCAATTTCCTTACTTGAAAAGATTCTTATGGTCAAATCCTTATCTCCTATGCACCCTCTTGGACACATAATTACTTTATTCATGAAAATAAAAAATACTATGGATCATCCCAAACATTAGAAATATTTAATTTCCTAACTACTAATGCCTTGTTCAAAATTAAATTTTTCTTCTCCTAAACCGCTAGGGACTTGGACCAATGATCACTTAGGAGGGGACATGACAGTCCTCCCTTCCCGATATTACTTTTCCCCAAGCAATTTCAATCTTGGATGTTGTAAAATCTGCTATCCTTCCCAGGTTTCATCCTCACTAGGCAACTCTTCCCATTGCACCAAATATTCTGTGATAGTTTTGTTTCTCAACCTCCTCTCTCGAATCTACAAAATCCTCTCTGGAACCAGGACCAAATGTCCATCATCATCAAGGGGAGGCAAATCCTTTGAAACTATTACTTTCTTCCCAATTTCTTTCTTAAGACAAGACACATGAAATACATTGTGTATCTCGCTGTTTGGAGTCAGTTCTAGCTCATATGCCACTTCACCTATCATCTTCAAGATTTTGTATGGTTCATAAAACCTTGACTACAACTTTTCAACCCCTTTTGACTTCAATGAAGATTGTTTATATGGATGGAACCTCAAATAAACTAAATCACCTTCTTGGAAGGTTCGCTTTGTTCTATGCTTGTCTGCATGCACCTTGTATCGGTTCTGTGCAACCTGCAAATTCTCTTTGAGTACTTTGAGTATGTCTTGACTCTCTTGGAGCCAATCCTTTTCCTTTTGGGCCCCTCAATCTCCAAATATCAAATTTGCAAATATTGGGGCATCATATCCCAATAATGCTTTAAATAGTGCCATACCCATGGATAGATGAAAAGTTGTATTATAGCATAATTCACCGAAGTGTAACCAGATAGTCCATGCCTTTTGCTAGCCTGAAACACAATTTCTAAGATATCCCTTGAGCCATTGATTCACTCTCTCAGTTTGGACATCAGTCTGAGGGTGGTAGCTTGTACTGAGGTCCAATCTTGTTCCCACCAACTTAAACAACTCTTGCCTAAAACTACTGGTGAATTTGTTGTCTCTATCACTGATGATGGATTTGGGCATACCATGAAGTTTGAACACTTCTTCGAAGAAAAGTTTAGTCGCTTGGCTTGCTGCAATAGTGGTTATGATAAAAAAAATTGTGCAAATTTGGTTAGCCTATCTACCACAACAAAAATGCAATCTTTAGATTGAATTTTAGGCAAACTGGTGATGAAGTCCATTGATACACTTTCCCATTTTTGCTCTGCAATGGATAGTGGTTGTAAGATACCAACGGGATGTATGTGTTCCACTTTATTTTGTTGACGTGCCACACATGCTCTCACATACTTCATCACATCATTCTTTAGTACCTTCCAAGAGAACCTTTCTCTTACCTTCCTGTAAGTTTTCAAAAAACCAGGGTGTCCAGCTAGGGGTGCTTCATGAGAAGCTTCTAGAATCTTCTTCTTCAAGGATGATTTTGGGACCAAGAAAATTCTATCTTTGTGGTATATTACATCATTAAGGATCTTATAACCATCATCATATATCAGACCATCAAATAGATCACATGCAAACTGATTTTTAGAATATTCTACTGCTAGATGTACCTTCCAATCATCATGAAATTTTATCACTGCAAGGGTTGATTTTCTAGAAATTGCATCTGCAACCACATTCATTTTTCCCTTCTTGTATTCAATATCAAAATCAAAGGCTTGGACTTTTCTTACCCACTTTTCCTGCCTATCATTCATCTCCTTTTGTGACAAGAAATGCTTCAGACTGTTATGATCAATCTTGACAACAAATTTACTCCCCACCAAGTATTGTCTGAACTTGACCAATGCATGCATAATGGAAAACATTTCTTTGTCATAGATTGAATAAAGTCTTTCATGTGGTTGCAACTTCCTACTCTCAAAAGCTACCGTCTTCTTGTTTTGCATCAAGACAACTCCAATACCATTTCCCGAAGCATCACATTCAAGTACGAATGGTTGAGAAAAATATGGAAGTCCAAGAACATGACAACTATTCATAACCTCTTTCATTCTTTTGAATGCTTGTTCAACTTCTTATGACCAACTAAAGGCTCCTTTTTTAGTGAGATCTATGAGTGGTGATGACAACTTTGAAAATCCTTTGACAAAATTCCAGTAATAAGTACACAAACCAATGAAGCCTCTCAATTTAGTGATATTCTTTGGGCTTGGTCAATCCTGAATAGATTGGATCTTCTCCATGTGAACCTTAACCCCTTCTTGTCCAATCACATGACCAAGATATAAAATATCGGTCATTCCAAATTCACATTGGACAGTTTAACATAAAAAGATTGATATGCCAATATGGTTCGCACTATGTCCAAATGATGCAAATGCTCTTCCCAAGTCCTACTATAAATCAAAATATCATAAAAAAAAAGAACAAACTTACATAATTGCATGTTAAACATTATGTTCATACAAGATTGAAAATTTGCTGGTGCATTAGACAAGCCAAAATGTATAACTAAAAACTCAAAGTGTCCACAGTGACACTGGAAAGCTGTCTTTTGAATGTCCTCCTCCCTCATTATGATTTGATGGTAACCATAGCGAAGGTAAATATTTGAAAAGTAATTGGATCCATGAAGTTCATCCATCAATTCATCAATCCTTGGAATATGATATCTGTTCTTGATGGTCTTTTTTCTTGAGATATTGTAACTTCAAAGAATATTATATTTGTACTTTATTCCTCCGTGAAGATCTTATTGTATATCCGGAGATGTTTATTCCTCCGTCGGAATGTGGTAACTCGGGTTATTAGACTTCCCTAGTGGGGGTCGGCCCTGTATGTGTCATGTGGGTCAAAGGGTTATTAGACCACCCTAGAGGGGTCGGCCCAGTCAGTTGTAGTGGGGTATTTAACCCATTGGTTAAATACGAGCCTACGTGTACTTGTGTAAAAGATATGTCAGAGTAGTGTATAAATAGAGGAGGTGTGTTCCTCATTTGACACACACACTCACTTGAGAGAGAGGCGCACTTGTGGAGGAGAGGTCTACTATGGTGGAGGAGGAGATCATGTCTTTGGTTTGAATCTTTGTATATTGCTGGTCATCTATATTGAGGAAGCTTTACTGGGTTTTCTACCCCATGAGGGTTTCCTACCCCATGAGGGTTTCCCAGGATAAATATGTGTCTCTTGTGTTTATGCTATGCTTGTTGTTTCTTTAGTGATCCTGTATATGCTATTATTGTGAAATGGAATGTAATGTTGCTATTTTCTGTCTTAGAATATTAAATCTTAACATGGTATCAGAGCTAACCTGAAGGAAGGCAAGGTATGGCACTTACGACAATTTGAAGGTTAGGGTTTTACATAGCAAAAACCAGTCATCGTGGAACTTTTGCTATAAATCCATTTATGAGAAGTTTCAAGGTCTGAAAAGTTTACAGGTCAAAGATAACATCCCCAGGTACCTTGTTTCCAAAGGGCACCCTAAGATTCGTTGTACTTTATGAGTTATGATCAGTACAAGTTAGGGTCTCTGCCTCTTCCAGATCTCAGTCAAAATCAGGTAACCTTGGAAAAAAGGTCATAACTTGGGCTAGGAAGCTCCAAATGAAATTGCGTAAAAATTGACAGGTAGTACACAGACTGTACTATCTCAGGATACTTTTTTAGAGGCCTAAGGTGAACCAATGACACATGGAACTCTGTACAAATTCGCTCTCCTGTTTTATCCCATAAACAGGTCACGTTGCGACACTTGGCATAACTCTCTCTTAGAGAGTCCAATTGAGGTCAGACTTATCAGGATAGAAACACAACAGGGCAAGCTATCTCAGGAAACCTTTTCAGAGGCCGAAGTTCAAACAGTGACACGTGGCATGCCGTACAAGTTCGCTCTCCTGTTTTATCCCATAAACAGGTCACGCTGTGACACTTGGCATAACTCTCTCTTAGAAAATCCAATTGAGGTCATACCTGTTAGGATGGAAAGACGACCGGTTAGGCTACTGTAGAAAACGTTTTCAGACCCTGTGGAGCAAAAATTTCAGATTTATAGCAGAAACAATCAGGTGCATATTTCTGTCGAAACAGAATTATTTTTGGAGCACCTTTATTCATGGCTTCCGGAATTTAGGGTTTCGGAGAAAGTTAGAATTTTTGGAATCGGAGTCCACGGATGAATGCTAGTCAGGAAAATTGAAATTTAGAGACCAAGATCGAATTTTTTGGTTGGGTAGAAGACCGGGCTTGATCAAACCCTAGTTCGGGATTTTGATCAGAAAGATGGAAAATTAGGGCTGCAACAAAAGTTGGAATTTTTGAAGTCTGTAACCACGGCTGGAAGCTCCTCAGAAAAATAAGAGTTTAGAGCCTTGGATCGAACCTTTTGATTGGACAGAAGGGTGGGCTTCATCAAACCCTAGTTCGGGTTCCTGTCCAGAAGATCCAGAAGTTTCGAAGGCAATTTTGAGGGGTCAAATTTTGGAGATTTCAAAAGTGAAGTATGCTAGTTTGATTAGCTCAGCAAGACACATCCTTCCATCCATTCAGAAGCATGAAAGTTAAAGATTGAATTTTTAGGGTTTCTCTAGCAAGCCCTAATCAAGCTCCAAATCAAGTTTCAGGGGGAGTTGAGGCTAAGGCCTTACATGAGAAGACTACAAGAAGTCTCGACAGGTATGACTTAAGAAGGTTCAGGTATGTCTTGAAATATGATTCTTGATTAAGTTCATAATGTGTTTGTCTTCATATTATTTATTAGTACAATCTTGATTATTGTTAGAATTGTCTTATCACCCTAGTAACAGTATGAATGCATGTGAATGATCGAAGACATTCATTGATTAGGGATATATGATTTTACTAATGCATTATGGTGTTGTGTGAGGTTGATGTTGTCTGCTAACAAGATACAGGTACATCACAAAAGACAAATCAAGTTCCATGACCATGAAAACATGAAGACAAAGACTCATCCATAATATTTGTTCTACTTACGAGGTATGTATGACTTTGTTATATTATGCTTAACCTATGAGACATGCAGGTTCTAGCTCAGGATCTCTAAATCATTGAAGAGATTGTTTAGGTATGTTGTACATAACTAATCCAGATATGTTTTCTTATGTCAAGTTAGAATCTTACCTTGTGTTAGGATCCCTTATATAAGTATACTTGGTATGATTGGTTATGCTTATTCATAAAGTTAGTAATCAAGGGTTTATGCATATTATGTTTCTTGTCTTGATAATTTAATTAACCAGAAGAGTACTATGATCAAACAAGAATATGCATGAGTAAAAGAAGACTTCCTTGAAACCCTGAATACTAATGATCATGACTATACATATTCAAGATTATTTAGAATTAGAATGTTTGGAGAATATACTAATGAACGTATGTTTGTGTATGAGATCATGAGGATGACACTAGTGCACACTTGAGCATGCACAGTGGTACAGAATGAATACAATTTCAAAAGACATATAGAAGATCAAGCGGGAGGCAACCACACAAACATAGAAGATAAGTATTTGAGTTGTTATTTGAAATAGTAAATGATATTGCTTGTATGCATATTTGTATTCCTAGAATATATCATGCTGAGTGTAAACATTCATAGAGCATTGAACAGTATACTACTAATATGCATATGATTGGTAAGTTGGACAAACATTCCGTTGTTGCTTGTCTAGAATGAAACCTCTTTGCTGACATGCTGAGAGCTGTGCACACTCTCGATAGTATGTTCTGGTAGAGATGGAAGGCATCTAGATAGCCACTGTATGCATACATGATATGGGAAAGTGTTGTGCCAAAGTATTGGTCAAAATAGTTGTATAACTATGTAAATGATATCTGTATGCATAATAGGTTATCATGTCAATATGATTTGATGATTATGAAGTATTACTAATCATGTACTTAATTTTGATTTGTAGGAAAGATCATGATGAATGATGAACACTGAACAAGCGATGGATGTTAAACAAAAAAAAAAAGATTTTCAAATCAAACACACTATAGAAGGCTTGTGGCTAGAAGATTCTCTTAGAAAGAAGAAGAGAATCATGATGAGATGTTTGCTCCAAGTGGCTAGATAAGACCATTCTCTTAATGGTGTAATTAAAGAAGAAGTGTGAATCAGGTTCTGTATGGGTTCCCAGGATCGATAGTAATTGATGAGAATACATGTGAGGATTGCATCATCCTTGAACACAAGTTCTAAAGTGAGTCGCAGACAAGTGTCTCCGAGAAAGAAGAGGGATTGTATCATCCTTGAACACTTGTTCTAAAGAGAGCCGTAGATGTATGTCTTCGAAAATGAAGTCCTTGGTGGACATGAGAGGATTGGATCATCCCTAGACTTCAGTCCGAAAGAAGAGCCGTAGACGTATGTCTTCGAGAATGAAGTTCTTGGTGAACATGTGAGGGGATTGGATCATCCCTGGACTTCAGTCCGAAAGAAGAGCCGTAGACGTATGTCTTCGAGAATGAAGTTCTTGGTGAATATGTGAGGGGATTGGATCACCCCTGGACTTCAGTCCGAAAAAAGAGACGTAGACGTATGTCTTCGTGAATGAAGTTCTTGGTGAACATGTGAGGGGATTGGATCATTCCTAGACTTCAGTCCGAAAGAAGATCCGTAGACGTATGTCTTCGTGAATGAAGTTCTTGGTGAACATGTGAGGGGATTGGATCATCCCTGGACTTCAGTCCGAAAGAAGAGCCGTAGATGTATGCCTTCGAGAATGAAGTCCTTGGTGGACGGTTGAGGATTAAGTCATCCTTGGACGTAGTCCTAAATGTACGGTGGAGGATTAAGTCATCCTTGGACGTGGTCCTAAATGTACGGTTGAGGATTAAGTCATCCTTGGACGTGGTCCTAAATGTACGGTGGAGGATTAAGTCATCCTTGGACGTGGTCCTAAATGTACGGTGGAGGATTAAGTCATCCTTGGACATGGTCCTAAATGTACGGTTGAGGATTAAGTCATCGGCTTGGACGTGGTCCTAAATGTACGGTGGAGGATTAAGTCATCCTTGGACGTGGTCCTAAATGTACGGTTGAGGATTAAGTCATCCTTGGACGTGGTCCTAAATGTACGGTGGAGGATTAAGTCATCCTTGGACGTGGTCCTAAATGTACGGTGGAGGATTAAGTCATCCTTGGACGTGGTCCTAAATGTACGGTGGAGGATTAAGTCATCCTTGGACGTGGTCCTAAATGTACGGTGGAGGATTAAGTCATCCTTGGACGTGGTCCTAAATGTACGGTTGAGGATTAAGTCATCCTTGGACGTAGTCCTAAATGTATGGTGGAGGATTAAGTCATCCTTGGACGTGGTCCTAAATGTACGGTTGAGGATTAAGTCATCCTTGGACGTGGTCCTAAATGTACGGTTGAGGATTAAGTCATCCTTGGACGTGGTCCTAAATGTACGGTGGAGGATTAAGTCATCCTTGGACGTGGTCCTAAATGTACGGTGGAGGATTAAGTCATCCTTGGACGTGGTCCTAAATGTACGGTGGAGGATTAAGTCATCCTTGGACGTGGTCCTAAATGTACGGTTGATGATTGAGTCATCCTTGGATGTGGTCCTAAATGTACGGTTGAGGATTGAGTCATCCTTGGACGTGGTCCTAAATGTACGGTTGAGGATTAAATCATCCTTGGACAGTAAATCCAGTAATTCCGAAAGGAAGGATAGTCCTAAATGAATTGAGTGGATTAAATCATCCTTGGACAATAAATCCAGTAATTCTGAAAGGAAGGATAGTCCTAAATGAATTGAGTGGATTAAATCATCCTTGGACAGTAAATCCAGTAATTCCGAAAGGAAGGATAGTCCTAAATGAATTGAGTGGATTAAATCATCCTTGGACAGTAAATCTAGTAATTCCGAAAGGAAGGATAGTCCTAAATGAATTGAGTGGATTAAATCATCCTTGGACAATAAATTCAGTAATTCCGAAAGTAAGGATAGTCCTAAATGAATTGAGTGGATTAAATCATCCTTGGACAGTAAATCCAGTAATTCCGAAAGGAAGGATAGTCCTAAATGAATTGAATCATCCTTGGACAGTAAATCCAGTAATTCGAAAGGAAGGATAGTCCTAAATGAGATTGAGTGGACTAATCATCCTGTAAATAGATTGGGATTGCCTCATCCCTAGACATGGTGAGATGTCTTAAAGTGATAAGGACTAATCATCCTATAAATAGATTGGGATTGCCTAGTCCCTAGACATGGTGAGATGTCTTAAAGTGATAAGGACTAATCATCATGTAAATAGATTGGGATTGCCTCGTCCCTAGACATGGTGAGATGTCTTAAAGTGATAAGGACTAATCATGCTGTAAATAGATTGGGATTGCCTCGTCCCTAGACATGGTGAGATTTCTTAAAGTGATAAGGACTAATCATCCTATAAATAGATTGGGATTGCCTCGTCCCTAGACATGGTGAGGTGTCTTAAAGTGATAAGGATTGATCATCCTGTAAGTTGATCTGGATTGCATCATCCATAGACATGAGAGTTGTCTTAAATTGAGAGGGACTGATCATCCTGTAAGCGGATCAGGATTGTATCATTCTTGGACCTATGTCCTAAAGTGAGAGGGATTGATCATCCCGTAATTGGATCTTGTGTGTTGCAGGGTATGCTGCTATTGTGTATACTTGTGTTGATGAGGATACTTGTATTGATGATATGTATACTTGTATTGATGAGGATACTTGTATTGATGATGTGTATACTTGTATTGATGAGGATACTTGTATTGATGATGTCTATACTTGTATTGATGAGGATACTTGTATTCATGATGTGTATACTTGTATTGATGAGGATACTTGTATTAATGATATTTATACTTGTATTGATGATGTTGTTGATCGTGATGATCTAGATGACAATGTTGTTGATCGTGATGATCTAGATGACGATGCTGTTGATCGTGATGATCTAGATGACGATGCTGCTGATCGTGATGATCTAGATGACGATGCTGCTGATCGTGATGATCTAGATGACGATGCTGCTGATCGTGTGATGACGATGCTGATGATCGTGTGATGACGATGCTGATGATCCTGTGATGACGATGCTGATGATCGTGTGATGACGATGCTGATGATCATGTGATGACGATGCTGATGATCGTGTGATG
Organism: Larix kaempferi; assembly: GCA_027924585.1. Taxonomy (NCBI): domain Eukaryota; kingdom Viridiplantae; phylum Streptophyta; class Pinopsida; order Pinales; family Pinaceae; genus Larix; species Larix kaempferi. The sequence continues at coordinate 24,737,356 of BSBM01000502.1, read as the reverse complement.
ACGATGCTGATGATCGTGTGATGACGATGCTGATGATCGTGATGTTGATGATGATGCTGATGATCGTGTGATGACGATGCTGATGATCTGAGATGATGATGCTGATGATCGTGAGGATCCAGATGTTGATGTTGCTGTAGTTGTTCGAGTGCTGCAGAAGATAAAGACTCAGTACTGAAGATGTTGATGTTCCAGTATTGAAGATGTTCCAGTAATTGCTTGAGTTACTGATGATGTTGAGAAAGCTTCCAATGATTTATAGATGTATCATGTATGATGTTGATGACTCCTTGCTCCTGCAGATGCTGTTATAATATCCTTCTCATTAAGGGGGAGTGTTGAGATATTGTAACTTCAAAGAATATTATATTTGTACTTTATTATTCCGGAGATGTTTCATTCCTCCGTGAAGATCTTATTGTATATCCGAAGATGTTTATTCCTCTGTCGGAATGTGGTAACTCGGGTTATTAGACTTCCCTAGTGGGGGTCGGCCCTGTATGTGTCATGTGGGTCAAAGGGTTATTAGACCACCCTAGAGGGGTCGGCCCAATCAGTTGTAGTGGGGTATTTAACCCATTGGTTAAATACGAGCCTATGCGTACTTGTGTAAAAGATATGTCAGAGTAGTGTATAAATAGAGGAGGTGTGTTCCTCATTTGACACACACACTCACTTGAGAGAGAGGCACACTTGTGGAGGAGAGGTCTGCTATGGTGGAGGAGGAGATCATGTCTTTGGTTTGAATCTTTGTATATTGCTGGTCATCTATATTGAGGAAGCTTTACTGGGTTTTCTACCCCATGAGGGTTTCCCAGGATAAATCTGTGTCTCGTATGTTTATGCTATGCTTGTTGTTTCTTCAGTGATCCTGTATATGCTATTATTGTGAAATGGAATGTAATGCTGCTATTTTCTATCTTAGCATATTAAATCTTAACATTTTTGTTGAGGGCTCTGTATTCTATACACATGCGCATGGTTCCATCCTTCTTCTTGACAAGGACTACAGAAGATGCAAAAGGACTTGAGCTTGGTCTAATGAATCCCAAGTCAAGTAGTTCTTTGATGGTTTGCTCTATATCATGCTTGAATATTTTTGGATGCTTATAAGGATGGAATTTGATAGGTGGTGTGCCTATCTCCAATTCAATCCTATGCTCCACTCCTTTGTCTGGTGGCCTACCTTGTGGAAGGTCCCCAAACACCTTCTTATGGTTTTGAAGCAGCTTCTTGATATATTTTGGATATTGTGAAATATCCAAAGTAGTGCCTTGAGTGGTAATTAGGAATTCCGCAGCCCACTCAATGTCTTCATATCTCAGAATAGATCTCATACTATGTGGAGACACCACTTGCTTGGGGTAGGTGTTGATACCTCTCAACACTACCTCTTTCCCACCAACATCTTGGAACCTCATTTCAAGCACTTTGTAGTTTATTGTATTCTATCTAATTGAGTACAACCATTGCACTCACAGGACCATGTTAGTATCAGCCACATTAACAACATAAATCTATCTGACACAGTGTAATCTCCTATGGTTACTTGCAAATTAGGAATCCATCGAGAGCAATCCATGGAATGATTACCTGGTATAATGACAATGAAGCCTTTTAATTTTTCTGTGGGTGGCTTCCTTATTTCCACCAATTATGCATCAATGAAATTATGTGTAGCACCTCCATCCACCAAAATAGAGATTATTTTCCCTTGAACCACTCCCTTGAATATGAGAGTGTGGAAGTGATGCACTCCTGTCAATACTGCAATTCTACTACCTTCTAGAGGAGGCTCTTCATCTGCTATCTGATATGTTCCTTCTACATCTACTTGTGTCTATTCATATTCCTCTTTAGCTTTGCTCTCTAAAAATACTTCAATATAGTGTGCTTTTCCCTTAGCACACTTGTTCCCTAGAACCCATGGTTCCTAACAGGTGAAGCACAACTTCCTTCTCCTCAATTCATCTATGTCATTGGAAAAATTATCTTTCTTGAAATTGCTAGGAATATTCTTCAAGGGAGGCCTTTGATTCTTGAACTGAGTAGGGACAGTAGGCCTAGGTGGAAATATTTTCCTTTTAATAGTATCTTGCATATCTCTTGTTCTACTCATTGCATCTTGCAAGCTAGTTGGTCGGTAGGCCTTCACCAAACCTTTCAAAGGATCTGCTAATCCTTATGTGAACAACAAGATCAAGCGAGATTTAGATATGTCAGTGAACATTGAAGATAGATTTTGGAACTCATATATGTAGGCTTCAGGAGTTCCAGTCTGCTTCACATGCGCTAGCTCTCTGAAAGTGATCTCAGGATCTTTTTGATCAAATCTATCAATTAACCTTCTGGTGAATTCTTCATAGGTTGTTACTTGATCATGTCCAAGAGTCTTCATGCCATGAAACCACCAATCATTTGCTTCACCATCCAGATGTATATTATCCATTTTGATGGCATCTCTCTCAGCCATAGGATTCAACTAGAAGTACGTATCTAATTTTTGAATCCAAGAACTAGCAGTGCACTTGGATGAACCATCAAAGTATGGGAAATAGATCTTACCAATAGCCTTTTTCAACTCGGAATATTGAACATGCATTCGAAAATTCCCTCTTGGATTTGTCTTGTATTGGGATTCAAAAAAATATTTGAATGGTAGTTCTCTTCTGCATTCTTCACTCAATGTATGGTACTCAACATATCGATCTCCCCATGAAGCAATGTATTCATTTTGCACTTCAGACTTTTCTCTATGTTCTTCAGTGAACTTAGGCATGGTAGGCCAAGGTTCAATCTTGATTTCACTCTTGAATTCATGAGGGAGATTGTGTAATGTACCAACAAGGGCTGATGATACACTAACTCTAACTCCTACCAGACTCAACTAAAATCAATGAAATCAGAGGGCTAGTTTTACTGGAGGTAGGAAAGATCAAGCACTCTGGATGGAAGGAGGGCTATGATGGATGATAATAAATTTGGAAAAATCACTAGGACCATTGATGGTTCAAAATAAGTAATGCTGAAGTCTACTACAATGCTCTTGGGAACCCCAGCATATGCAAACTAGTATATCACAATTCATTGACTGGAAGATATGGGTGAAGGATTCTGAATTTATGAGGATAAATAAAATGAATTTACATTCAATATACAGTCAGTTTTCATTCCATCAATTTAGAGAAATTTCTAAAGAAGTCTCACAAAGATATGACAAAAATTGCTTACTAGGATTGCACAACTAGTGAAAATTCATGACTCCCAAATAGTTAATAAAGGCTCACAAAATTCTGACACGAGACTTGGAATATTACATATGACATCTTAAGAAAATACAAGAACAACAATTACTTCATTTGGATCAAGACTCATTCATTTATTAAATGCATTCTGAAAACTAGTCATATTCTAGGCAAATATAGAAGGGGTGGAGAAAAGTCAGAATATTTCATACTTCTGAAATATTAAATGTTATGAATGATATCATAGGTTCATAATGAGTGTAATTAAATAATATATGATCCAAGAGGATTCTCAAAATATTACAAAAACTCCTCTCCTCTTCAACACATTAATATAGCACTGGAAATCATAAAGAAGCTTTGAGATTCGAACCATAGAATTCATGAGAATTTTCTAAACTTCGAACTAGGCTTGGATCATCTATAGGAATTTCAATAAAACTCAATGATAATGGCTGAATACCATCATCCTCTCACAGGAAGCAGGGGCACATCACCCAACTTGGACTAGGGGCACATCTCCCAAGTCTCCGAGGCACAATTGCTCTCATCCCAATACTCAAACTAACAAAAGATGTGAAGGGGGTGTGCACTGGTTTATTTATAGAGAGATGATGAATTTAGGAGCAGTTATCCTTAGATAATGCGACCTCCATAAGTGGATAAGGAAATCTAGATTTCTTTCCTTTTTCCTTTTTGCTTTGCTTTCCTCTTTTTCCTTTTTTGTTTGCTTTTCCACTTTCTGCTTTAGTTTTTTCGGCTTTTCTGGATTTTCTGATTTATCCTGCTTTTCTGAACTTTCCTGCTTTTCTGATTTCTCTTGCTTTCTGCTTTTGTGCTGCTTTCTTCTTTATGTTGCTTTTTTTGAGTTTTTGTTGCTTTTCTGATTTGCTCCATCTTTCTTTCCTTTTTCCTGATTTTCTAGATTTGGGTGCTTTCTCCTTAACTTCTTCTTCAAGTCATCTCCAATTCAACCTCATCCACTAATGCTCCCTAGTGGAGCATTATCCTCATTTATTTATGATAAATTATTAAATGCATGCAAAAAATATTCCAAGTGCATAATAAACTTTGGATAAAATATAACATAATTAATTAAAAGCCTGGAATTCAAAATTAACCCCATGATAATGAAGTTGTATCCTCAACCCAAGGGATTGGTTGGGTTAGGAACTTGATCCAATGTTCACTGTTGAGGGTACTTGACAGATTGTGAGGCCATGTTTTAGAAAATATAGATCCACCAGGGATCTTCCTTTCATCATGTTGAGAGCCACTACTGCTCCCTTCTCATCTTTGTTTCCCAACTGCTTAGCCAATAATTCTTTGGTCTCTTGATCGGATTGGATGATGTTATGAGGTATGTCTTGTAATGCTTTCAACATGTTATGCTCAAAGAGTTTGAATTCATCTTTTTCATCCATACTCCCTCTTTGAAACTTGCCTTCAATGGAATTAACTCCTTCTTCTCCTTCTTCTTCTATCATAGGAACTTTCGTTTCTGGATATGAATTTATTTTAGGAATCATTGAACAATACCAAGAGAATTTTCAGATGACCATGGTCTGATACCACTGTAATGTACCTTTCTGGATGTAAGGCACACTAGGAATAAGATTGAAGGAAATACAATGACTAGTTTTAAAGAAAGCTTGTACAAACAATGAAACTGGACCCAAAAACCCTTTTAATACTTGGTAGAGGTTAATATACAGGTTTATGACAGTATCAACAACCTATAAAAACTCCCTACTTTGACATCAACACTTTCTCTTATGCTCAACACGCCTGGGAATATTTCCTTGGCAGAATCAAGGCTATCAATGCAATGCCCCCGAGGACTTATGTGGAGATTCAATGGATTTTGGTGCTTGATGGAATTGGATGGATTGTGTCTAAGTCCCAATACCTCTATCATACTTCAAAAATATAGTTCTAACTTGGTTTGATGAAATTTGGGATCATGGAGAAGATTTGGTAACACCGGGACTACACAACTAGTTAATATTTAGGATCTTCCAAAAAACATAATGGGCCATCAAATTTGAAAAATTAGACATGTATTGTGTTCATTAAGATATTAACTGAAATTAGGAACTGACAGAATCAAAATCCATTGAGAAGAAGATAATACACTGAAGCAATAATGAAAACTAGTCAAAATCTATGGAAATCTAGAAGGGTTGGAGAAAAATCATAATAATTCAGACTTCTGCTTTATAAAAGTTCATGAATGATATCATATGTTAAACATAACAATAAATACATCAAATGGGATCCAAGAGGATTCTAAAAATAGTCCTAAGACTTGACCTCTTTCAATATAATCAATTATCATTGGAAAACACTGGAATGCTTGAGAATTCGAATCATAGACTTCATGACACCTTCTATGAAATTCGAACTAGACTTGAATCAACTTAAGGACCTAAAATAAAATCAATGATAATGTCTGGATTCCATCATCCAAACATCTAACTAAAGAATCAACCAGTTAAAGCAACAGGGGCACATCTACCAGTTGTGACTAGGGGCACATCTCCCAAGTCGAATTGAGAGATGAAGAGTTATCAGCATCAAAACATAATTAGCCAAAATATGTGAATAGTGCACTCTTCCTTGTGTTTATAGGCTGAATGACTTCTTGTGCGAGCTACCTATCCCAAAGCGTGTTCATGAGCAAGCTTAGGACTTGTTGCTTTCTGAAGCTTTTCTTTTTTTGCTTTCTGCTTTACTTGCTTTATCTTGACTAATTTACTGCTTTACCGTTATTTTCCATTGTTTTTCTGCCTTCAGCCTGCTTTTATGGCTTTTAATTATTTATTATGCTTTTCCACAGTTTTTCTGCTTTGCACTGCTTTTTCTGCTTTTCTGCCTTCTGCCATCTTTTCCTTGCTTTATCTAGTTTCCTTCTTTTTCATTGCTTTTTAGTCTTGATTGCTTTCTTCCAATTTCCTTATTTGGAAAGCTTCTTATGGTCAAATCATTACCTTCTATGCGCCCTCTTGGACACATAATTACTATATTCATGAAAATAGAAAATACTAGGGATCATCCCAAACATTAGAAATATTTAATTTCCTAACTACAAATGCCTTGTTCAAAATTAATCCCGTTAATTAATGCTTTCTTCTCCTAAACCCATAGGGACGGGATGGGTTAGGGACTTGGACCAATGATCACTTAGGAAAGGACATGACAAAGAATCAGATAAAACAAAAAAATGAGCTTTGATTGGCCCCGATGATGATGATCAAGATTGTGTGCTTATGCAAAGGATTAAAGAGATAGAGTTGTTGGGGGGGAATTTCAAAGTGTCAAAGTTGCTGAGTAGTGATGATGTTAGTTATGTGGACCCTTGGACCATATGTGCATAGACACTAGCCAATAAATACTGAACCCATAGTTTCTACAGAAATCATAGAAGCATAGAGTCGGGGTGAATATGCATTGGAGTATACACCATGACGGTATTCTATATTTGTAGATGACTAGGCCACTAAAAAGAAGGCGTATTAGAATAACAATAATTCCAATCCATCCCACGTTCTACCCCTTGTGACTTTTGTTATGAGTCAAATCTCAATCATTGTTGTTGTGAATAGTGCCACTGTGTGTTGTTAGTGGTCAGAGTGTTCTTGCAACAATGTTGATGAATAATCTTAGTGTGTCAAAAGTAGCTAGAGGTTATACATGGTGTTGTCAAGTTTTGGAAATGTTCTATAGGGGCATCTCTCTTGGTACAACAACCAAGTCTTCTAGGATTTTTCTATTCCCGAGTAGGAAGGCGAGAATGTCAGTGAGCAAGAGTCTTCCCTATGAATACCTTTATTCATGGTTGCGGTGATAAATATGCAGAGCAACAATGGTTCTTTTTTGACATAATTTGGAGTGCACAAAGGATGACTTATGTCATCTGTCTAGTAGAGATTCAAACAAATTTATGTGGGGGAGTTTTTCAATGGGACATGAAGTGCATGTAGTGTTCTCTTATTTCTTTGGTAGTGATTTTGGAATAGCTACATCAAGATTTTGTTAAATAATTTCAAAGCTGAAAATATGAGTAGCAAAGCATCATTGAATTGAAGGAAATCAAGCATAAGGAGGGATATTCTGTCTGAAAGTATGATTAGTGGTTCATGAATCTAATGAGTTGGTTAAGCCATTCTATTTAGGATGTGAAACATAAAACAATGGTTTATATCTGGATTGCTTCCACACCTACAAAACTTGTTATTGCAACAAAGTTTAGGTAATCAATAGGAAGATTTGGAGTTTTCTATGCAATAATTAATTGGTGGATTAGTGGATGCAAAAATTCTAGTATTAGGGACTAAATGATCCAATTCCAATACCAATGGATGGTATTGTTTGAACATATTGTTGGGCACAACCCAAGTAAGGGAAGTTTTGGAAGCAAAGTACAATTAGGCGAGGCCTGACTTTGACCAATTTTGGAGATAAGCGACTCCGCAAATCCCGGGCAGAGGGTATGGAGCGAATTAAAATCATCAGTAAAGAACATGTATCGTAATTAGTAAAGACGAAGTACTAAGGACATCCAGAGGTGGTTGAAGCAGTTAAATACCAAGCGACGACCTGAATGCTACATGAGAAGAAAGTAAAGAAGCGAAATGGTGTAAAGGACACTCCACTGCAGAGTCGGAACTGCGCATGTCAGAGAAGAGTCAGAAGTCATGAGAAGCGGCGTGGAAGGGACAACGAATTTAAAGCTATACGTGGTCTGTAGGAGAACCACAGGGTTTTTAATTTTAAGGGTACTATGGGGGTTTTCGCGTAGTTATTGTAATATGTGACATTCGGGAACATCTATATATATGAGCATTTTTGTACAAGGAATGGTTGGTTGGGTTGTTTGGATAGATTGAGTTTTGCTAGTTAGAAATAAGAGAGAAAAGACTCTACAATTGAGTGCGTAGAGATATGATTGTAGAGAAGAGTCTGCAACTGAGTGCACAAATTGGAAATGTTACCCTTCCAAGTAATATAAGAACAGTTCATGTGGACGTATCTCCCACCTGGGGGCGAACCACGTAAATATGTGTGTTATGTATGAGTTTATGGCATGTTTTGAGTTCATTTTATTGTATGTTTATGTGTTTTCTTTCATGTTATGTATGAGTTTATGGCATGTTTTGAGTTCATTTTATTGTATGTTTATGTGTTTTCTTTCATATGTATGTGGATGGAAATCATATGTTATGTAACGAAACACATGTGTATGAATACTGTGAAGTAATACTAAGTATGATGAATGCGTAGTTAACTGGTAAATATAACAACGATTCAGCATAGTTCTGTGTGTTGTTGGTAACTACAAAGTGCGGAGTCATCTGTTTATATAATCATGTTAAGTGTATGTTAAGGAAGGGACATGCTGCTGTTGACGTAATTGTAACTTCAGAATGTATTTCATATATGTATGTTGTACTCTTATAGAGATGGTATTATTCCTCTATACGGAAGTGTTTGTATTCCTATAGAGATGTTATTATTCCTCTTATTCCTCTATACGGAAGTGTCGTCATTTATATTATAAGTGTCGTAACTTATACTTGATGGGTTATTAGACCACCTTGTTGGGGTCGGCCTTGTATAAGTCATGTGGGTCAAAGGGTTATTAGACCACCCTATTGGGGGTCGTCCATTTGGGTCAAAGGGTTATTAGACCACCCTATTGGGTGTCGGCCCAGTCAACATTGTGTTATGTGGTTAAATTGAGGCCGACCTAGTAAAGGTTATTAGGCAAGTCAAGTCAAGTATAAATAGAGTGTGGGAGGCACTCTATTTCATCATTCTATTCTCTCACACACTCTTTGGAGAGTGGCACAATTGTGGAGGAGGAGAAGCTGCTGCTAGGAGATGTCTATCTCTTATGCATGGGTTGTATCATTGCTCTATCTATCTCTGAGGAAGTTATTGGGGGTTTTCACCCTTATGGTTTTCCCCAAGTAAAGTCAGTGTCTCTTGTGTGCTTGCATTATTGTGTCCATGATTGATATGCTGTACATGTTATTCTCTCAGTTAAGATCCTGGATCAGATTGAAGTAAATTCTGAAAAACTAACATGGTATCAGAGCTAGCCTGAAAGAAGGCATGGTATGGCATGTATGACACTTGTTGCACTTACGATGCTAGGGCTTGATATAGCAAAAACCAGTCATTGTAGCACTTTCTCTATAAATATATTTTGGCAAAGTTTTCGGATCTGAAACTTTTACAGGTCGAAGATCAGATCCCCATGTACCTTGTGTCGAAAGGAAAACTTCTAATTTGTTGTAATTTGTGTTTTATGATCTGTACAATTTAGGGTTTCTGCCTCTTCCAGATCTGAGCCATAAACAGGTGACCTAGGAAAAAAGGTCATAACTTGGGATAGGAAGCTCCAATTGAAATTTAGTAAAACGTGACAGGTAGTGCACAGAAGTTCAGTTCTCAGGTAACTTTTCCAGAGGCCGAAACTGAACCAGGGACACATGGCACGCCGTACAAGTTTGCTCTCCTGTTTTATCCCATAAACAGGTCATGTTGCGACAATTGGCATAAATCTCTATCAGAGAATCCATTTGAGGTCCGACCTGTGGGGTTGGAAAGGTGACAGGTCAGGCTACCACAAGAAAATTTTTTAGACCCTGTGGATTGAAAAGTTCAGAGTTACACCAGAAACAATTAGGTGCATATTTCTGTCAAAACATAATTATTTTTGAGCACCTTCATTCATGGCTCCGGGAATTAGGGTTTTAGAGAAAGTTGGTATTTTTGTAATCAGAGACCACAGCTGAATGCTACTCATCAAAATCAAAATTTAGAGAACAAGATCAAATTTTTTGGTTGGGTAGAAGGCCGGGCTTGATCAAACCCTAGTTCGAGACTTTGATCAGAAAAATGGAAAATTAGGGCTTCTGCAAAAGTTGGAATTTTTGAAGTCTGTGACCACGGCTGGAAGCTACTCAGAAAAATCAAAGTTTAGAGATTTGGATCGAACCTTTTGGTTGGGAAGAAGAGTGGGATTTATCAAACCCTAGTTCCCGATCCTGTCTAGAAGATCCAGAAGTTTGAAAGGCAATTTTGAGGGGTGAAACTTTGCAGTTTTCAAATTTCGAGTATATCGGCTTGATCAACTCATCAAGGCGCATCTTTCTATCCTTTCAGAAGTTTGAAATTCAAAGTTTAAATGTTTAAGGTTTCTCTGACAAACCCTAATCCAACTCCAGATCCAGTTCCTGTAAATCAAGTGGATTGGGTTAATCCTAGAAGAGAATGGATTGGTCACTTGCATAAGTGAAGAAGTTCCTGTTTCAGAGGGAGATGAGGCTAAGGCCTTACATAAGAAGATTACAAGCAATCTCAACAAGTATGACTTACAGGTATGTTTTAAATTCTGTTCATGGTTAATTTTATGATATGTTTGTCTTCGTATCATTACGGTTAGTACAATCTTGATTAATTACTAGACTTGTCGTATCACCTTAATAAAATTATGAATACATGATAGAAGATATTCATTGATTAAGGTTTTGACACTTATGATTGTACTAATGCATTGTGATGTCATATGAGGTTTATGTTGTTCGCTAACATGAAAGGTACACCAAGAAAGACAAATCATGTTCTACTTCAAGAACATATGATCATGGTGACATGAAGAAAAAGATTCATCCATTGCCATGGATCACATAGAAGATCTACTTACGAGGTATGTATAACTTGGTTCTATAATGGTTAACCTATGAGATATGCAGGTTACTAGCACAAGTCACTTAAGAGAACAAGAAGACATCATGTGGGTATGTTAGACAATAACCAACTAACATATTAATCCAGGTATGTTTTTCCTATATCAAGTTAGAATCCTACCTTGTGTTAGAATCTCTTATATAAGTATACATGGCATGATTGATAATGATTATTCATTGAAGTTAGTAATCATGGGTTTAGGAATATTATGCTTCTTACTTTGACTGATGATATGACTAACCGGAAGAGTCCTATGATCAAATATGAATATGCATGAGTAAGAGAAGTATTCCCTGAAACCTTGAATGATAATGCTTATTATATGTGTTTGAAATGATCATGACTATACATGTTTAAGATTATTTTGTTTTGATAGTATACTAATGAATGTATGATTATGTATGAGATCTCAAGGATAACACAATGATGATACTAGTAAGTATGCATAATGATCGAGGATGGATATAAGTTCAAAGATAGGTAATCCAGGAAGTAAAGATCAAGAGGGAGCACACTCCAGTAGTTCCTGCAAGGAAGCAAATCTTGAGAGGGAGTCCACCCTACAACCAATCAAAGATAAGTATTTGAATTGTCATTTCTTGCATATTTGTTTGTTTAAATAAATATTGTTCAATTATGTATATGTTTATGTTCCTAGACTTAGGGTGTGTATTATACATATTATAATAATTGCATTAATGAACAATATACTACAAATATGCATGTGATGGGTAAGTGGCCTATGGAACTGTACAACATTCCATTGCTACTTATCTAGAATGAAACCTCTTTGTTGACATGTTGGGAGTAGTGCAAAATCTTAACAATGTTTTGCTAGAGATTGGAAGGCATCTAGAAAGTTACAGGATATGGATGAATGTTGTATTGGAGCATTGGCTAAAATAATTGCATGACTGTATGACATATTTATTTATGTGTAAGAATTTGTTCTGAAAACTATGAGATGTTTCTAATCATGCAATTTAACTTGTTTTGTAGGAAAGATCGTATACGAGCACCTACAAAAGAAGGACTACAACATTTGTTTCAGCAACAAAGTTATCTATTGAAGATATTGAATATATTGAAGTTCCCAGGATCTGGGAAGAATGCCATGATCGAGGAGTACCAGTCGATCATGAAGAATGATGTTTGGGATGTAGTCCCAAGACCTGAAGGGAAGTCTGTTGTGACTTCCAAATGGATCTATAAGATCAAGCATGCTGCAGATGGTAGCGTGGAGAAATACAAAGCGAGGTTTGTAGCTCGTGGCTTCTCCCAGAATGAGGGATTGAGTATGAAGAGACTTCTACACCTATAGCTAGGCACACTTCCATCAGATCAGTACTTTCTCTCGCTGCAATGATGAAATGGAAGATACACCAGATGGATGTCAAGACAACTTTCTTGAATGGTGTAGTCGGAGAGGAAGTGTATGTGGAGCAGCCACTTGGTTTTGAGACACATGACGGGAAGTCATATATGTGCAGAACTTGGTATGGTACGATAGACAGCTTTCTATCCAGTTTGTAATTTACCAAGAGTAAAGCAGATTCCAACCTTTACTACAAGGTTGAGGAAGGAAATCCAGTGATACTACTTTTGTATGTGGATGACCTGTTTATTACAAGTGAAGATTGTTAAGATTTAATATGCTAAGACAAAAAATAGCAGCATTACATTCCATTTCACAATAATAGCATATACAGGATCACTAAAGAAACAACAAGTATAGCATAAACACAAGAGACACCGATTTATCCTGGGAAACCCTCATGGGGTAGAAAACCCAGCAAAGCTTCCTCAATATAGATGACCAGCAATATACAAAGATGCAAACCTTGAGCATAAGCTCCTTCTTCTCCATAGCAGACCTCTCCTCCATAAGTGCACCACTCTCAAGTGAGTGTGTGTGTGTGTTAAATGAGGAATACACCTCCTCTATTTATACACTACTCCGACTTGTCTTTTACACAAGACATGTAGGCTCGTATTTAACCAATGGGTTAAATACCCCACACAACTAACTAGGCCGACCCTTCTAGGGCGGTCTAATAACCCTTTGACCCACATAACACATACAGGGCCGACCCCCACTAGGGAATTCTAATAACCCAAGTTACCACATTCCGACGGAGGAATAAACATCTCCGGATATACAATAAGATCTTCAAGGAGGAATGAAACATCTCCAGAATAATAAAGTACAAATATAATATTCTTTGAAGTTACAATATCTCAACACTCCCCCTTAACAAGAAGGATATTATAACAGCATCTGCACGAGCAAGGAATCATCAACATCATACATGATACATCTATAAATCATTGGAATCTTTCTCAACATCATCAGTAACTCAAGCAGTTACTGGAACATCTTCAATACTAGAATATCAACATCTTCAGTATTGAGTCTTTATCTTCTGCAGCACGCGAACAGCTACAACAACATCAACATCTCGATCCTCATGATCATCAGCATCGTCATCATACGATCATCAGCATCAGGATCATCTTGATCTACAGCATCTGGATCATCTCGATCTATAACATCTGGATCATCTTGATCTACAGCATTTCGATCATCACGATCTACAGCATCTGGATCATCTGTATTAGTATCCACACCAATACATCTATCATCAAAACATGTATTCTTACTAATACATATATCATCAAAAACATGTATTCTCACTAATACATCTATTATCAGAAACATGTATTCTCACTAATACGTCTATCATCAAAAGCAGGTATTCTTACTAATACATCTATCATCAAAAGCATGTATTCTCACTAATACATCTATCATCAGTAGCATGTATTCTCACTAATACATCCATCATCAAAAGCATGTATTCTCACTAATGCATCCATCATCAAAAGCATGTATTCTCACTAATACATCTATCATCAAAAGCATGTATTCTCACTAATACATAGTATCATATCCTGTCACACACACGATCATATTACAGGATGATCAATACCGCTCTCTTTAGGACATAGGTCCATGGATGATACAATCCAGATCAAGTTCCAGGATGATCAATCCTTATCACTTTAAGACAAGTCTCATGTCTAGGGACGATGCAATCCCGATCCAGTTCCAGGATGATAAGTCCTTATCAATTTAAGACAAGTCTCATGTCTAGGGACGATGTAATCCCGATCCAGTTCCAGGATGATCAGTCCTTATCAATTTAAGACAGGTCTCATGTCTAGGGACGATGCAATCCCGTCACGTACATTTTAAACCCAGTTCATGGATGATGCAGTCCTCTCACGTACATTTTGAACCCAGTTCATGGACGATGCAGTCCTCACGTACATTTTGAACCCAGTTCATGGACGATGCAGTCCTCACGTACATTTTGAACCCAGTTCATGGACGATGTAGTCCTCATGTACATTTTGAACCCAGTTCATGGACGATGCAGTCCTGACGTACATTTTGAACCCAGTTCATGGACGATGCAATCCTCACGTACATTTTGAACCCAGTTCATGGACGATGCAGTCCTCACGTACATTTTGAACCCAGTTCATGGACGATGCAGTCCTCACGTACATTTTGAACCGAGTTCATGGACAATGCAGTCCTCACGTACATTTTGAACCCAGTTCATGGACGATACATTCCTCACGTACATTTTGAACCCAGTTCATGGACGATGCAGTCCTCACGTACATTTTGAACTGAGGTCTAGGGATGATGCAGTCCTATCTTCAATTCTCAGAGACATCAGTCTACAGATCAATTCTGGGACCTAAGTCCGGGGAAGATACAATCCCCTACCTGTTCATTCAGGACTTCATTTTCAGAGACATCATGTCTACGTCTCTCTTTTAGAACATGTGTTCAAGGATGATACAATCCCTCTTCTTTCTCGGAGACATCTGTCTATGGCTCATTTTAGGACTGAAGTCCATGGATGATCCAATCCCCAAATGTCCACCAAGGACTTCATTCTCGGAGACATCATGTCTACGGCTCTCTTGAGGATGATGCAATCCTATCATGTCCACCAAGGAATTCATTCTTGAAGACATACGTCTACGGCTCTCTTGAGGATGATGCAATCATATCATGTCCACCAAGGACTTCATTCTCGAAGACATACATCTACGACTCTCTTGAGGATGATGCAATCCTATCATGTCCTTCAAGGACTTCATTCTCGAAGACATACATCTACGGCTCTCTTGAGGATGATGCAATCCTAGCATGTCCACCAAGGACTTCATTCTCGAAGACATACATCTACGGATCTCTTTAGAACATGTGTTCAAGGATGATGCAATCCCTTTGTCACCTTAGACCCTGTCTAAGGACCATCCACCAACCTCTCTGTCGGTATCACCAATATAGGTATCCACATCATTGACTTCACTGTCGATGCGGGAAATCTCATCATAAGTGATCACATCAATCCCCCTTTCGAGGAGGGTCCTTCTTAACTATATTAAGTTTGTCTTGGAAAACTTTACTTGAGGTAGAGGTTTGGTTAGTACATCGGATCGGTAGAGGTTTGGTTAGTGCATTGGTAACTTGTTATGAATTCGAACATTAACCATATCTTGTATATAGAAATGTTAGATCTCTATGTGCTTTGACTTATCATGGAACACTGGATTCTCTGTCATTTTGGTACAACTCTGTTTGTCACATAGGGTCATAGTTGGGTCCATCTCTAAGTCAATTCTAAAGCCATACCGCTTCACAATTAGCAGAGCAAGCAGCCATATATTCTGCTTGTGCTAAGAGCCACACTAGATTGATTCCTGCTCAACCACGAGATCATGGCTGATCCCAGACAATAACATCCTCTCCATGTGCTCTTCCTGTCTGATACACTTCCTGCCCAATCAACATCCGTGTAGCCATCTGAAGTTATGATCTCCAAGATAACATAGATCAAAGTCTATTGTATCCTTTAGGCACCGCATCACATGATTTGCAGCTTATCAGGTGAACACATCTAGTTTCCACTAGATACTGACTCAAGGTGTTCACAACAAAGCATATATCTGACCTAGTATTCATTAGACACATCAATGACTCAATATTTTGTCTGTACAGAGTTCTATCCACTAACTCTGATGAGTCATCTGCTAACAACTTGAAGAGTGGCCATACCAACACATCAAGTCCTTTTAATATTTCTCAGCATACTTTCCTTGGTTGAGAAAGATTCCTTCTGGTCCTTGCCATACTTCCAGACCTAGGAAGTAATGCATCAATATGAGATCTTTCATTTTTCATTTCTGCATTGAATGATCTTCTGCATATCTATCTATGCCATCTCTCATTAGATGGGTCTACTGATATGAGCCTCAATATCATTCGAACTCTGTGGTGAGTTCCTTCTTGCAACCATGTCATCTGTGTATAGAAACAATATTCAACCTTGTAGCAAAGGTTGAGATCCTCATCACCCATGGTGATCATTAAGCTCATCAATTGATTATCGATCCTGGGAACCCATACAGAATCTGATTCACACTTATTCTTTAATTACACCATTAAGAGAATGGTCTTATCTAGCCACTTGGAGCAAACATCTCATCATGATTCTCTTCCTCTTTCTAAGAGAATCTTCTATCCACAAGCCTTTTATAGTGTGTTTGATTTGTAAATCTTTTGTTGAACATCCATCGCTTGTTCAGTGTTCATCATTCATCATGATCTTTCCTACAAATAAAAATTAAGGACATGATTAGTAATACTTCATAATCATTAAATCATATTGACATGATAACCTATTATGCATACATATACATAGTTATGCAACTATCTTGACCAATACTTTGGCACAACACTTTTCCATATCCTGTATGCATACAGTGGCTATCTAGATGCCTTCCATCTCTACCAGAACATACTATCAAGAGTGTGCACAACTCTCAGCATGTCAGTAAAGAGGTTTCATTCTAGACAAGCAACAATAGAATGTTTGTCCAACTTACCAATCATATGCATATTAGTGTATACTGTTCAATGCTCTATGAATGTTTACACTCAGCATGA
The DNA here is from genome assembly GCA_027924585.1 of Larix kaempferi. Classification (NCBI taxonomy): domain Eukaryota; kingdom Viridiplantae; phylum Streptophyta; class Pinopsida; order Pinales; family Pinaceae; genus Larix; species Larix kaempferi. Next base: position 24,720,322 of record BSBM01000502.1, on the reverse strand, counting down.
TATATTATAGGAATACAAATATGCATACAACCTATTACAGACAATATCATTTACTATTTCAAATAACAACTCAAATACTTTTCTTTTATGTTTGTGTGGTTGCCTCCCGCTTGATCTTCTATATATCTTTTGAACTTCTATTCATTCTGTACCACTATGCATGCTCAAGTGTGCACTAGTGTCATCCTCATGATCTCATACACAAACATACATTCATTAGTATATTCTCAATATTATCAAAACATTCTAATTCTAAATAATCTTGAATATGTATAGTCATGATCATTAGTATTCAGGGTTTCAAGGAAGTCTTCTTTTACTCATGCATATTCTTGTTTGATTATAGTATTCATCTATTTAATTAAATCATCAAGATAAGAGACATAATATGCATAAACCCTTGATTACTAGCATGACCAATCATACCAAGTATACTTATATAAGGGATCCTAACACAAGGTAAGATTCTAACTTGACATAGGACATACCTGGATTAGTATACCTGCTTAGTTATGTCTAACATACCTAAAAAATATCTTCTTTGTTCTCTTCAATGATTTAGAGATCCTGTGCTAGAACCTGCATATTTCATAGGTTAAGCATAATATAACAAAGTAATACATACCTTGTAAGTAGAACAAAGATTATGGATGAGTCTTTGTCTTCATGTTGTCATGGTTATGGAACTTGATTTGTCTTTTGTGATGTACTTGTATGTTGTTAGCAGACAACATCAACCTCATACAACACCATAATGCATTAGTACAATCATATAGCCCTAATCAAGGGATGTCTTCGATCATTCACATGCATTCATACTGTTACTAGGGTGATAAGACAATTCTAACATTAATCAAGATTGTACTAATAAATAGCATGAAGACAAACACATTATGAACTTAATCAAGAATCACATTTCAAGACATACCTGAACCTCCTTAAGTCATACCCGTCGAGACTTCTTGTAGTCTTCTTATGTAAGGCCTTAGCCTCAACTCTCCCTGAAACTTGATCTGGAGCTTGATTAGGGTTTGCTAGAGAAACCCTAAAAATTCAATCTTTGACTTTCACACTTCTGAATGGATGGAAGGATGTGTCTTGCCGAGTTGATCAAACTAGCATACTTCAATTTTGAAATCTCCAAAATTTGACCCCTCAAAATTGCCTTCGAAACTTCTGGATCTTCTGGACAGGAACCCGAACTAGGGTTTGATGAAGCCCACCCTTCTGTCCAATCAAAAGGTTTGATGAAGCCCACCCTTCTGTCCAATCAAAAGGTTTGATCCAAGGCTCTAAACTCTTATTTTTCTGAGGAGCTTCCAGCCGTGGTTACAGACTTCAAAAATTCCAACTTTTGCTGAAGCCCTAATTTTCCATTTTTTCGATCAAAATCCCGAACTGGGGTTTGATCAAGCCCGGTCTTCTACCCAACCAAAAAATTCGATCTTGGTATCTAAATTTCGATTTTTCTAAGTAGCATTCAGCCGTGGATTCCGATTCCAAATATTCTAACTTTCTCCGAAACCCTAAATTCCGGAAGCCATGAATGAAGGTGCTCCAAAAATAATTATGTTTTGACAGAAATATGTACCTGATTGTTTCTGCTGTAACTACAAAATTTTCGCTCCACAAGGTCTGAATACTTTTTTTGTGGTAGCCTGACCTGTCATATTTTCAATGCAACAGGTCTGATCTCAATTGGATTTTCTGAGAAAGAGTTAGGCCAAGTGTCGCAACGTGACCTGTTTATGGGATAAAACAGGAGAGCGAACTTGTACGACATGCCACGTGTCACTGGTTCAACTTCGGCCTCTGAAAATGTTTACTGAGATATTACAGTCTGTTTACTACCTGTCACTTTTTACGAAATTTCATTTGGAGATTCCTAGCCCAAGTTATGCCAAGTGTCGCAACGTGACCTGTTTATGGGATAAAACAGGAGAGCGAACTTGTACGGTGTGCCATGTGTCACTGGTTCAACTTCGGCCTCTGAAAACGTTTTCTGAGATAGTACAGTCTGTGTAATACCTATAATTTTTTACAAAATTTCATTTGGAGCTTCCTAGCCCAAGTTATGACCTTTTTTCCTAGGTCACCTGATTTTGACTGAGATCTGGAAGAGGCAGAAACCCTAACTTGTACTGATCATAACTTACAAAGTACAACGAATCTGAGGGTGCCCTTTGGACAAACAATACCTGGAGAAGTTATCTACGACCTGTAAAGGTTTCAGATCCTGAACCTTCTCCAAAATGGATTTATGGAGAAAGTTCCACGATGACTGGTTTTTACTATATAAAACCCTAACCTTCAAATTGTCGTAAGTAAAGCAAGTGTCGTAAGTGCCATACCTTGCCTTCCTTCAGGTTAGATCTGATACCATGTTAAGATTTAATATGCTAAGACATAAAATAGCAATATTACATTCCATTTCACAATAATAGCATATACAGGATCACTGAAGAAACAACAAGCACAACATAAACACAAGAGACACAGATTTATCCTGGGAAACCCTAATGGGGTAGAAAACCCAACAAAGCTTCCTCAATATAGATGACCAACAATATAAAAAGATGCAATCCCTGAGCATAATCTCCTTCTTCTCCATAGAAAACCTCTCCTCCACAAGTGCGCCACTCTCAAGTGAGTGAGTGTGTGTGTTAAATGAGGAATACACCTCCTCTATTTATACAGTACTCCGACTTGTCTTTTACACAAGACATGTAGGCTCGTATTTAACCAATGGGTTAAATACCACACTACAACTAACTGGGTCGACCCCTCTAGGGTGGTCTAATAACCCTTTGACCCACATAACACATACAGGGCCAACCCCCACTAGGGAAGTCTAATAACCCAAGTTACCACATTCCGACGGAGGAATAAACATCTCTGGATATACAATAAGATCTTCAAGGAGGAATGAAACATCTCCAAAATAATAAAGTAAAAATATAATATTCTTTGAAGTTACAATATCTCAACAAAGATAGATTGATTGCCGACACGCAGCGGAAGCTTGCGGCCAAGTTCGAGATGAAGAACTTGGGGATGATGCTGCAGTGAACGTATCCATTCACTAAGCTAATAGTCGAATCCGACTCTCATATTGAATAATAGATAAGAATAATATATTTGATTGATATTGATAAATTACAATAAGGTCGCCTTTTATAGGGATTGATCAAGAATAGCGAAGGGTTACACCCTTTCGCTTATTAACCTAATAATCTATTTAACATATAAATAATAATATTAATTAAATATTCACAAAATTGCCTTCCCCTTTTGGAAAGCTTTGTCCTCAAAGCTTGAGTATTTTCCTAATGTCGTCCTTCATTCAGATTCAGTGTCGGTATTAGAATCGGACATGATTTCTTGTGTAGAGATTTGCACTTCCTTTCCATTGATGATTTTTCACTGTATTGTTTGATTGTTCCTACATTTATGTCCTAGGATCCAATCATCACCGCATCGATGACATATGTTTTCCTTCTTTTTTCTATTATCAGAGTAACTGTTAGATGAATTTGATATATTTTCCATTTCATAGGCATATGATTGAAGTTTGTGGCATTGCTGGCCAGGTGACCAAGTATTTGCACAGTGCCTACATTGTGTCTCTTTTTCTTGTCGATAATGGTTATCACCTCTTGTTTTTATTCCTTCCAATTTGCGTTCTGCGGCTTTTGCTTTATGTCTTGGTACCTCTACGTTAGGTATGTCATGTAACTTTAACTCTTTTTGGAGGTACGGTTTAAGACCTCCTAAATAGGTTTCGAGTCTTTGTTTGTCAGACAACCCAAATACTCGTGTCGATAAGGATTCCCACTGATGTATGAATTCCTCAACGCTTCCAACCTGTTGTAATCTGGTAAGTTTACTAAAAAATTCATCTTCTTTGATACCTTGAAACCTATTAAAAAAATCAATTTTGAACAAGTTCCAGGTGTAGGCAAAATTGTCTCTCTTCCACCATATGTACCAATTATATGTGTACCCTTCCATATGCATTGACGCATATTTCACCTTCTCCTCGTCAGATTGAATATTGTAAATGTCGAAGTATTCTTATGCTTTGTTTAGCCAAGCAACGCATTAGTCTTCACTTCCATTGTATTTCGACAACTCTATTTTTGCGTTAGGTGGGTACACTATGTAAGGGTGATATTGATTCCCTTTTGCTTTATGGTTTGATGGTGGATCGGAACTACTGGACGATGTAAGTGACATATTTGAACTGCTTCGTTGTTGGTGGTGATTTTTATCTTTTTTATTCTCTACTATATTACTGATAGCTTCTATTTGGCTGTTTAATCGTGCCTCCATATCTAGCAGTACTTTTGTTTCTATCTCTTGCTTAAGCGTCACATTGTTAATCTTTATTTCTTTTTGCAATTCTTCTTGATTCTTGGGAAGTGCTTCCCGTGTGAAAATATGAAATGAGGCATCTAGCATGTCTGGACTACTGACTTGGTCTGTCTTAGGCATTAGTCTTTGTAACACCTCCATTAATATATTATGGTTCTGCATCAAGGTGCTCAAGTTCTGGGTTATGGTGTTTATGTTTTGAGTCATAACACTCATTTTGTCATCCAAGTCTTTTTGTTTTTCATTCAGAGTGTCAAATTTTTCACTCAACCTTCTTTCTAGTACCAGAACAACTTCATCTTTGATTTCTTTTTTAAGCATGGCATTGTTATTTTTCATCTCTTCCTTTAAATCTTCTTGAAACACTTTCTCAAGTTTGTCCATTCTGGAGTTTAGACCTTCGACAATTTTTAAATCTCTAATTTGATCTTTTTCTAATTTTTCTAGTCGGTCTCGTAACTCAGCCATGGTTCTTGACCTGGTGTGGGGAGGTGAATATTTGGACCCAATTTTGGTAGGACTTAATTAATAATAATTATTGTAAGGAAAATAATTATTATAATTAACGGGTAAAATAAATAAATATAATAATTATTATATTTAAATATATATATTTTTATAATTTGGGATTGTAATTTTTTATAAAATTAAATATGAATATAATAATATTTATATAATATTTAAATTTTTATTAAAAATTAGGGTTTACGTGAACGAGTGATGGAGTGTGGCAGGTTTGATGTGGACGGAGTGTGTTGGTCGGAGTGTTGAAGTGGGCAGTGGGATGTGCAGGTATGTAGGCTAGCTCATGAAGGAGGTCGCGCAGACGGAGAGTGCTGGTGGAGAGAAGGCGATGGCATGCAGGGGGGAACACGAAAGGGAGTTTGAGGAGGTGGAGGGAATGCGACGGAACTGTGTGTAATGGTGGGAAGTGAGGCCAAGTGAGCGTTGGAGCAAGGGAAGGGATGCCAACGATTTTGCAGGCGGCGTGGGAAGTGGTAAGGTGATGGAAAGCTACGTGTGGGCAGGTGGAAGAACTGCGCGGGAATGGAGAAGCTGAGCAAAAGGGGGAAAAGGAATGGGTGAGAAAAGGCGCGGTTGGAAGAGGGGACGCGCGGTGAAGGAAGGTGTGCAATGGGGAAAGTGCGTGGTGCAGATGGGTGTATATAGGTAGCCAGGGAGTGGGGCATGTAGGTGGGTAAGTGTAGTGGTGGAGTGGAGAGAATGTGCAGGAGGGAGTTGGGGCGCAAGTGGGAGATGTGGAGAAGGGTGCGAAGGGAGACTGCGCAGAAGGAGTAACAACAGTGTGGGGGCGAGCTGGGGGGGGGCGGTGATGAGAAAGCAGTGGGGGTAGGGAAATGAATGGCTTGGAGAGGTGATGTGTGGGTGGAGTGATAGGTGGTGAAGTGGAGTAGCGGAAGAATGTTGATATGAGCTGAAATCGAGCTCAAGGGTGGACGCAGCTGAATCCAAATCCGAGTTCACCCGAGGAGTTGATGAGCCGAGTCCGAGCTCAGAGTGCAGGAGCGAATCCGCTCTGATAGGTGAGCCGAAACCGAGCTCAATAGTAGGAGGAGCTGAATCCGAGCTCTAATACCAAATGCAGTGAACGTATCCGTTCACTAAGTTAATAGTCGAATCCGACTTATATATTTGATTTATATTGATAAATTACAATAAGATCACCTTTTATAGGGCTTGATCAAGAATAGCGAAGGGTTACACCCTTTCGCTTATTAACCTAATAATCTATTTAACATATAAATAATAATATTAATTAAATATTCACAGCATATGCACTATTTTCTAGGCATGGAGGTGTGGTAGAGTGTAGATGGGATCTTCCTTGGACAAGGGAAGTATGCAGTAGAGATCTTGAAGAGGTTCGGGATGATGGACTGCAAGGCCATGGCCACACCTATGGCATCAAACTTGAAGCTTCTGTGTGATGCTTCATCTGTTCGGGTTGATGTCACTGTGTATCGTTAGATGATTGGGTCCTTGATGTACCTGACGAACACGAGACTAGATATATGCTTTGTGGTGAACACATTGAGCCAGTTCCTGACAAATCCCAGAGGTGTTCACCTGGTTGTTGTAAAGCATATTCTGAGGTACCTGAAGGGTACGGTTGACTATGGGCTCAAGTATGATGCGAATCAAAAGTTTAACCTGCAGGGTTATGTTGATTCAGATTGGGCATGCAGTGCTACAGATAGGAAGAGCACTTTTGGGTGCTGCTTCAGTATGGGATCAGGTGTGATCTCTTGGTTTACTAGAAAGTAGTCCTACGTAGCACTGAGTACAGCCGAAGTAGAGTATGTTGCAGCTTGTTCAGCTAGTTGTGAGGCAGTATGGCTCCATAAGTTGTTGTCTGAGTTATTTGATCTCCCACTAGAGGCTAATAGTATCTTTTGTGACAACCAGAGTTGTGTGAAGCTGTCTGAGAACCCGGTGTTCCACGACAGGTCGAAACCCATTGAGATCAAATATCACTATATCAGGGATATGGTGCAAGCAGTGAAGCTCCTGTATGTTGCGAAGGATGAGCAGGTTGCATATGTGCTGACGAAACCACTAGCCAAAGTGAAGTTCGAGTACTTCAAAGAGAGGCTTGGTGTTCTTCAGATTGATGACACTTCGAGGAAGAAGTGATAGAGACATTTACTGGAGCCATTCCAAGCATGGTGAGAGGAAGATCCTTCCAATGGATGTGGATATAAGCGTTGGATGATGAGCATCAAGACGATGCTCCAGTTACTGCTCTGTATATGCATCATGTTGGATGCTTGGATATGATCAGTTGGATCATTTATATGTATACGCAACATGTTGGATGCTGGATATGATCAGTTGGATCATTTATATGTATATGTGTATACGCATAATGTTGGATGCTAGATATGATCAGTTGGATCATTTATATGTATATGTATGTACGCATCATATTGGATGCTGGATATGATCAGTTGGATCATTTATATGTATATTTATGTATGCATCATGTTGGATACTGGATATGATCAGTTGGATCATGTGTATGTATCTGTAGATGTATCAGGTGGATACATCATATGATCTGGTAGATACATGTATGTTGATATGTATCAGGTATGATCAGGTGGATCATGTATTTGTATATGTATCAGGCGAATAAATTGTATGATCAGGTAGATCATGTATGATGATATGTATCAAGCAGATACTGTGTATGCATCAAGTGGATGCATTGTATGATGTTGGTAGGCAGTTTGGTAGAGTGCTATCGCAGCATCTTCGATGCTACGACAAGGCAAAAGATGGTGCAAACGGCAAGAAAATGACGTGAATGGCGATGAGAGGAAGATTAGTTATGTATTTTGGGTCAATTGTACCCCAGAATGCGGGTTTTGGGTCATTTGGACCAGATATTATGTAATGTTGAGTCAATTATACCGCATAATGCGGCTTTTTGGTCAGTTTTGTACCAAGTTAGTTAGATGTTGGGTCACTTGTCCAAATGTCGGTTAAGGAGTTGTTAGTAAGTAGACAAGCATTGTAATGGTGGGATCCTATATATAGATAAGAGTCGTAGGTATGAGGATAGACAAGGGTAGCACGCAGGGGAAGAGACATGCATGTTTAGGTTGTTTCTGCGCATCTGTGAGGTATTGCTGAGACTTGATCTTTGAGGAGATGTTGTAAGGTTTTGCAATGATAATATGATATGATGAAACTGTTCAGGTGCAATTCCTGGGTTCTTTTTGTTTATTTATGGTAATTCAATGCCGCACTTCATGAATAATGCTATGTTCCCTTGATGCAATATTGCTTTACTATTACTACTGCTGTGATAATGAATGCTGCGATTGAATAATGCATTATGAATACATGTCAAATGTTTGAGATTCCTGTTTAGTGTTACAATAGAGTTAGTTCATATAGCCACAACCCTCCTCCTTCCTCGGTGGAAACATGGTTCCATATTCTCTTCCTGGATGCCTCGGGTGAGACCTCATCTGCTCTGCAGGTGTTGCTGGGTGGGAGAAAACCTGCCTGGGTCGGTGCTTAGGGAGACTGCATCATGTGTCGACAGTGAAGTGGAACCCATGCCGACTGGAGTCGTGTTGGTAAACAAATGGTTCCGTTGCTGGGACCATGTGAAGAGTGAAAGGAGGACATGTTGTGGCACTCGATGAAGCCAGAGATACAGAGCTGGTTTGATCAAAAGTTGTGGGAGTTTGTTGAAGAAGAAAGCAGGAACATGTGACTGCCAGTAGATCACTGGGTGGGAAGGTATATTCACGATGGTCTGCACGAATGGTTTTTCTGTGAATTCCCAGTCATCCTGTATGAATGGTTGTCAAAGCTGACCTTCTAGAAGAGGAATTTCTAGGGTGGTGAACCGACGGCTTGGACCCCGGAATTGATTCAGGAGTTGTAGGAAGTCGATAATAAGGCATCACGGGCTATCGAAGTTTGGCTTGATAGCATCTTGGAGGGATATATCACTGAATTTGCGGTTGACATGCAAAAATCCTATAGTAAAGCTGAAAGATATTTCTTCCACAGACCAAGGGGCAGGTTTCTGCTGTCGCTTCAACTGTCAATTAAGATTCTAATCTGTGAAAAGGGTATATTGAAGATGCATCTTGATCAGTATATAGCCTGGTGGGAGGAGGCCGTGGGTACCACGACTGCCAGGGAATGGTACATGGAATGGTAAGGGGTAGATGGGTGCAAACCATGAGGAGGCTGTGAGCGAAGCCGAGGAAGAAAGTGGTCTTACAAGAGGAGGAGCGAGGTTTTGACAGGAGAAGAGGTAGAGAATAGGACAAGGTCCTGCTGTGATCGAACTGCAAAACCGCAAAGGAAGAGCACACGGGAAGAAGCGACCTCATAGTCTTGACAGGGACGAACAGGCTATGCCCAGGATAGAGGCAGGACTAAACCTCAGCACCAACGTACCCACACCTACGCTCACTATCTCACAAATAATAAGAAATACCACTTCGGCACCGCTAATTTCGTCAATTCCACAGAAGTTAATTTGTAGTAGCACAGTGAAAGGAGGAAGTGTTAAAATTCAATATGTTAAGACAGGAAATAGCAGCATTACATTCCATTTTCAAAATAATAGCATATACAGGATCACTGAAGAAACAACAAGCATAGCATAAACACAAGAGACACAAATTTTATCCTGGGAAACCCTCATGGGGTAGAAAACCCAGTAAAGCTTCCTCAATATAGATGACCAGCAATATACAAAGATGCAAACCAAAGACATGATCTCCTCCTCCACCATAGCAGACCTATCCTCCACAAGTGCATCTCTCTCAAGTGAGTGTCTATGTCAAATGAGGAACACACCTCCTCTATTTATACACTACACTGACATATATTTTACACAAGTACATGTAGGCTCGTATTTAACCATTAGGTTAAATACCCTATTATAACTGACTGGGCCGCCCCCACATGGTGGGTCTAATAACCCTAGTTACCACAACTTCTCGGAGGAATAAACATCTCCGGATTCATAGTATAATCACATCGGAGGTATGGAATATCTCCGGAATAAATAAAGTACAATTATAATATTCTTTGAAGTTACAATATCTGAACACTCCCCCTTAACGAGAAGGATAATATAACAGCATCTGCACAAGCAAGGAGTCATCAACATCATACATGATACATCTATAAATCATTGGAAGCTTTCTCAACAACATCAGTAACTCAATCAGTTACTGGAACATCAACATCTTCAGTACTGAGTCTTTATCTTCTGCAGCACTCAAACAGCTATAGCAACATCAATATCTGAATCCTCACGATCGTCAACATTGTCCTCACATGATCATCAACATCGTCATCACACTATCATCAGCATCATCATCACACGATCATCAGCATCATCATCACACGATCATCAACATCATCAGATCATCTTGATCTACAACATCTGGTTCATCATGATCTACAACATCGTCATCATACGATCATCAGCATCGTCATCATATGATCATCAGCATCGTCATCATACGAACATCAGCATCGTCATCATACGATCAACAACATCGTCATCATACGATCAATCAACATCGTCATCATACGATCAACAACATCGTCATCAGCATCGTCATCATACGATCAACAGCAACGTCATCATACGATCAACATTTTCCAGGGTGATCAATCCTGCTCTCTTTAGGACATACGTCCATGGATGATGTAATCCAGTCATGTACCTTTTGAACCGAAGTCCAGGGACGATCCAGTCCTATCATGCACCTTTTGAATCGAAGTTCAGGGACGATCCAGTCCTATCATGTACCTTTTGAACCGAGGCTCAGGAACGATCCAGTCCTATCATGTACCTTTTGAACCGAAGCTCAGGGACGATCCAGTCCTATCATTCAATTCTCGGAGACATCATGTCTACGGCTCAATTCACAGGACCAAAGTCCGAGGACGATCCAATTCCCTTACCTGTTCATTCAAGATTTTTTTCTCAGAGACATCATGTCTACGGCTCAATTCAAAGGACTAAAGTCCGAGGACGATCCAATCCCCTTACCTGTTCATTCAGGATTTTGTTCTCAGAGACATCATGTCTACGGCTCAATTCAAAGGACTAAAGTCCAAGGACGATCCAATCCCCTTACCTGTTCATTCAGGATTTTGTTCTCAGAGACATCATGTCTACGGCTCAATTCAAAGGACTAAAGTCCAAGGACGATCCAATCCCCTTACCTGTTCATTCAGGATTTTGTTCTCGGAGACATCATGTCTACGACTCAATTCAAAGGACTAAAGTCCGAGGACGATCCAATCCCCTTACCTGTTCATTCAGGATTTTGTTCTCAGAGACATCATGTCTACGGCTCAATTCAAAGGACTAAAGTCCAAGGACGATCCAATCCCCTTACCTGTTCATTCAGGATTTTGTTCTCGGAGACATCATGTCTACGGCTCAATTCAAAGGACTAAAGTCCGAGGACGATCCAATCCCCTTACCTGTTCATTCAGGATTTTTTTCTTGGAGACATCATGTCTACGGCTCAATTCAAAGGACTAAAGTCCGAGGACGATCCAATCCCCTTACTTGTTCATTTAGGATTTTGTTCTCGGAGACATCATGTCTACGACTCAATTCAAAGGACTAAAGTCCGAGGACGATCCAATCCCCTTACCTGTTCATTCAAGATTTTTTTCTCGGAGACATCATGTCTACAGCTCAATTCAAAGGTCTAAAGTCCGAGGATGATCCAATCCCCTTACCTGTTCATTCAGGATTTTGTTCTCGGAGACATCATGTCTACGGCTATATTCAAAGGACTAAAGTCCGAGGATGATCCAATCCCCTCAAGTCCACCAAGGACTTCATTCTCGAAGACATACGTCTACGGATCTCTTTAGGACTAAAGTCCAAGGATGATCCAATCCCCTCAAGTCCACCAAGGACTTCATTCTCGAAGACATACGTCTACGGCTCTCTTTAGGACTGAAGTCTAGGGATGATCCAATCCCCTCAAGTCCACCAAAGACTTCATTCTCGAAGACATACGTCTACGGCTCTATTTAGGACTGAAGTCCAGGGATGATCCAATCCCCTCATATGTCAATCATGGGTACAAGTATCTTCATCCATACAAGTACATCAAGGCATCATGTATCCTCATCATCAAAACATGTATATCAAAACATGTATCCTCATCATCAAAACATGTATATCAAAACATGTATCCTCATCATCAAAACATGTATATCAAAACATTTATCCTCATCATCAAAACATGTATATCAAAACATGTATCCTCATCAATAGCATCAAATACATATATCATTAAAGGCATGTATACATCTATCATCAAAAGCATGTATTCTCACTAATACATATATCATCAAAAGCATGTATACATCTATCATCAAAAGCATGTATTCTCACTAATACATCTATCATCAAAAGCAAAAATATAAAGGTCCTAAAAAAAAATAATTCTAAGTAACTAAGTGCAGTAAATAGGTAACCTCATTATTGATGAGACAGACTTGTTATCAGATACTATGCTACTCCCCCTTTCGAGGAGAGTTCTTTTGAACTATACCAAGCTTGTCTCTAAAGTATTCAAACTTCACTCGAGACAGAGGTTTAGTCAAGATATCAGCAATCTGATCATCAGTGCTTATATATTCGAGCTTGATAGCTCCTCTTTGCACCATATCTCGTATATAGAAGTCTCGGATCTCTATGTGTTTTGACTTATTGTGGAATCACAGGATTTTCAGTCATCTTAATGCAGCTTTGATTGTCACACATAATCACAGTGGGATCCATTTCTAAGTCAAACACTCCATATAAAAGCTTCTGAAGCCATACTGCTTCACAGCTGGCAGAGCAGACAGCCATATATTCTGCTTCAGCAGTACTGAGAGCCACATTAGATTGTTTCTTGTTGAACCATGAGATCATGGCAGATTCAAGACTATAACATCCACCTGATGTACTCTTTCTGTCTGAGACACTTCCTGCCCAATTAGAATCCGAGTAAACATGTAAACGGAGTTCATGACCTCCAAGATAATATAGACCAAAAATCTAAAGTACCTTTTAGGTACCTCACTACATGCTTTGTAGCTATTAAGTGAACCTTTCTAGGTTCTACTAGATATTGACTTAGGGTATTTACAACAAAGCATATATCTGGCCTAGTATTTGTTAAATAAATCAATGACCCAATGATTTGTCTATATAGGGTTAGGTCCACTAAATATGATGAGTCGTTAACTAATAACTTCAAGTTGGAGTCCATGGGAGTGGCCATGGCTTTATACTCCAACATATCAAATCTTTTTAGAAACTTCACAGCATATTTACCTTGATTTAAAAGATTCCTTTTGGATCTTGCCATACTTCTAGACCTAAGAAGTAGTGCATTAATCTGAGATCTTTTATTTTCATTTCTGCAGCCATTTTCATGACCTGTTTCTCATTCCTTGTCAGAAAGAGATCATCGTCATATAATAATGGTATGATAGGTTCATCATCCACAACCTTAAGGTAAAGGTTAGGAACAAATTTACTTCTGGTAAAGCCCGAGCTTTGTCATGAAGCTGTCAATTGTCCATTATTCACACTCTGCATTGAGTGATCTTCTGCATATCTATCTATGCCATCTCTCGTCAGATGGGTCTACTAATATGAGCCTCAAAATCATTCAAACTCTGTGCTGAGTTCCTTCTTGCATCCATGTCATATGTGTTTAGAACCCATATTCAACCTTGTAGCAAAGGTTGAGATCCACATCACCCATGATGATCATTAAGCTCATCAATTGACTACCGATCCTGGGAACCCATACAGAACCTGATTACATTATTAAGAGAATGGTCTTATCTAGTCCCTTGGATCAAAACATCTCATCATGATTCTCTTCCTCTTTCTAAGAGAATCTCTTAACCACAAGCTTTCTATAGTGTGTTTGATTTGTAAATCTTTTGTTGAACATCCATCGCTTGTTCAGAGATCATCATTAATCATGATCTTTCCTACAAATCAAAATTAAGTACATGATTAGTAATACTTCATAATCATCAAATCATATTTATATGATAACCTATTATGCATACATATATCATTTACATAGTCATGCAACTATTTTGACCAATACTTTGGAACAACACTTTCCCATATCCTGTATGCATACAGTGGCTATCTAGATGCCTTCCATCTCTACCAGAACATAATATCGAGAGTGTGCACAACTCTCAGCATGTCAGCAAAGAGGTTTCATTCTAGACAAGCAACAATGGAATGTTTGTCCAATTTATCAATCATATGCATATTAGTAGTATACTGTTCAATGCTTTATGAATGTTTACACTCAACATGATATATTCTAGGAATACAAATATGCATACAAGCAATATCATTTACTATTTCTAATAACAACCCAAATACTTATCTTTTATGTTTGTGTGGTTGCCTCCCGCTTGATCTTCTGTATGTCTTCTGAACTTCTAGTCATTCTGTACCACTGTGCATGCTCAAGTGTACACTAGTGTCATCCTCATGATCTCATACACAAACATACATTCATTAGTATATTCTCAATATTATCAAAACATTCTAATTCTAAATAATCTTGAATATGTACAGTCATGATCATTAGTATTCAGGGTTTCAAGGAGTCTTCTTTTACTCATGCATATTCTTGTTTGATCTAGTTAGTTAAATCATCAACCAAGATAAGAGACATAATATGCATAAACCCTTGAATACTAACCAATCATACCAAGTATACTTACACAAGGTAAGATTCTAACATGACATAGGAAAACATACCTGGATTAGTATACCTGCTTAGTTATGTACAACATACCTAAACAATCTCTTCAATGATTTAGAGATCCTGAGCTAGAACCTGCATGTCTCGTAGGTTAAACATGATATAAAAAAGTCATACATACCTCGTGAGTCTTTGTCTTCATGTTGTCATGGTCATGGAACTTGATTTGTCTTTTGTGATGTACCTGTGTCTTGTTAGCAAACAACATCAACCTCACACAACACCATAATGCATAAGTACAATCATATAGCCCTAATCAATGAATGTATTCTATCATTCACATGCATTCATATTGTTACTAGGGTGATAAGACAATTAATAACATTAATCAAGATTGTACTAATAAATAACATGAAGACAAACACATTATGAACTTAATCAAGAATCAGATTTCAAGGCATACCTGAACCTCCTTAAGTCATACCTGTCAAGACTTTTTGTAGTCTTCTTATGTAAGGCCTTAGCCTCAACTCCCCCTGAAACTTGATCTGGAGCTTGATTAGGGTTTGCTAGAGAAACCCTAAAAATTCAATCTTTGACTTTCACACTTATGAATGGATGGAAGAATGTGTCTTGCTAAGCTGATCAACCTAGCATTCTTCAATTTTGAAATCTCCAAAATTTGACCCCTCAAAATTGCCTTCGAAACTTCTGGATCTTCTGGATAGGAACCCGTACTAGGGTTTGATGAAGCCCACCCTTTTGTCCAATCAAAAGGTTCGATCCAAGGCTCTAAACTCTTATTTCTCTAAGGAGCTTCCAGCCGTGGACTTCGATTCCAAAAATTCTAACTTTCTCCAAAACCCTAAATTCTAGAAGCCATGAATAAAGGTGTTCCAAAAATAATTCTGTTTTGACAGAAATATGCACCTAATTGTTTCTGCTATAACTCTGAAATTTCTGCTCCATAGGCTCTAAAGTTTTTTTTCTGCAATAGCCTGACCTGTCATATTTCCATCCTGATAGGTCTGACCTCAATTGAATTTTCTGAGAGAGAGTTATGCCAAGTGTCGCAACGTGGCCTGTTTATGGGATAAAATAGGAGAGCGAACTTGTACGGTGCGCCACGTGTCACTGTTGGAACTTCGTCCTCTAAAAACTTTTCTTGATATAGCTCGCCCTGTTATCTTTCCATCCTGACAGGTCTGACCTCAATTGGACTCTCTGAGAGAGAGTTATTCCAAGTGTCGCAACGTGACCTGTTTATGGGATAAAATAGGAGAGAGAACTTGTACGACATTCCACGTGTCACTGGTTCACCTTAGGCATCTGAAATTTTTTCCTGAGATAGTACAGTATGTGTACTACCTGTCACTTTTTACGAAATTTAATTTGGAGCTTCCTAGCCCAAGTTATGACCTTTTTGCCAATGTCACTTGATTTTGACTGAGATCTGGAAGAGGCAGAAACCCTAACTTGTACTGATCATAACTCATAAAGTACAATGAATATGAGGGTCCCCTTTGGACACAAGGTACCTGGGGATGTTATCTATGACCTGTAAACTTTTCAGATCCTGAAACTTTGCATAAATGGATTTATAGCGAAAGTTCCACGATGACTGGTTTTTTCTATATAAAACCCTAACCTTCAAATTGTCGCAAGAGAAGCAAGTGTCGTAAGTGCCATACATTGCCTTCCTTCAGATTAGCTCTGATACCATGTTAAAATTCAATATGCTAAGATAGAAAATAGCAGCATTACATTCCATTTTCACAATAATAGCATATACAAGATCACTGAAGAAACAACAAGCATAGCATAAACACAAGAGACACAAATTTTATCCCGGGAAACCCTCATGGGGTAGAAAATCCAGTAAAGCTTCCTCAATATAGATGACCAGCAATATACAAAGATGCAAACCAAAGACATGATCTCCTCCTCCACCATAGCAGACCTCTCCTCCACAAGTGCGCCTCTCTCAAGTGAGTGTGTGTGTCAAATGAGGAACACACCTCCTGTATTTATACACTACACTGACATATATTTTACACAAGTACATGTAGGCTCGTATTTAACCATTAGGTCAAATACCCTATTATAACTGACTAGGCCGACCCCCACATGGTGGGTCTAATAACCCTAGTTACCACAACTTCTCGGAGGAATAAACATCTTCGGATTCATAGTATAATCACATCGGAGGTATGGAACATCTCCAGAATAAATAAAGTACAATTATAATATTATTTGAAGTTACAATATCTGAACAGGAAGGAAGCCCAAAGTGGCGTGTGATGATGATAAGTTACCTTTGTTCCACGGAAGTGCGACATAAAACCTAGAACAATATTGGTTTTTGTGTGAAGCGGTCTAGACCATGAAACAGATCACTAATGTTGATGCTAAGAAAGGACAGTTAGCCACGACTCTGTACGGTCGTGCATTAGATTGGTTCATGAAGTTTGTTCTAGTCCCTTTGGGATCCCCAAAGAAGTCACTAGATGAGATTCGGGATGGGTTGATTGCTAAATTTGGCCCAAGTCCGAAGCTCAATACATCACAGATTGAAGGAAATTAAGCAGTATCCCAATGAGACGGTATGGGATTTCGACCAACGATTCAAGACGCTGATGGAAAAGGTTAGTTTCGATATGAGCGCTATCCAACATAAAGAGTGGTTCATTGCGGCACTACTACCCCACATTCGGCTTACATTGATGCAACAAAACCTCTTTACACCCAGTGAAGCTCTAGAGATTGCAATGCGCTTAGAGGCATCACCACTTGGAGATAATGCAGCCGGGATGTCGCAGATACAGACACAGCTCGTTAACTTGACTACACAGTTGCAAGATTTGAAGAAGAACAAAGAACAACGCGATGAAGTATGGTGTACGCGATGCCGAGGAGAAGGGCATATGAAGGACAATTGCCCAGATTTCCATAATTATTTGGTGTCAGGTGCACCAAACTCGTTGAATGGTGGCAGCATGCCATGGTGTTGCATTTTCCAGGTGTATGGGCACAGTCATGACAATCCTTATATGCAAAAAATGGTCACAACCCCGAGAAATATTTATTGCACATTTTTCAAGTCAGTGGGTCATGATGACAAAGATTGTCGTGCATGTGGGTTGCTACAAGAAAGAATGTGTGATGCATTCTATGTCAAGGACGATCAGCGTGCCGTACAACAACCACAACTGCAACCGCAGGTAGTCTAGCCACTACCTCAACTGCAGATGCAGTTTGTACCACAGCAACAACCGCAGCAGTTCATGCCGTAATACGCTCCAATGCAAATGGCTCCACAACAACCATAGTACGTCCAACAACTGCAGTATGCACCGCAGGGACAAGGAATGCAATGAAATCCTATGCAACCGCAGTACCAATAGCAGGGCGGATTACGAGGTGGATACTGGGGTAGACGCGGTGGAGGATTTGGTCAAGGAGGAGGACGAGGTGGTCGTGGACTTGTCTAATGCTATCACTGTGCAGTGTGGGGGCATTATCAACGAGACTGTCCACTACTATAGAATCAATGTACGCTCTATTATTTTAATGATCATATAGTTGAGAATTGTCCACAGTTGATTGCACGATGGCAGGCTAGGAACGCTCCGCAGATACAAAATCAGACCCAGCCACAGCAACCAGTCTAGAACCAAGTACAACAACGAGTCCAAAACCAAGTATAGCAACCGGTATAGAACCAACCCCCACAACCGATCAAAACGCAAATCCAAATGTGAACCCACAGGGGAATCTGCAACAGACTCAGATGCAGGGTGAAAATATTGCGACAATTTCTGTAGAACCACGACCACAAGATGTTTCGGTGGCTGTTGTAAGTCGTGGAGGAAAAACAACTGGGGAAGATACCTCGCGACCAATGATTCAGTTGGCAGGCCATAAGACGGTATCATTTGACATCGATGCTGAATGGGAGGCATTCCTTCAGGCACATCGCACCTTGGAGAAATACTGCAGTAAGGCTATTGTTTGTGATATGCCACCTGTCTTTGACACTGCATCAGAAGGCGGTCCGTCGACACCACCGGGAACATTGCAAAGGTTTCTGGAGAGTTTTCTGTTATTGGCCCAGGATCTGGCCTCCCTGGTTGAGATTGAGGGATGGTTGCATCAATTTCCGAAAGGACAGCAGGAGTCGGCAGTAAACTTTTTACAGCGACAGAAGACTGGCAAGGAGATGAGAATGAACATCCAGATGGGTGACTATGATGTCGATTAAGTTATTCTTGATTTAGGTTTGGATGTTAACATCTTAACCAAGCAGGCATAGCAGAAAATGGGGATTCCCCAATTGAGCTGGTCTCCTGTGCAGCTCGGGTTGGCTAACCATGCGAAAGTAACACCCATTGGGCGAGTTCCGCGGCTAACGGTCGATATTGAGGGCATGAAGACTTATGTTGACTTCTTTGTCATTGAAGTGGTTGAGGGAGGAAGCTCCTATCCTGCACTATTGGGGATTGGATGGGATAATGATAGTGGAGTTGTAATCAACGTCAAGAAGTGCATGATGACCTTTGAGAATTGTGATCTCAGAGTCATAACTCCATTGGATCCGACTGAAGGCCGCTGATACATTGAGCTTGTAAAATATGACGATCCCACTGGATGGGACCATGCATTCAATATTTCTGAAGACTATATTCATCCGACTGCCAATGGTGAGTTGGAATGGTGCAGTGAGAGCTCTACATCTTCTGACTCTGATGATGCATTAGAACATTGGCAGAACCGCTTGCACGAAGTATCGTTCCAAAAATGTGGCTTAATTACGCAATATTTATGTCATATTGCGACAAAAACGGTCACATTGCCAGTCTATGAGGGGTTGCCTGGCATAACCAACTTTTTGACGGAATTTGAAGAATGAGTCTTAGAACCACAGTGACTGCTGGCATTGGAGGTAGCATTGAAGGCTGCACCAGCACGCTGGTGGGAGACACACAAGAAATCCATTAATGGTTGGTCACAGTGTCGAAGGTTGATGATGGTTCGGTTCGGGGATACTGAGGTTTATCACACAGGCAAGTATGATGGCCGGAAGAATCCCAGTGATCATGTGATGGAATGCCAACGATTATGGGTAGTGCAACCCAGAGATGAGTGGGTCCATGCTTTTATCCATACCTTAGATGAGATGCCGCGCTCATGGTATACTACAGCCGAGTTGCACAGAGAAATTACAACATGGGGGGAGTTGACGGTCTGTTTCACTCATATGTTCACTTTTGCGGATTCCAACCCTGACGTTAATAACGTTTTACAGCATCCACAATGTGGTACTTCAGGTTGTTCCGGTGGCCTACCCTGTCGATCCGCACACACACTGTCAGATGTAGTCTTTCATGGAATGCTTCAACATCACCGGTGGGCTAGAGGATGAGGACGATCCCCGAAATGTCAACATTCCTGAGTCTGAAGGAAGTCGCGATGTGGTACCACCTGCTAGGCCAAGTAATCTGTTCAGTCAACTATTGAAGCTACGTAAGCTTAATATCGGCACAGAGGCCACTCCCAAGTTTGCAAATGTTGGAGACTATTGGGATGACGAGATGATAAGTAAGGTCACTGATTTATTCCATGAGTTTCAAGACTTGTTTCCTACAAAGTTTTCCGATATGAAGGGGATCCTGGGTGATTTAGGGGAGATGGATTCCTTTAAAACCAGATGCTAAGCTAGTCCGACAGCGACCTGATCGGCTGAATCCATGACATAAGGAAAAGGTTAAGGAAAAACTTGATCGCATGTTGGATGCTGGTATTATTGAACCAGTGGAAGAGTCCGAATGGATCAGTCCTATGGTGGTACAGGACAAGAAAACTGGTGAGGTGCACATTTGTGTTAACTTGCGAAAGTTAAATGATGCCTGCTTGCATGACCCTTTTTCGACCCCGTTTAATGACGAAGAACTTGAAGGGGTGGGTGGCCAGAAGATGTACTCATTCACCGATGGGTTCTCTGGCTACCATTAGATTCAAATTGCCAAAGAAGATCACCATAAGAAAACTTTCGTTACTGACTGGGTCTGCTTTCAGTAAACTGTCATGCCATTTGGTTTGAAGAATGCACCCGCGATATTCTCTCGGGTCGTTGTTGCTGCATTTAAAGACTTTATTCAAAATTTTTTGCAAGTATACATGGATGATTGGACAGTTTATGGGTTGATCCGCGATCATCTGGCCAATCTGCGGTTAACGCTTGAGCGCTGCCAATAGCACCAGATATCGCTGAACTTGAAGAAATGTATTTTTTGTGCAAGAAAGGGTTGTTGGTTGATCCAGCTAATATTGCGCTCATTTTGAGTTTGCAACCATCGACCACTGTTAAGAAGTTATGAGCGACTCTGGGGCATACGGGGTATTATCGCAAGTTCATCAAGGGATATGCAGCGATCACCACCCCTATGGAGAAATTACTTAATAAAGATGCGCTATTTCAATGGACTTCGGAATGTCAAGATAGTTTTGACACACTGAAGACAAAGATGGCTTTGGCACCGATACTGGTATTTCTGGATTGGAGTAAGGAGTTCCATGTACATGTTGATGCCTCATCAATTGCATTGGGAGTAGTGTTGGCTCAGCCCGGTGAAGGAGATCTTCATCACCCCATTGCTTTCACTAGTCGAACATTGTCGTCCGCTGAACGCAACTACACCACCACTGAGCGGGAGGGTTTGGAAATGGTCTATGCACTGCAGAAGTTCAGGTACTATTTGTTGGGTGGGCACTTTAAAATGTTCACTGACCATTCCGCGTTGAAATACCTAGTCAATAAGCTTGTGTTTGGGGGGAAGATATGCCACTGGCTACTTCTTTTTCAGGAGTTCGATTTTGAAGTAATTGTGAATCGAAGACAGTTGAGCGCTGATCCTGATCATTTATCATGGATTGATACAGGGGAGGAACCAACCAGTATTGAAGATGGGTTGTCGGATGCACAACTATTTAAGGTTGACGTTGCTGCTGATTATTTTGATGACATTCTCTAGTTTCTGATAACGGGTACTGCACCAAACGAGTTCACCACCAGTCAGAAGAAGCAATTGGTAGTCAAGGCTACAGACTTCCAGCTAATCACAGGATATTTGTATAAAATGGGTGTGGATGAGATATTGCACAGATGTGTCTTGCTGCATGAACAAGCACCGATACTGGCTAAAGCACATGGAGGAGTAGTAGGAGGACACTATGGAGGTCAAGCGATGGCTAGGAAGGTGTTGCGTGTGGGGCAATGGTGGCCTACACTGCATAGTGATGTGACAGACTATGCACAGTCCTGCGATGTTTGTCAGCGAACTGGAAAACCATCTAGATGCGATGAGATGCCGCTGATGCCTCAAATACCATTGCAACCATTCGACAAATGGGTCGTGGAATTTGTAGGACCGAATCCACCAGGGAAATGAACGGGTGTGCTGTATATCATCACGGCAACAGAGTATTTGACCCGATGGGCCGAGGTGGCACCTATAGTTGATTGTTCCGCAACTACGGCGGTGAGATTTTTGTTTGATAACATTATCACTCGGTTCGGATGCCCCAAGATGTTGTTGAGTGATCAAGGCAGCCACTTTCTTAATCGCACCATCAACACATTGACAAAGGAGTTGCAGATATGACATAAGAAGAGTACACCCTATCATCCATAGGCGAATGGCATGGTGGAGGCTTTTAACAAGGTATTGGAGCATGCGCTGACAAAGTTGTGTAATGCGAACCACGATGACTGGGATCTCGAAATCCCAGCAGTGTTGTGGGCCTATCGCACCACATGTAAGCGGCTGACAGGACAAACACCATTTAAGTTGGTGTATGGACAAGAAGCGATTATGCCAAGGGAGTATATTGTTCCGAGTCTACGAATTGTGGTTGTCATGGGCATGGATGATGTCGCAGCATTAGATGAATGTCTGGCGCATTTGGTATAGTTGGAAGAAGATCATTTCATTACTGGGTTCCACCAAGGGGTCGAGAAGGATCGCCAGAAGGCATGGCATGATCGCCACATAAAAAAATAAACAGTTTCTGCAAGGCGACTTGGTGTTGTTGTACGACAACAAGTTTATGAAACATCCAGGGAAGTTGCAGATGCATTGGCTCGGTCCTTATCGCATCAGTAGTATTACTTCCAGAGGAGCGGTTAAGTTGCAACAGTTGGACGGGGTGATGCTACCCAAGCTAGTAAATGGTCATAGGTTGAAGCCCTATCATGCGGGCTTAGAACACCACGATGCTTGAGTCACATCAGAGAAAAAAAATAAAAAAATGATGATGTGTTGCAGGATGATCGGTGGCAAGATGTCGCACCACCATGGATGAAATGCGGAAGTAGGGAGGATTCTGTCGCAAGTTGGGAATGGTTGGAGACACATGGCAGCGTCGCGACCGGGTCAAATCAGTAATAAATGCCAAAATTTGAGACGGTTAATTAATGGCGCAGTTCGAATGATGGGCATTAATTGTAGATCCGGCCGATCGATGGACCAGATCGATGGCGGATTTGTGTCATTAATATAGGATGTCGCATCACCATGGATGGAATGTGGAAGCAGGGGGGCTTCTGCTGCAAGGTTGGAGTTGTTAGCAACACCTGAGAATGTTGCGCTTGGGTCACATCCGCAACCATGACGACGATGGGAATTTTTCCTACTTTGACGGCTATGCTTCTTAATTAGGTCGATCGTGACAGATGACAACCTTGTTGGACTTAGGGATACACCAAGGCAGTATGGCCGATTGTACTTACCAAGATGGTTTGCATGGTTGGCACGAAGTATCCACCATGCCAACATGGCCCAAGAAATGCTTCGCACGTTTCGGCATGAAGGGAACCAGGCAAAGTTATGATTCATCCGCTGTTAGGATAATCGACACACGACAACTCATGATTATCCTGGGGTGAGAGCCAGTGGGGCAACGGCTTGCTGAAGCCGATGGATGACAGAGTGCGTTGTATAAATAGAGGACCTGTGGGGAGTAACAACACAGATATTGGTTTAGTTAAGAAGGGTTATGCTATGCAAGGTTCTGGCATTTTGTTAAGTTAGGAATTCCAAGGAGGCTATGGAAATGATCCATTTCATTTCGTGTGGTAGCACACCAGGTGCATTGAGGGCCCAAACGATGAGTGTGCATGAGCGCCTGGAGCAGGCTGCACCTTAGACACCCTGGGGTTACAAGCATGAAGTTTCGTCTGAGATGTCTAGGAAGTTGGTGATGGTTCGAAGTCTCATGGTCTCGACGACCACACAAAAGGGGGGGTCGTCACCCCCGGTTCCCTGTAACTTGTGCTTGCCGGTGTGAAACAGATGTGCCAGAGCCCTTGGTCTGGTTCGCACCTCGGCGCTATTCATAAACTTCTCCCCAGTCTGCATCAGCATCCTCGATACTGGAGGATGAATTTGAGATGTACATGATAGAAAGTCGGGGGATGCCCACTTTCGGTTAATACTTACATAACATCGAGACGATGATCAGTGTAGCAGAAGGAGCAGGACAACACCGCGCGATCCAGACAGAAAGAAAAATTGAACAACCGTATGAGGACTTCAAAGTAAAGACGACGGCGTGTACTATGTCCAGTAGTTGACGTGGCTCGAGGGCGAGCCACAAGATTGTGTTGGGGACCTGTTGGCAGGCGGTTTGGTAGAGTGCTTGTTGATGTATATGTAACATCGAAATGTATTTCACATATATGTATATTGTATTCCTATAGAGATGTTATTATTCCTCTATACGGAAGTGGTTGTATTCCTATAGAGATGTTATTATTCCTCTATACGAAAGTGTCATCATTTATATTGTAAGTGTCGTAACTTATACTTGATGGGTTATTAGACCACCTTATTGGGGTCATCCCTGTATAAGTCATGTGGGTCAAAGGGTTATTATACCACCTTATTGGGGGTCGGCCATGTGGGTCAAAGGGTTATTAGACCACCCTAGTGGGGGTCGGCCCAGTCAACATTATGTTAAGTGGTTAAGTTGAGGCCAACCTAGTTGAGTAAAGGTCAAGTCAAGTTAGTGTATAAATAGAGAGTGTGTCTCTCTCATTTTACACATTCTATTCTCTCACTCACACTTGGGAGAGTGGCACACTTATGGAGGAGGAGGATCTGCTACTAGGAGAAGACTATCTCTTGTATTCTGGTTGTATCATTGCTCTATCTATCTCTGAGGAAGTTATTGGGGTTTTTCACCTTTATGGTTTTCCCCAAGTAAACTCGGTGTCTCTTCTGTGCTTTCATTATTGTGTCCATGAATGATATGTTGTAGATTTGGTGTACATGTTGTTCTCTCAGTTAAGATCCTAGATCATATTGAAGTAAATTCTGAAAATTTAACATGGTATCAGAGCTAGCCTAAAAGAAGGCATGATATGGCATGTATGACACTTGTTGCACTTACGATGCTAGGGCATGATATAGCAAAAACCAGTCATCATAGCACTTTCGCTGTAAATCTGTTTTGGAAATGTTTTCGGATCTGAAACCTTTACAAGTCAAATATTAAATCCCCATGTACCTTGTGTCCAAAGGACTACCTCTAATTCATTGTACTTTGTGATTTATGATTTGTACAATATAGGGTTTCTGCCTCTTCCAGATCTGAGTCAAAATCCGGTGACCTTGGGAAAAAGGTCATAACTTGGGTTAGGAAGCTCCAAATGAAATTTCGTAAAAAGTGACAGGTAGTACACAGACTGTACTATCTCTGGAAAACTTTTTAGAGGCCGAAGTTGAACCAGTGACACATGGCATGCCGTACAAGTTTGATCGCCTATATAATACCATAAACAGGTCACCTTGCGACACTTGGCATAACTCTCTCTCAGAGAATCTAGTTTAGGTCAGACCTGTCAGGATGGAAAGATAGCAGGTAGGGCTATCTCAGAAAAATTTTTCAGAGGCCGAAGTTGAAACAGTGACATGTGGAACGCCATACACGTTCGCTCACCTGTATTATCCCATAAATAGGTCACGTTGTGACACTTGGCATAACTCTCTCTTAGAGAATCCAATCGAGTTCAGACCTGTCGGGATGGAAAGATAACAGGTCAGGATACCTCAAGAAGTTTTTTCAGACCCTATGGATCGAAAAGTTCGGGGTTACACCAGAAACAATCAGGTACATATTTATGTCAAAACATAATTATTTTTGAGTACCTTCATTCATGGCTTCCAGAATTTAGGGCTTCGGAGAAAGTTGGAATTTTTGGAATCGGAGACCACGGCTGGATTCTACTCATCAAAATTGAAATTTAGAGACCAAGATCAGAATTTTTGGTTGGGAAGAAGGCCAGGCTTGATCAAACCCTAGTTCAGGACTTTCATTAGAAAAGTGGAAAATTAGGGCTTCTGTAAAAATGAGAATTTTTGAAATCTGTGACCACGGCTGGAAGCTCCTTAGAAAAATAGAAGCTTAGATCTTTGGATCAAAACTTTTTATTGGGTAGAAGAGTGGGCTTTATCAAACCCTAGTTCAAGGTCACGTCAAGGGAATCTGGAAGTTTCAAAGGCAAAATTGAGGAGTGAAACTTTGTAGTTTTCAAATTATGGATATACCAGCTTGATCAGCTCATCAAGGTGCATATTTATATACTTTTGGAAGTTTGAAATTCAAAGTTTGAATTTTTGGGGTTTCTGTGACAAACCCATATCCAACTCCAGGTCCAGTTCTTGCAAATCAAGTTGATTGGGTTTGTCCTAGAAGAAGATGGATTGGTCACCTGCATAAGTGAAGAAGTTCCTGTTTTAGAGGGAGATGAGGCTAAGGCCTTACATAAGAATATTACAAGCTATCTCCACAGGTATGACTCATCGAGGTATGTTTCGATATTACGGTCAATACAATCTTGATTAATTACTAGACTTGTCGTATTACCTTATAGAAGATATTCATTGATTAAGGTTTTGACACTTATTATTGTACTAATGCATTGTGATGTTGTATGAGGTTAATGTTGTTTGCTAACACAGAAGGTACACAAAGAAAGTCAAATCATGTTCTACTTCAAGAACATATGATCATGGTGACATGAAGACAAAGATTCATCCATTGTCATGGATCACATAGAAGATCTACTTTCGAGGTATGTATAACTTAGTTCTACAATGGTTAACTTATGAGACATGTAGGTTACTAGCACAAGTCACTGAAGAGAACCATAAGACATTATGCGGGTATGTTAGACATAACTAGCTAGCATGCTAATCCAGGTATGTTTTTCCTATATCAAGCTAGAATCCTACCTTGTGTTAGGATGTTATACTGTTGTGTTGTTGATAATGATTATTCATGAAGTCATAGGTTTGAATAATCATGGTTGTATGCATATTATGTTTCTTACCATAATTGATGATATGACTAACCAAAAGAATCATGAAGGTATAGGTTTGAAGAATCACAGGTTTTATGCATATTATATCTCTTATCTTGATTGATGATTCAACTAACTAGAAAAGTCCTATGATCAAATAAGAAAATGTATTAGTAAAAGAAGACTTCCCTGAAACCTTGAATACTAATGTTTATTACATGTGAATGATCATGAATATACATGTTTAATATTATTGTGTTTTGATAGTATTAAGATTATACTAATAAATGTGTGATTATATATGAGACCTCAAGGATAACACAATGATGATACTAATAAGCATTGTGAGGCACCTGCAACAATTAATTAACAAGAATACGTGAAATAGCAGAAATGACAGAACTCAGAATCACTTTTGTATTGATCATAGGCCACTTCGAGGGGGCAACCTCCTTTGAGCAAGCTCAATACAAATAACTTCACGGTCCTTCATAGGTCTCAACACACACTTATATACTAATTCTAGGCGCCAATACTATGGGTCGAAACCATGGGCCGTTACAAACTATGGAGGAACAATACTATGGGCGACTTACAAAGCATATGCGCCAACAACAATAACACAAACTATTGATCAACAAATACTACGGGACGACTTACAAAGCATATGCGTCCAACAACAACCTACTAACAAAGTAAAGACATTGGTTCCTAACATCCCCTCCCCCTTAAAAAAATCTTTGTCCTCAAAGCTTTAGATGTGGAAATTGTTGTTGAATCTGAAGGAGTGGTTCCTATGTAGCATCCTCGGGTTGCATGCCGTGCCACTGAATTAAGACCTCTGTGATAGAGCGAGAGCGAAGCTGACACATGCGTCGACTGAGGATGGCCTCTGGCTCCAAAAGGATGGATCCTTCATTATCCAGTTCGGGTAAATTCGTTTGGCCATTGATGTTGGTGCCAAGAACTTTCTTCAGACAAGAGACATGAAAGACTGGATGAATGCGGGGAGAAGGAGGAAGTTCCAATTTATAAGCAACAGACCCAATCTGCTGAAGAATCCGATATGGCCCATAGAACTTTGGAGCGAGCTTATGACGCCCTTTGAGTTTCAAGGAGGATTGTTTGTACGGCTGGAGACGAAGAAAAACCATATCGCTGACTTGAAAAGTGCGCTCCGAACGGTGCTGATCAGCTTGTTGCTTCATGCGATTTCTTGCCATGTGAAAATTGTCCTGCAAAATGCGAAGAATCTGATCGCGGTTGCGAAGGACCGTGTCAACTTCCTGAACTGGTGAACTGGTGGGGGTGTATGGGAGAAGAGCTGGAGGTGCCTGACCATAGACTGCTTCATATGGGGTCATTTTAGAGGCAGTGTGGTAAGAGGTATTGTACCACCATTCAGCGAGAGGGAGCCACTTTGCCCACTGATGTTGTTGTTCTGAGGTGAAGCAACGAAGATAAGTTTCCAAGCATTTATTGACAATTTCAGTCCGACCATCTGTTTGTGGGTGATACCCTGAACTCATCTTCAGTTTGGTGCCAGTGTGGCGAAATAGTTATGTCCAAAAATGACTAGCGAAAGTCGCTTCACGATCTGAGACAATAAAAGAAGGGATGCCATGAAGCTGAAAGATCTGGTCCATAAAAATTTGAGCGACTGAGGAGGCTGCATAGGGATGGCTGAGAGCACAAAAATGACTACATTTGGAGAGACGATCAACCAAAACGAGAATCACTGTCTTCCCGCTAGATTTAGGGATCCCTTCAATGAAATCCATAGAAATATCTGTCCAAATCCGTGTAGGTATGGGCAAGGGTTCAAGCAATCCTGGAAGGAGTGTTGTTTCACCCTTATTGCATTGGTAGGTATCACATTCGGCCACCATCTGTTGAATTGTCCTTTTCATGCCCTGCTAAAAGAAGTTATGCCGTGCTCGTTCATATGTTTTGAGGAACCCAGAGTGCCCGGCCTATGGAGAAGCATGGAGTTCATAGAAGACATCCTGTTGAAGATCTGTGCTCTGGGGAAGCACCAGACGACCCTTGTATTGCAGAGAAGCACCATCCCAAGAGTAATGTGGGACAGCAGAAGGATTGTTGGTCAAGCGTTGGATGATCTAAGATAAGGAAGAGTCATTGACATAACCCTGTTGAACAGATTGCAACCAATTTGGAACAGGCATAGAAATAGATGAAAGAGAACCTTGGGCATCAAATGTGCGAGAAAGAGCATCTGCCACAATATTGTCTTTACCCTTCTTGTAAGTGATCTCATAGTCATAACCCATGAGTTTGCTAACCCATTTCTGTTGTGCCGGGGAGGAGACACGTTGGTCCAAGAAATATTTCAGACTCTGGTGATCAGTCTTGATGCAGAAATGATTCCCTAATAGGTATGGATGCCACTTCTGTACTGCATGCAAAATAGCCATCATTTCCTTCTCATAGGTAGAGGCAGCTAAATTCTTACCTGAAAGGGATTTGCTGGTGAATGCAATGGGGTGTTCACCTTGAAGGAGAACAACACCAAGTCCATTGCCGCAAGCATCACTCTCAATAGTGAAGGGCTTGGAAAAATCAGGCATAGCTAGCACCGGTGTAGTACACATAGCTTGTTTTAGTCTGTCAAATGCACACTGAGCAGCAGGTGTCCATGTAAAAGCATCTTTTTTCAATAGAGCAGTTAATGGAGCTGCAATCTTCCCATAATCCTTGACAAACTTGCGGTAGTAGCCAGTCAACCCCAGAAAACCACGAAGGCTCTTGAGTGTATGAGGATGTGGCCAATTGTTCATGGACTCGATTTTGGCAGGATCCACATGAACCCCTTGTGCTGAGATAATGTGCCTGAGATACTCAACTTCCTTTTGTCCAAAAACACATTTAGACTGCTTGGCATGGAGATGATGGTCAGAGAAAAGTTGCAAGACAAGATCCAGATGTTGGAGATGTTCATCCCATGTTTTACTGTAGATGAGGATATCATCAAAGAATACCAGAATGAATTTCCACAAGTAGGGTCGAAATATTTTATTCATTAAGGCCTGGAATGTGGAAGGAGCATTAGTGAGGCCAAAGGGCATGACCAAAAACTCATAATGGCCATCATGTGTGCGGAAAGCTGTTTTAGGAATATCATCCTCAGGAACCCGAATTTGATGATACCCAGAACGAAGATCCAACCTGGAGAAAAAGAGAGCCCCATGAAGCTCATCAACAACAGGAATTGGAAACTTATCCTTGATGGTGAGGTGATTAAGTGCTCAGAAGTCAATGCAGAGGCGCCATGACCCATCCTTTTTGCGGACAA